>WEKX01019979.1:381415-831579 GCA_013390025.1 Pitta sordida
ACTGTTGGTAGATTATGCAGAGTGGCTTGGCGAGTTCATCTGCTAGTTCTTTCATGACCCTCGGGTGGATTCCATCCGGTCCCATGGACTTATGAGGGTCCAAGCCACTCAGCAAGTCTCTGACTACCTCCTCTTGGAATACAAGGGGGTTATACTGCACCCCAGCTCCTTCCATGCCACTGCTGATCCAGTTTTCTTGCGGGCAGTTTGTAGTGTTATTAAAAACAGAGGCGAAGTGTGCATTGAGTATTTCTGCTTTTTCCTCATTTTTGGTTACTGTGTTGCCCTCTGCATCCAATAGGGAGTGGAGGCTGTTACTGCCTTTCTTTTTACTGTTAATGTACTTATAGAAGCTTTTCTTGTTGTCCTTGACAGAGACAGCTAGGTTGAGCTCCATCTGGGCTTTCGCCTCTCTGGTTTTCCTCCTACACTGCTTAACCTGCACACGTTTGCTGCAAACAAGTTTCTGTTTGGGCTGCTGTAGAAAATCCAAAATAGCTTTGCACTAGAATCCAGTGGTGTGGGAGAAACCGGATTCCTCTGTCTGTGCAGTGGGAAAGTCCCGATCCAGTGTGTGACTATACCATTGTCTTTCAGGAGCAGCAGACTGCCATATGCTTTCCTGTACTACTGGCCCTGAAAACTGTGCTTCCTGGTGCCTCACAAAACACAGATTGGTTGATGCTGCCATCCCTGCTGGGACCCAGTGGCTGCTCTGTAGGAATGATGAGAGAGCAAAGCTGTCTGGCTTCCTTCCCTTGGCAGGGAAGTTGTTGAAGCTATTAACAGCAGGAATTTCAGTAATGACCCCTGTATAAGTACATACACACATCCATACATATGACTCATTTTAGCATGAGCTATAGGATGAGACAGATTATCTAATTTTTATGGTTTGGATGAGAAGAAAGATGAAGATTTATACCCTCCATTACATTTGCCACATGACATTTAAATCAGCACCCAGGACTGCATGCAGACAAACACTGTGTGAAATTCAGGCATGTCCAGAACAGCCCTGTATATTAAGCTCAAGCTCAGACACTGCAAGCTCTCCTATGAAATAAGTGAAGTAGAAAATCATTCACAGGATCAGCTCTACAAAACTGCACAACAAGAATTCTCTGCTTGCATCAGCTCTCACTGTGAGGCCAAGATCAGCCTCACATTCCCTGAGATAAGGGGAAGTTTGAGTTGGTCCAGCCTGGGTTTGGCAAGCTACACACCTGGGCTGCTCAGCAGCTTTCCAACAGTTCACACTGTAACAGAATCCCACAGTCACTGCCAGGGAAGGAAAGTTCAAAAAAGAAAACTATCTCTATGATCACAGTTTTACTTCTAAAAGGTTTAAGGGCAGGTCTCCATGTCCATTGCTCACATGGCTCAGAAGCCCTTGCTAACTGTTTGAGTAATTCCAGCCCCAGTAACAGCCCAAGGAAGAGCCAGTTCCTGATTCCTAGCTATAATTTGCCATACACTGGCTTTTATCTGTGAGCCTTTCTGTCTTCTTACAGCCCCACGCCTGTGCCACCACCTCCATAACACAGAGTCAGAACTGCCTCCCACACCATCTGGCAGAAATTTGCTTTCTTCTTGCTGCCAGGAATTGTAGGGAGAGAAGTCACGTTACAATAAACCTTTCTGCATATACATAGAGTAAAACAATACAAGCAATTTCTTCCTTGATAATTCAATTCCTGCAAAACTCTTCATTAATCACGTTTTCAGAACATTTGATGCAATGAAGCATTTTGTTGTGAACACTTTCCAAGTGGAAAGAAAAAACCCAAACAACTGTAAAATAAAACAATTAACACTTCAAAACACCTTATGCAGGTGCGAGTGTTAGGCCCTGACATAGCACAGGCTGTACCTGGGCTAACAAAGCTGTTAAGGCAAGTGCTTAATTAAGTGAACTCTTCAGTGCTGTCCTGAACCAAGGCTCGTGCTCTCTAATCACGCTCTCAAACACAAAGGTCACATTCTCACACACTCCAAGCATATAGAGACATTGATTATTCCTCCTGCCCCCTCTTCCTCCTTTGAGCTGTGAGGTAAGGAGTTAGTGAAGGCTTTACAGACAAGGAAGAAGCATCTTAGAGGGGAGGGAAGGAAGGGAAAAAACCACTGAAATAACTAACACCCCCCCCAATCCTCAAAACAGGAGAGCTGCAAAGAGGTGTCCATTTGTCTAGAAGAATTGTAGCCCAAGAGCTAAATTAGTACATTGGTTAATGTCTTTCTTTCTTCCCTTTTTTTAAAGACAGGAATACAAATAAAAAGACTATGTTAACACTAAGAGCACAAATGGAACAAAAAGGTCATAGAAAAGCTGCCTGACTGCGCAGAGCAGCACAGAACCAAGCACTGTAGCACATGGGCCCGTTTGCTCTGTTGACATTGTTGGTTCAGAGCAATTTAGCAGAACAGCTTATTTAGCCATTGAAAACCAGCTACTATTTATTTATCCTTCTGAGGGTTAACAATTAATGCTTGACTACAACGCAATTCCCACGTGGTGCTCCGGCACCAGTGGGCACTGGTAACTACAGTCACCCCTTTTACCCCTGCTAGTGCAGCCTGCCAGCTTTGGGACAGACGAGCTTTGCCCATTCTGTGGCAATGCCACAGTGAGAAACTTCATTTCAGTTCCGTGCTGCTCTGGGATATGTGCACAGAATATTGATTTATTTCAATGTAACCCCAGTGCATCATTCCAAACCTCACTTCACAATACCAGCTCTTGCTTTATACACCAAACTGCACCATGGAAAGTATTTTTACCGAGTCTGAGTACAAAGTGAGTTGACCAGTAGAGAGCTGTGGCTACCTCGAGACCTAAACACATCTTCAGCAATACTTTTTCTTAAGTTTAAGGAAGCGTCTATAAATCTTAAGGACAAAATTAGAAAAATACTACCTTGATCAATATATTGTGTTCAGTCAAGTTCACACCTCATTAGCAATCCTTACCTACTATTAAGACATTGCTCAACTTAAAATTCCCAGCTAGGTTTCCCCAATTTTCATTTAAAAAAAAATTTGAAAAAATCATATTTTAATGTGAAACAATCCCAGGAGTTGCAACACTCCCTCCCCCTTACCTTTACTGAGACATTTCCAATCAGTTGCAGGCCCTATTCATCACCCTGGCCTGGATCACCACACTATGTCAGATCAGTTCTACCAAACTCAAGGGGAAATCTCTCTATTCTGTTACCTCAGTTCCAGCTGGAAGGTGCAGTCTCATTGGGATACCCAGACACTGCAAACAGGGTCTCACTGGCCAAATCATTTTTCTCCCTGTCATAAAAATAAGCTTTCATGCTCTTTCAGTAACTCTGCAGAGACTGTTTGCTCAGGTTTACAGGGTGTGAGCGGGTTGAGGTTCAGGTGTGGTCAGTGCTACTCTGCTGCTGCTTTAAAAAAGTGTCTCAGAAGAAAATTTTCCGTCTTCTAGTCTGGCTTTGCGTTGTTATTTTGCAGACAAAGAAATTATGGAGAGGCAGTTTTGATGCCTTGTTAACACACACTATGAGAAAATACTAAAATCCCCCCTTTTCCCTAAAAAAGGTGTTTTAAGAACCCATACAGCAAGCAAAGGGTACAGTCTGAAAGTCAGGCTTAAAGGATGTCATTTCCTCACTGATGTTTCTAAGTGAACTATATTAAAAGTCTCAAGAAATGTAAGACAAGGAGTACAAGTGAAACAATGCACTTCAGGAGGCACAGATGAAGTGGGGTTTATCTTGGCAAAGTTTTAGTAAAATGTGGGTGGAATAGGAACACACACAACTTTTCCTGCCTTGTTTATAAGACAGCTTGGCCCTGCTGCTCCTTCTGTCCTTAGGTGGAATTTCCTGGCATTCCTGTTCAAAACTCACCACAGCAGCATTAATAGGGCCAGAGGAGGCAAAGGAGGCATCTGAAAGCAATACAGGAGCAGAGCCCTAAGGGTTTACATCCAGCCTTGGTGGTTTCTTCCAGTCTGACTGGTCATTCCAGTGGGTGATATTCCCACCTAGACTGACCATCCATCTCTAGCAATAATCTCTGTCTCAAAAGGCTACTGCTGGGTACTGAAAGTGGCTCCTCTAATTTGGCCTAACAGGCTGTGGGATGAGGAGGGGCTGCCTGTTCACTGTCCCCCACTGTGTGACCAAGGCAGTGGCAGGGTCAGGGATGTTGTGTTGTCTCACTGTGCACCTGGGAGACCTTGCTGGCAGAGTTATGGGTGAGGATGAGATGGTAGGCAGAGAAAACCGCAGCTTAAAGACTGGCATCATAAATAACCAACCCTTGAGGGTTACCCTTGAAGGTGAGGATTGAAGAGAAGGAGAAAAATGGATCTGTGATTAGGTTTTATTGGTTTCAATGTTTCCCTGTGCACATGTTCTTCAAAATTAAGCATTTCTGAATAGGCCTTGTATATTCTGGGGGTGAGGGAGGGAAGAGAGGAGGGAAACCAGGTGGAAGAGAAAAATGCTTCAGCTGACAATGACTGAGAGGGGGAGAATTGCACAGTAACATGCCATCCATCTACTGGGCAAGATTCATTATTCACGGCTCACTCATCTGGTTTTAAATTTTAAATGTCATCTAAAGTGCTTTTTGAATTCATCAGTTTAAAAGATATTTACTAAGAAGCAAAACATTGCGTTATTACTCAGAGGCACTGAGGGCTGCGAGATGGCAGGCGGCGTGTGCATGGCAGAGCAAGGAGCCAGCTGACCTGGAAATCTCTTACTTGCCATTTGCAGGCAGCTGTGCAGGAACAGTGCTTGTTGACCCTTGGAGCTCCATCCCAACAAGGTGCTCATCCCTTCTGAAAAGCATCGCACAGGTTTCAGTAAGGCACGAGGGAAGAAGGACCAGCCCTCATTTGCTGCCTCACACCAAACTCCATCCCACACAGGGTATAAATTGATGACCAGATTTTTACAGGACCCTGTGGCACTCTCTTAAGCAATAATGAAATCTCAGCCACAGTAGGTGATTAGCAATCAGAAGTCAGGGCTGAAAGAAGACACAGTGCTGTTGGCACCCCCCACAAATGGTGACGCTGAGTGGCAGAGTGCTGAGGTTTCCTGGGACTTCACTTCCCCTGCTTCCCCCTCACTCAGCCTGGCACAGTGCCTTCAGCACAATCACTCCTGTACTGATGTCTTCTACTCACACAGTCATTTCTTCACTAGAAACCCACGTATATCCTCAAGGTATTTAAGCTACACTGTGTGATGGTAATAGCTTTGTAATGGTGTTCATCTATCATCCATGTGAAATATCCTTTCTTGCCCCACTAACCCATTTCCGATGGCTCCCACTGCTCATCAGAAACAAACATTGCTGAGAAGTTTGAGGCACGTTTGGAAAAAAAAAGAAGTGCAGGGAAAGAACCAAAATGAAAACTTCCTGCCCAGACCTTCCTAGCCTATGGCCCATACTCTGGGCTGTATGACTGAGGTGAATCATTTTGAGCTGACTCACACTTGAGATGTGATGCCTAGCTCAGAGAGTAGCATCAGTAATTTTGTGGAAGTCACTTTATTCCTTTCCTATGTCCGTGGAGATTGTCCAAGATGAAAAATAGCAAGAAGCTTTGAAGAGGTCTGGGCATAGTGAACACCATGTAGAAGAACTGTAAATAGTATCCTGGTGATTCTTTATCTGTTTTTTGTGTCTCACCTCTCCCTACAGCTCCCATTCAAAGCTCTCACAGACTTTGTATGACTCAGAAAAAACAAAGTTTTCTGTGGTTGAATTCAATTTCTTCTGCTACCTAGAGATACAAAATTTCAGTTCTACTTTGGCTCTGGGTCAGCATAAAAAACACTTCCAATTTTATGTGAATCACTTCACCATGGGATAATAGAATTACGTATAAGGATTATACAGAGCAATAATCCTTAGCACTCAATAGGATCAAAGCAGTATTCAAATACTAAGCAACACTCAGAGAAGAGAGCTCAAGAATTATTATCCTCATTTTCTGGAGCAAGAAATGGAAGACATGATCTTAGAGCACAGGACTTCTTCCCAGGAGGATTTATGTCGGGAATCACGTGCTCCAGGTCAGCTTGAGGACTCCCTCCTTCCTGGTGCCCTGGACCAGATGCTGCCCTGCCCTGTTCTGTCCCGATGCTCTCTCCTCACCTTCACAGCAACTGCTCCTTGAAGCCCTTCCCCACCAAACTGCAGCATTTACCAGCCCTGCTGCATTTTTAAATTACAAACAAAATATTACACATCAGCATCACAAAGCCTGCAGGTCCTCTCTCATCTGGTCCCCCCAGCATGTACTGTACCCAGCACTGAGAAGCTCAGCTGAGCTCAGTGATGGGCAGATGTCACCACACACCTGCAGTGCCTGCAGTTCAAAATGCAAAGAGCCAAAGGCAAAGACATCCCCCTCCCCTTTGGGAGATCACATGACACACCCAAGGTCAGGAATTCCGCTGTCATCCTGGCACCAGGCCCCACGTTTTAGCCATAGGACTAAGCCATAGGACTAAGCCATTTGTCACCAGTTCAGTGACTGGACACTCAGGCCTGCTAAAGGCTTCCTCTTTAGCACATTACTCTGCATGAGGCACTGCCAGGTCACTGCCTGTGCAAGGTGCACACGCTGCTGCTCAGGAGCTGTGGCTGGTGCTGGTGAAGTAAACAAGTGCTGATCACAAGGAAGAGGGAGAAGACGGAAGCTGCTCACGGTGCTGCACTGTGTTTACTTAAATAGCACTCTTGAATAAACAAGTTCCAGGAACCAGAAAGCAGGGACTCCAATTTTCCACACTGAAGTGCACAAGATCATATACATTAAGGCAGATAAAAAAAATATAGCTGAAAGCCAAATACAGGTTACAGCGGCTGGAGATCACCCTCAGGAGATGAAATATTCCTTAAATGATGAAGACAATAATTCACAAGAATGAGACTCTCCAGTGAATTATAGAAGCCCTCTTCCTGTAAGTTAGAAGAAATACGAATCTAAAATGTAAACGCACTCATCCATCACTGATTCTGCTGAAATAGATTTATGGATATAGTAACATATTTTATCATCTTTTATATTTTTATAAGCCTGACATTTTAGTTCACCTGTAGGTGATCCTGGGACATGGAAGGTATCAAAAACTTCCCTCCACCACTCATGTTGTAGGCACAGAGAACATTTTTAAGCTCAAGGTCCAATAGACCTGAGAAAAGCATAAAACAAGGCACAAAGGAAGCTTGAAGTTATTATGGCACTTTAGGGATGGGAAAAAAGCTCAGCTGTGGTTGACAAAAGTGCTCCTGTTCTCTCTCCTCTCCTGTTCCTGCCGCATGCTCTGGCAACCTCCTTCGCCTCAGGCTGTGCAACTGTGCAGCACATGGATCCATCTCACTGAGCTCATAGACAAGTAACTTACCAAAATAAAAGTGACATTTTCTTTCGTATCAGCATTCGGACCCCACTGTGTGTGGTCACACAACTGCTGGACACAGCAGATGCAGAGTGTGGAGTGGGAGGCTCAGACCTCTCTTCCCTCTCACATGTGATTCTGCATAACACCCCAAAGCAGGGAGACTTCTGTCCAGCATTCACACTGTCTGACACACAAAACCTACAGGGCAGTGACAGAGCACTGAGAATATTTCCTAATTTATGAGTGCTTGAGTTCATAACCTTCACGTGTACATATGTAGCATTGCTAAAGTCCCCAGGACTTCCTGTGGATTTTTGTGTACGTGCTCATAAGCACTTTTTTCAGGCATGCACACCCATGACAACAAGCTAGTTTGTCCTTTATGGTAGGTCACATATCTGCCACCTCCCTGCACGCCCATTCTCACCAAAGAGCTATCCCTAAACCTTGGAAATACACATGCAACTGCCCAAACTGTATCACCAGACAAATCAAATCCCTGTATCCCTCACTGATTTCCATTGACAGTCTTTAGTGTTAGATATATTCCCAGCTAGAGCTCAAAATCACAGGATGATTTGCTTAGCTGTATCTGTATTGATATTTATGAACTTTGAGGCACATTTTAAACCAGACCAAATGTATGATTTTATTCTTTATTGAATAGTTACTGGTAATGCAACTTGTCAGGAGAACACATTGCCAAAAAAAAAAAAATAGCGCTCTCTTAATGTTAAATCAATGATTCATTTACTCTCTTCATGATTAATTGCAAAGTATTTGGAACTCTAATGACTTCTGTGGATGCAATATCGTTTAATCAAAAGGAAAATAGATCTGATCTGCATGGTGATACTGATTTTTCTCCCATGTCAGTAAAACAAGGAACTATTTACTTCCACTGCTCCAGGTGCTAGGGAAAGCTGTCAGAATCAATGTGGAAACGTGGATACCTCAGCATGGGAAATTCAAAGCTGTTCTTCTTTTGGAAAGGTGGGTTTGTCTCTTTGCTGCTGTACAGGTAGCACACAACAAAAACAATGGCCTTGTTAACACCAGTGTGCTGGACAGGGCTGTTCTCCATCTGAAGTATTCCAAATTCAAAGGGAATCTCAGATGTTTAGCTAGTTAAAGTCCCAACCACAGCCTAGCAGGTGCCCACAGTAGTTTGCAGACTGGTATTGAGCTTAGGCACCTTTTTAGCTTAGCCTAAGCTACAGCTGCTGTCCTCCTGAGGATCCCCCTTTCCAAGCGCTGGATCAACACTAAATTCCAGGGCCAGAGGGCCCTTCCAGACACAGAGAAAATGCTCAAGAAAATACCAGGCCCTGGTAGGGGCTTTAGGTATCCCTAGGAGCACAGTGATCCCTGGCACTGCTCACCCATGGCAGTGTCTCTGCAGCACTGGGTTGCTTTGCTTCTACCTATGATCCCTGAGAGATCACCACGGCTGCTCTCCAGGAGCAGATAGCCAGACAGACCATGGTATGATACAACACCCCCACTCCTGGCAAGTAGGGATACACAGGATTGTTGAGGAATACACCGGCCTCCCACAGTGGGCACCTGAACGGTCAGACAGGAAAGTTTCCTTTACAGGATCCTCATTGCTCTTGCTGAGCTGGTAAGAACTGCAAAGGCAGGCCAGGGCAGCATGCCTGTGTCCTGGCCTGGCCACTGTGGGCAGTGTCCGTGCCAGGCCCTGGCAGCTGTGGGATGCCAATGTGCAGCCACATGCTCCATCCTTCCTGCTCTGCCTGTGCCAACAACGGGCCTGGCAGCTACACACAGGCTCCTGGCCTCACAGGGCAAAGCCCTGGCTACAATTCAAGGAGAAGAGTGGGACAGGAAGCTTAAGGGATGCTTAAAGGACATTTAAAATAGCATTTCACACCAATTTAACCCTTAACGTGTAAACAACTGAAAAGCTAATCCATTAATTCTGCCTTTCTGCAGTCTGATCACAGTACCTACTACTGTTCAGTGTGGGTTTGCTGGCAGAGGGCTTTAGAAAGGAGGGCACATGCAAAAAGCACATGATGCTGTTCACTGCCTACAATGGTTTTGCCTTGTGCTAGATCCTCAGGTTCTGCTTGGAGATGAGCTGCTGGTCACAGCTGGTTCCCAGGGGCCAGGCCTCTCATGGTGTGTGTGGCCAGTGTGTAACTGGGAGTGCAGCACTAGAGAGGTTCTTGGAGACTGGGTTCTCTGCTCTACTCTGGCTGCTGAAAAGATTCTGCCTTCCCACAGACATATTTATGTGGCAGAAGAAGGCAGGCTGTGGTTATCCAAGGACATCTTTGCTAATGTGACATAACAGGGAAAAAACCTGCTGGTACACAAATGAAATACAGAACAGGAAAGGCTGCTGGCATTAGCAGCAAGGGACCAGCCGGTTGAGTCCAGTGACAATGGAGAGTGGAAACAGTGGGAGAGAACAGAGGGCACCTGGTGAACTGGGCAAAGCTTGAGACTGCACTGTGCATGTGTCCGCATCACTCAAGCAGGGCTTCCTGGGAGCTTTCCTTGCCTGCCCAGCCCTGGGATGGCTCCTGTCCCATGTGCTGCAGCAAGCACACCTTGGGGAGGCTCAGACATTCTGCCTGGGGCATGTGAGAGCAGGAGACCAGACTCCTTCCCAGCCTTGCAGCTTCCTGAAGCTCTGGGGCCGTCTCAGAACAGCTGCCTGCTGTGTTTAAAAAGGAGAATAGTCCCAGCACATATTGCAGATTGCTTCAGAAAAGAAGGCATGAAATGAGCAGTGTTATGTTTTTAAATAGCTCTGTCCCATGTTTGCCCACTGCCAGCCCATGCTGGCAGGTGAGAGGAGGAGCAAGTGAGGACTTCATCTACTGCTGGAGCCCTGAGCTGTGGGAGCTTGGCACTGCACCCTGTGGAAATGTGGTGCCACTTGCAAAAAGCAGCTGAAAAAATGCCAGACATCTGTGCCCTCACTGTGTGAACCAGAATGGAAAAGAACCAACTCTTTTTTTTTCCACTGAGCTTTATAAAAAAACCCCTATGTGATCTAAACTGACACCAAAAATGACAGTCTCCTATTGATTATTTTTAACCTAATTTAGCTGACACTAATTGTACTGGACCTCTATAATTGTGCACAGCACTTGGATAGAATTATCAACAGCTTCATGGGGCTAATGTTTTCAACAGAGTCACAGAATCACAGAATATTCTGAGTTGGAAGGGACCCACAAGGATCTTCAAGTCCAACTCTTAAGTGAATACCACATTTCCTGAAATCAGAATATCAACATTCACCTCTCTTGGGAGCTTAATTTTTCCTTTCTTTTCATGTTTCCTTCCACTTCAGATACACAACACAACTGGAAGTACTGCATGTTCTCCCTGCCCACTCACAGCTCTTCCCCAGACTAGTGTCCCATCACCTTTGGCCAGCTGTCCCCTAAACTAAGGTTCTCCTCCTTGCAGCCTGGGCCATGCTCATCCCATCCTTTCTTTAGACATGTGCAATAAGGGAAGAGTGTTTTCTTAGCTGAGAGGGTGAAGACTGAGATTTTGGGTTGAGAGGGAGGGATAACCTCCCACTCCTCCTAGCAGATCAACCACATAGGTCTCATTAACTTCTGGAACATGGCATTGACACTTCATGTGCCTCTCTGATCGATGCATGATGGCACCACAAGGCAGGAAAATCAAACATGCCCCAACCACTTAGGGCTTAATGGAGCAGACTTAAACTCCATCTGGCAACCAACAGCGGGAGAGCAGAGACCAGCGAGTCCAAGTGCAAAAAGCACCACCTAATAAATGGATGGATTTACTGTGCCTTAACTGAAGGTTGCAGATGGCTGTCCCAAGTCAGATGTCTTGGTAGGAGCAATTTAATTGTCTAATTAGTCTGAAAGCATTTAATGCACAGATACAGTGCTGCCCCTCAACGTTTTTGTATATTTTTAGTTAACTAGAGATGAAAGAACTAACTTAGCTGTACCTGCTGTTTCCACAAATATTTTAGAGCTTACAGTGTCTCTACATTGTCAAGTGGAATAATCAGCAGTAAGTGTGTCTCTCCTACCAGCAGACAGATGTAACCCCCACCACTGCTCCCAGCAGGTTCTCACAGTTTACTGATGTCCCTTCCCCCCAGGTCCACTTCAAAGAGAAACTTCTCCTTCCCTCATGAAAGCTCAGCTTTTCGAATTAAAGCTGCACTCAACAAGCTGAACTGCAAGGCAGTCTAAGGCCCTTAACTATATTTCTTAGCCTGTAAAGTTAGCAAAATAGGGAGATGGTGGAGGATAGAGGATGGAAAAAGTCTCTATTTCAACTATACTTTCAACCATGTATGCTGGGCACTTTTTCATTGCAGTGGTTTAAATAAGTCTTGCTATCTGTTGCAGTCTGGTGCCCAGGGGAGCATCACTCACAAGCCATAAGTAATGTAGTGAGGGAAACCAGTACCAGCTGCTCAGAGCACAGGGAAGTGCCATCCTCTTTATGTGGGCAGTCTGAACACTTCTCTGTGCATGGCCTGCTTCTTTGTTTTGGTTTTTTTTTAATATAACTCTGTAGCACTGAGGTATTTCTCTAGGACTCTTACAAATAGGATCAGTTGTATTCTTAGAAGAATTTAAACTAAAGAGGAAAAATTTACTCTGTCTGAAAACTGTGAAGAAATAAATCCTGTGCTGTGGCAGGGACTTGGTGTGGGGGTCCTGAGCAAGGGGTTTGGTGCTTGTGGGCATCACTGCCCAACAGCCTGACTTGGGTATTAGAATTCCAAGCCATCACCAGGTCACACTCCGATACTGACAGAATATCCAGAGGGGCAGACCCAGGAAGAGAGAAAGATGCCCTTTTCACCATATGGTATTTTCTTTATTTTCATTAGAGTCTACTTTTCAGGATTGTATGCTATGTTTCACAAAATATCCAAACCCTAATTTTTAATCCATCTCATTGTCATCAGAGTAGGAGACTCCTGGAAAATGATTTAACATCTCCTCAGTCCTTGCCAAGGACTGCAGTGCCTGCAGGGTGAGGCCTTTGGTGAACTGGGGAGGGAATTTACAACACGTGCTTCCTCAAAGGGCTTGCTAATGCACAGTTAATTGCTTACTACATTCAGTGAATTTAAGATTCTGGATTAGAGGAGCAGTACTTATGCAAAAAGCCTTCAGAAATGTTAACAACACACCCATCCTCATCCCCATCCATCTGACCATTTCTGGACTACCTTAGCACAGTCTAGTAGGAGCTTCATCCAATTATGAATACGAAGGACCATTACAGGAAAACATGAACCACAGCACTTCACATCAAAAAATGCACATACACAAAATGCTGCCTGAATCCTGGTCGGCCCCTCTGCAATATTGTGTAAAGGGGAAATAAGAAAAACCCTAACTATGAGAGCATGTCCAAATCTGTTTTCTGGAAAATAAAATTCAGCTTATTTAAAAATAATCTTTTCTCTTTTTTTGATATTAAAGGATAGGCTATGATATAATTTCCATCTTCTGCAAAGCTGTGAAGAACCATTTCAGTGGATGTGGAAACCAGACCATGAATATAAAAGCATTTAACGAAAATGTGACAATCTGACAATCCTTTTGTTAAGTCAACCTCAGCTGATACTTCTTCATTCTGGTTGGTAGAAGCAATACTTGCATTAGACTGCAAGAGTGATACAAAGGAATTTTAAAGAGAGTGAATAAATTAAATTATATTTATGTTAGTATTTACTTAAGTCCAGAAGATGACTTACTTGGAATGTATTCACATAAATTTCTTGAGAAGGTGTAGCAAAGATTAATTGAAATATTAAATCAATTTTATGACTATAGGGGAGAATGCAGTTCATCCCCATTTGTCACTGTATTCAATAAAGCACTACAGCTTAAGACTTTGATTTACAAATAGTAGAGCAAAGAACCTGAATACTAGAATACTGCTGGGTGTCTCTAAATTAAAGGATCTGTGTAAAAAAAGAAGTAATTCTTATCTACTGCTATTAGCTTGGCACTATATGATGTATGTAAAAGATGAAAAGAAATAAAAAAGACACGCATAATGAGATTTTCAGGAACTTTCAGCCATGTCCTGACTCTGTTCCCATTGTACTTCCAAAACAAACAGAGCTAAGTCGTGCTCACTGCATTTCTAAAGCTCAAATTTTATTTTAGAACTGCAGCTCTCGTTTTTTATCCCACTCGTCTGTTCCCCTCCAAAATAACCTGCAAGGCTGGAGACAACAACTACATGTGACATTCAGTTTGATCCTTTCCAGTGAGGTGAGGAATAATCTCCAGGATAGGTAGACAAGACTCACACTGAAGTCAATCCTAACACAGAGCACAAAATGGTTAAAAAGAATAACCTGGGGACACATTTGTGTTTTACTGCAGTGTGTCTCACCAGGTTGTACCAGTGCCATCCTACAGGCAGTGTCTGGGTGTAAGAATCGTGCTTTTCTGCACAAGATTGTCTGAAACCATCTGAAAAACTTCAGCAACTTTGGGGTCAGTTAACATGCACCTCCCCTTGACCTTCCCCTCATCTTATCCCATTTGGCTAAATGATAAAGAGCTGTGTATTTACCTACTACACTCGAGCCTTGGTGCAGTCCAGGGGTTTTCCTGGCTCACCATGAGGATGGGATTGCCATGTAACTCATCACAGAAATGATGCATTAAGTACCAATGGCAAAGACTTTGGATATTTTGTGACGATATTATTAATTTGGATTATTTTTAACAAAACACAACTGTCCAGCGTGCCACTGGCTGCCCTCACATTCAATAAAATTGTTTAAAATATAGTGAACAAATTAAAACACAGTTAGAAAAAACGGGTATGAAAGTTGTGATAAAATAAAATTATTCAAATCAAGCATGTCATGAATGCAGTGGCAGAGAGCACTGAGCCAGGATCTGGATATTTTGCAGGATTTCAGTTAAAATAGAAGTGCCCTGACACAGATCTTACTTATCAAACACATACTTCCCTGCTCTTGCCGCATTCTCCTAATAAATGTTTCTAATTCTGGCCCTGGTGGGTAATGGTTGAGAGATTAGGGTTCAAAGCAGAGAAATGGGCACAGTTTTTTACGCTCCTTTGCTTGGTTTAAAGCTTCTCGGTTTACCCTGAGCCTTGCACCAGCGGGTCAGCCTGTGGCTGAAGTGTATCAATACAGCTCTATTGATTCCAGACAGATTCCACAGCCATTTGTTACTGGCATGGACCCAGCCCTTGATTATATCCAAGAACTGGGCTGTGAGTGCCTGAGTGAGTTTTTCTGACAGCACCGAGAGAGTCCAGAGAAAAATCTTTAAAGACAGAAGATTGCTTAATATCACTGAAAACCACCAGACCTAGAAATGCAGCTGAAACAAATTATCCTTGTCTCTGTATTTTGTCTCCCGTGTCATGGTGTTATCTAAGTGCATGTGTGAATTAAGCTGGTAGAGCTGTGTGCTCTCAGGAGAAGGTGACATTACAACCACTGTGCCAGTGGGCTCAGAGCTCACAATCCTGTTTGTTAGCCAGGCTCTGCTGCCAGGTGTTATAGATCAGACCCCCTGTGCAATGTCATGGCCATGTAGAAGGGATTTTTGCTGAAATACAGGCTAGAGGGAGGTCTGCCCACCTGAGCAGGCAGTATGTGGATTTGGGCTTTCTTGTCAAGCCAGAAGCAGATCTGGCCACATGTTGGTGACTGGCTCAGTCTGCAAAGCACTATCACAAAGAAGAGGTTTCCAAGTTTCTTACTTGGTGATTTCAATACTTGGATAGTTGAAGAGCTGAAAACACAGGAGGATATATTAATTTTAGAAGAACAGATGTAATATTCAGCCAGGCTGCAACAAACATCTCTCCTTCAGTCATACACAGATCAGCTCTGAATGGGGAGATGACAGCAGGCGAACAATTCTGTGCACCTGAGAAACACGTCCTGTTTAATTTCTCATGACCTGAAGGCAAAAGGCCTCTGACTGTCTTTAACTTGTCATCAGAACTTTGTGAGCAGACAGGTTTCCCATCTGCTGCTTTCTCATATCCCAGTACATGAGCAGCTCTGAGCTGACAGGAAGGGCCCAGTACTTGTTTCAACCTCACCCAGCTAAACAAATTCTCAGAATCATATTTCTACCCAAATACACACAATTCCAACATTTCATGTTACATAATTCCCTGCAATAAAAGCTGCTGTCTTTCTCTGAGGGATTCAAGGCAGTTCAACAGCAGTTGCTTGACCAAAAGGGAATTCACCACTAAGTAATTAGTATCTCATGCAAGAGACAATGTTATTGAAATAAATGTATACCATGAGGTAATAAGAACTTAAAGCAGTGACACATACAAAGAGCTTATTAAGAAATTGAAGCATATTGCCTTCTTTTTGTACAACTTATGAAAATAATATGTGTGTTAGAGCTGCATTATCACCATTAATATATTGCAGATGAACTCAAATAAGCAAAGGTTTGCAATAGCTTTGTTTGCACCATTTTTGCAAAAACCTTTTAATCACTCAGAGGATGTCTTTGGGGGCTACGGAAGAATATTACATGTTCAGAAAATCTGAACTCATCAATTGGCTTGCTGTTAAAAGCTTAAACTTTGATGTGATTAAATTAACTCATGGCATACAAGTGGTTTTTAGGTTTTTTATGAAGAAAAAAATGTTGCCAGGATAAGAGGGCTCAGGGCACCCTAAAACTCCCTTGGCTACACCTAGAAAGAGAGCTCCAGTATTATGGAAAGGTCTCAGGCAGAGATACTGAAGCCAGGTTTCCCTCCCCTCTCCCAGACACCCTGTCAGCAGCTTAGAAGCAACAGCCACAGCAGCAACAGGCACTTCCACTGAGACATTCAGCTATTCCATAGGAGGAGAGAGGAAAAATACAACTCCAAGTCTCTGCAATAAACACAAACAGTTGGCACTTCTCCTCCTAGTGCTCCCTGAGAAGACTCCAGTGTCTGACCCCAGGGAAGGGCCAGAGCCCAGCCCAGGCCCCTTGGCATCTCCAAGCACCTCTGGAGTGCCCAGGGCTCCCCAGCTCAGCGAGACCAGAGCAGGGCTGAACTGCCCAGGGGATCCCATCCCTGAGCAGCAGCTGTCGGTCCCTCGGGCACTGCCAGGCACCACAAGATGCTGATGGGGCAGGTGAGAAACAAGATGCCCATTGGAGTTAGGCATCCAATGCTCAGGGATTTTAATGGATTGAAACACTGCTGCTTAACCCTTACAGAAATCCTGCTTTAAATCACTCCTTTGCTCCTGTGCCTTGGATTTGGTGTATCAAACCTCTGTGAGGATCTAATCTAGATCTAATATTCCTGCTGATTATTCTCCCTTGAGATTAGGCAACACTGAAGCACATTTCCAAGTACCCCCACACACAGAGGTTTTGGTATTAGTCCAGCACCAATCCCTGTAGCATTCCTGCAAAGCACACAAGCACTGGAGACAGGCCATGTACAGCTGCTTCTCTTGGACAAATTGCCCCCACCAGTCACTTCAGCACAGGCCCCCCAACACTCCTGTGCACTGGGAGGTGGGGGTGCTGAGTAAAGCCTGAAAAACCTGAGGTGCTGCTGTATCTATGATGCAGATGAGAAATCTGATTGTCTGGGGCTGTCCTGGCTTCTGGGAAGTCATTGTCCCATCCAGGAAGAGCCAGCCTTGTGTTTTACAGAGCAGGAAAGTGAGGTGCTGCAAAGGAGGAGCCAGCCTGGTGCTTCCTTCCTCAGTTGGAGACTTAATTCCTCAACTAAGCCGCTTCACAGGTGAACAAAAGGCATCATTAAATGACCTGTCAATGGTGGGTCCTTTCAGAGTCAGGTTCTCTGCAGCAGCTGGCTCTGGTATAAGCCTCTACCCCATTGCTCCTGTGCAGCAATCCTGCCAGCCAGTGCCAGAGCTACTGGAAACCACTGGGAAAATACTCCACTGAGAAAATATTAGATTTTAATTCCACAAAACTCTAGGAAAAGTTTATAAGTAGAAAATACATGTGAAATAACCTGAGCCCTTTTCTGCTGGAGGACTTTGGATTTTTAATGTGTCCATGGATGTTCGTCCTTGGTACCACCCTGTATTGCTATAAGCCTGTCCTGAGCTGTGACAGCTTTGGCTGATTTTGTGGAACTCTCCACAGCACAGATTAATCCTCTTCCTCTTGAATGTGGGTGCATTCAACTTTTCCATCACAATACTGGCCACTCAGGGAGTCTAGACCAGCCCATCTCTATCCCAAATTGAATTCCCATTCACATCAGCTGAGAATTCAGTTCAGGATGGCAGAAATGTTTGAGACACTATCAGAGCCCTGTGAGGGCAGAACCCACCTGTAAACATATGGAAGTTTTTTGGTTTTCATGTGTTTACTGAAAACACTGTTCTATGTAAATAATATTTCAGTTAAAAATGGAGCTGAATTTTTCATGGAGCAGGTCCAGCATAACTAGAAAGAAAAATGCAAAACTCTGCACTGTCTTCAGCTTAAAGTAGCCCCAACTACATTTTAAGATAATAGCTCGAGATGTACTGCATGGAGAGCATGAGAAATGCTCCACAGTGAGGTGATCTATCAGAGGGAAGCCTTGAAGCCTAAAAACAAGGGAAAACAATAAATCCCCCTGAATAAATATTGAAAGGGGGGAAAGAAGGAGAGAGATTTCATTTTATTACATCATTTCATGTCATGAGCATGAACAGGAGAAAAGATTTATTTATTTATGTTTCCCAGAGGAGCTGGTTCTGTAAACAGATGGAAGAAGGGCTGGAAAATCCAAATGCCAAACAGAAAAGGTCAAGGCACAATGGAGCTGTATTTTCAGATACAGTGATGTAGTGGCTATAGCCGACACTGGGCTCGATTCCTGATTAGATCTGCAGTGGTTTATGGGTGGGTTATGGAATTCCCAATCTGCTGGAAATATGCATGGCACAACCTCAGGTTTGCTGCAAGCGCTCCCCTGGCACAGAGGCACGGCTGTGATTACACTGCAGATCTGAAACCTGCCTTTGAAAACCCTGAGTTCAGTCACCTACAGTTCTTCAAGAGCACAACACCCCTGCTTGCTCTCAGACCAGAACCTGGGCATTTACATTAAATACATCTGCTAATCTGTTCTATATTATATACCTGTTTCCATACAAATTGGGATGCTAGAAGGGATCCATCTATGTTCTTCTAACTGTTTTATGCTAGCTTTTAATGCAGAAGGCCACTTCAGCCAGAAGTGGTGTTGAAATTCAGACTTTACAAGGATTGGTCAGTTAAGAGACCAGGCTCCTTCTCAGGGCATGGAACTTTTACTGCTCCTGTACTTCTTGCAGCAGCACCTGGAGATGCCCTGGTGCAAAGCAATTGTCTCTACAAGACACCTCACACAGAGGATGCTTTCCTATTCTCCCAGTTTTGCTTGGTTTTCCCTACTTTTAAGCCTGGTTACCCGTATCTTCCCTATTTCAATGATAAATTACTTTCAGAAATCTCTCGATCAAGTGAAATGCACAATGGGGCCATGGTCTCAGCCAGCACGTAGCCATGAACCTAAGAAACAGCAAGAGTGAGCATTCCCAATCCTGTTCTATCCCTGTAGGCTTCATTCCTGGACAGTGAACCACTCCCTTGATTTCAAGGGATGTATGCAGAGCAGGGGCAGTTAATCCACATCCTTTGGATGTTGCATGACCAGAATATAAATATATGGGTCCATTAAATCAGTCTGTTTTGCTCTGGGCATATCTTAAGTTTCACAGCCCAAACCAAAGAGAACCAAGCCAGAGTGAAAATGTTTATTAGCAGCTATTTTCTCTGATGCTCTATAGTGCTACTGTAAAAAGCTTTTAATGTATTACTAAAATAGAAAATAAATAACATATACCATTATATAAAAACATCTCAATGAGCCAATAGATAACACTTCCATTAATATTTTGTTCAATTTTTAGTCATCGCAGTGTCTCTCATCACAGGATATATTGGGTCTCTTGGTGAGTTATTACTGAAGCTCATCAGGCAGAATATGCTGCAGTTTTAAAAACCCCTGCTCACAGAGCTGCCTGTTATATTTCTGTTATTATTTTTGTTCAGAAAGATATGTTGGGGTCCCTCATTTTAATTAAATTGCTAATAAAAGCGAGCAGTTTGCCTCAGGTTAGCCCAGTGGTAAACCAGTGCTATGGAAAAGGTTCCAAGGCAATCCATCACCCTCTGCTGTGCCCAGCAAGGAGCTAAATGGGCTGTAAAGGACTGGGGAGAAGGAAAGAAGGGGCAGCAGTGGAGAGAGAAAAGAGCAAAATGCTTGGGAGTGGAAACATTAGATGGCTCCCAGTTCCCATCTCCCTCTCACGTGTGCAGGTGTGTTTTCAGTTCATGGATAAATTGCTGCAGCTTCAGGAGTTTCAAAGACCTGCACAATTGGAGACCTGTCACCAACTTTGTTAGGTCTTATTTATTAGTGGGAAAGTATCCAAGGGTTTGATCCAAAGTCTCCTGTATTCAAGGGAAGGCTCTGAATGTGGCTTTAAGCAACAGTGGGCTATCTATACTAAAAACTGAATAATAAAGAAAAGGAAATGGCTTTTGCTATTACTATACCAGTCACACAGGAGCAGATCATCTTTCACAGTGCTGTCAGGTAAAGTCAAACTGCTTCTCTGGGAGATTAGGGATTGATTAAAGTCCTTGCACTCAGGGATATATATCTGTATTAATCTTGGAATTATTTGTCAGACATCCAAGATCTCTCCTCTGATTTGTGGAATATATTCTGAAAGTCAACACTTCAAATGAGTCAAGATTTTTTAATAATGATTTTTATGTTTTTAAAGGAAATGCACAGGTTGCTTCCTTGCCCCCAAACCAAGCACTGCTATTTTTGACATTGTTCTTTTTTGTTTGAAGCTGCACTTAACATGTGGGTGATTCTAGAGAATGCAGCTGAGAAAATATAGAGTGGGAGTTCATACACTGTCAGACAAGTCCATAAAGCACAGTCAGTGCTTCAAATGTGAGCCAAGGCCAGGTTAGCACTGACAGCTCCTGCTGTCCAGTCAACACAGCTGAGGGATGCCATGGAAACTAAAGCCCCTTTTCATTTCTTCCCACCACATCAAATCAGTTGATGCTGTTCAGAGAAACTTTCAAAATGCAACTTCGGGTTGTATCAGAGGAAACAAAATTTGATTTGCCATAGCTGGAGTCTGGTATTCAGGAGATGCTGCACACACCATTCCCCACATCCCCTCACGATATTGCCAGGGTGCCCTGGGCTCCGGAGCAGGACTGTTTGTGCCTTTTTCCATTGCACAAGGCAGTAAAGGTGACACAGGGAGCACAGCTGGGCATCCCTCTGCCAATGGCTACTACTCAGTGGAAAGGTGTGGAGTCACAGAGGGCAGAATGGCACAGACTGCTCCAGGCCCTCGTTAGTAACAAAGGTCAGATTTAATTTGGCCTTCCCCTATGGGAGATGAGATAAAGAGACCAGTTATTTCTCCCAGCTTGCCAGGCCTGAAGGCAGTCATCCTCTCACATATAACAGAAAAATAGTCTGGATAATCTGGCTGCAGTTCAGTAAATAAGCTGTGATACACACACTTTCATTTAAGAGATGAAACAACACCTGGCAGAATAATCTATAACATACTCTGAGAGTGATGGGAAGATGGGAAGAATGAAGATAACAGACTAGCAGGGCATCAGGACCTGCAGGAGGTCAGTTAACTCGCTGGGATAAGGATGTTCTGGCCTTTTCCTGTCGGAAAATTAGGGTTCATTGGCAAGGCAGGAAACATCCAGGGGGAGTTTGCTGAAACAGAGAAAATCACCAGTGCACAGCTCAGCACAGCTTTCAGTCTGGTCAGAAAAAATCCCAGATCTGGAGAATTAAGTGAAGACAGTGTGAGCCCTTCATAAAGGACAAATCACATCCCAGATGAGAACTGCAGGCTGGGAAGCCATCTGGAAAAAAAAAGGGAGATTCACATAGCCCTGTCATCAGCTGCACTGTCCCACCTTGCCATGGATTTTTACCTTGCTGGATAAATTGTTTAATAGGCAAGTGAAGAAAGGTGCCATAACCCTGTCTCCAGTGCCTGCCTGGTGCTCATGTGTGTGCTGGGCACTGAGGCTGGGAGGATACAGGCTCAGGTTGGGTTTGGAGGCAATGGCAAAGACACTGGTAATGAGGAGGGCAGAGGAAAAGTCGGGGTAATTTGTTTTCCATTTTGTCTCCTAAACCATAATTCGGAGTAGGTTGGAAAGCAATTACTTTTAATATCTTATCTACAATTCCAGACTGGCTAATAGTCTGTATAACCTCCCAGCCAAATACTGTGAGCTGCTGAGACCCTACAACTCAAGCAGAAGGGATCTGGGGGCACAGACATAGAAAAATTGATATTTATGATCTTGTCTTAAGGTTCACAGCAGGGCCGAACCTGGTCTGCTGACAAGGACTGTCCAACTGTAAACTAAATGAGAGCCTGAGGAACAATAAGGAAAAAGCCAATTAGTTGATATGGTAGATGAGGGATTATCTAGAAATAGCTGTTGGAATCAATTTTCCTTAAAACGAACAAAATATATTTTGGTCCAAACCAGAAAGAAAAACACCTCTAATTTTGTTAAGTACTAATTTAAAATAATACATATTGAGAGTCTGTAAGATAAGACTGTGATCAGCAAGGCTGATCTCAGCAGGGAAGGGTGAAGCTGTGCACTTGTGAGGAGCTGTGAACCTGGCTGGGATTTGGGAGAGGCCAATGGAGCCCCAGCCTCTCCCTGTCCCTTGTCCATCTGTGCCTGTTCATGGGGGCTCTGAGCCTGGAATCTTTCTGTCTTGCTGAAACAGATCAAAGTCAGTAGAGAATTTAGCTCTTGTGCATGAGCCACATTTAACCAGGCTGATCTCCCTGAAATTATAGAATCCTGCCGGAGTACAGTGTTTTAAATTACTGAATTCTTATTGTTAACAGGTTAGTTACATGGTTTGTTTGTGCATCTAGAAGGACGGATGGCTGCTACAGAAAACAAGGAATTTTCACATGACGTTGACAAATTAGTAAAACACCAGCAACTGAACTTTCCCTCAGGTTTAAAAGGCTTGAAAAATGTTTCCTTCTTGATCAGTTGAAACTGCAGCAGTTGTTTTTAATGAAGTGACACAAAGAGAGGGCCAGTGCTTTACTGAGCTGAAGAGGAATCATTCCAGCCCCCCCATGCCAGGTGAAAAGTTGCTCATTCAAGACTAAGGTTCCTTGTCAGACAAACTCGGTGCCAGAAACTCAGAAATATCAAAGAGGTGCTGCAGAGTGGCCCAAACATGAAGTACTGCCCAGGGGCCACCATGAACAGTGGCCATGTGGGTGTCACTCACTGTGTGCCCAGGGGCCTGCAGAGCACGGGAGGGATCACAGAGGATGAACCAGTGGCTGTTTAGAGGCACAACCAGAGCACCTGGGAGCACAGCATTATGCACCTCCTCCACCTTCTCCCTTTCCTACACCTCCAGGGAATTCAACCCTTCCCCAGGACATTTATCTAAACAGCACAGAAAAACACAGACTCAAGCACAGCTTCACTACCCACCTCATGGTGCGAATTGAAACCAGGAAACCACCTTTAATTCTTGCTATTTTCCTATAGTTTCCAGTCCCATCAAAAAACCAATGGTGTTTTGAAAACAGGCTGGATTCCTTTGGCCAGCAGAAGGCATCCAAGACAACCTGGACTGCAGCACACAGGCAGAGGAGCTTTCTGCAGCACACACGTCTGCCTTCAGTCACTTAGGCTAATGAGCTTAACTAATAGAATGCAGTAACGAGATTGCTGCCAAAACATAGTCCTACAATACAATAATACCTAATAAAAATAATGTCCAAAAGCAGTCTGCAAAATTATACCCCTTAACAATATTAATGAATTTTTGCAAGCAATTAAAGAAAAAGTATTACAATTTTTTTATCATAAATCTTTGCAATTAAGGAATCATCCATAATTTGTGGCCTGAATTCCCCCAGAGCAAATAGATAATAAGGCAAGTCTATAGGATTCTTATTGATGATAAATAACTAATTCTTTTTCTACTAAACTGACTTTGACTTTGGATATTTTGTGGAGCAGCCAGTCTGCTCTGTTGCAGCAGCATCAATTCAGGGAGCTGCTGCTGGGGTATTACTCCGGCTTTACATCACTCGTAGCAGAAGAATAGCAGCAGGCAAAGCCCTTCAGAAGAGATGCCTCTGAAAATTTGTTCTCTTGCCTAGAGACATTATTGCCTCCCAAACAGGCAGTGTGGGGCTCTCTGGGACTGGGTCACTGAGATTTGTTGGGCTGAATCTTATTTATAGATTTCTTCAGACCATCAGGGACAGGTTGTATCTGCATGTTTGACATGGGGTGGTGTCAAACACGTTGGCTTTAGGAGAAGCACCAGGGAGGGAAGGTGGCCCCACTCCAGCCTCCTCCTTTTCAAGTGCGTGAGTCTAGCACAGTGTTTCTCCATGCAAGCATAGATCTGGGGAAGGAATGAACTCCACATCACTCCCTGGCATAAATCACAGGAATCCTTAACCCATCAGTGCTCAGTGAGTGTGCAGTCAAGCCCCCTGCCACACCAACAGAGTGCCCTTATCCCAGTTTGTGTGGAAAGGCTGAGGCGAACTTGACCCGCAGACACTTGGGAGCTGGGCACCAGGAAGGCTCCATGCAGTGTTCTCCAAACTGGCACTGACCATCCAGGATGAGCCTTTCCCTCTGCAGGGCCATGTCCTGGGAATGCTGGTGTGGGGTCACCGTGTTCTGCTGGACTTGGCTTGGCACAGCCCTCCAGGCACCACACACAGGGAACACCTTCACTTCTACAGTCCCCAGCAACCTTCCACCCATTAAACCTCCCTGCCTCACCATCCATAGCCTGGTATCCACCATGGTTACCTACTGTTACAAATTAAAGGAGCTGCAGGGAGTTTACAATAATTTTAGCACACACAATGGCAGTAACACCTTGGAAAAGCATAAAACACTGTTACTGAAGAAAATGTCACAAGCGATCCTGACTGAATTTATACTCTGAGATCATTAGTGTTGTTTGGATATAAGAAGTGGGAGTTCACCATGATAGGTGCTGTACAAGTGTAGGGACATGTGGAACTTCAAGGCATTATGCTGTGATTTATTCAAGTGAGATGTTATTAAGATCTTTGATATTCATTATGTAGCTACACAACGGCACAAGATTAACAGTGAGGTGTCCCCCTCTCCTGTGTTAACTAGTTATTCCACAAAGTGAATTCACAATGCCCTTTGCTCTCTCCATGACTGCAGCAGCTCTGGTGGGCAGAGGGAGCTGCAGGGGCACCAGCAGGTTCACGGCACCTCTGGCAGCACCATCACCCCAAGCTCATCCAGCCCTGGGGAGCTCCCCAAGCCCACCCAAGTGGGGGCAGTCCCAGCTCACCAAGCAGCTGGCACTGTTCTACCTCAGCTGGCAGCAGAACCAGCACTGCCTTACCAGACTGGCCAGAAGGTTCTTTGCTTATCAGTGGCTTTATTTGGGTGTAGATATTTTCAATTAATTTGATTATCATTCCCTCCCTGGGAAGGGGGTGCAGAGTTGCTGAGAAAATGTTAGAATTCGAAGGAGCGAGCACTCTGCAATGACAAGGTACTCCAAGTGTTAATCCTGCCTCCAGCTGTGCTTCCAGGAGCCTGGCAAGGACAGAAGGATGGCATGACCAGTTCCTTCCTCCAGCCTTGCTGACTCCTTGCCCACCTGCTACTGCAAAGAAAATGGGTGTGAAGTCTGGGTCACCTGTTTTCAGATGCAAGGACTGCTCCCAGTATGGAGGAATCAGTGTCACCAGTGAGGAAGGAGACACTATCTAGACAACTCTGCAAGGCACAGGAAACCTAATTCTCTGCAGCCTCCTTGCAACTGTCTTACTTATAATTGATATTTTATTGTTTACTTTGGAGACTTGCATTTATCAATGACACTTTGCTGCATGAAACAGCTGGAACACTTCTCCCTCCTTCTCCAAATCCTGGGGCGAGCTGTGGTGATAAATGAGCCCTGGAAAGGCATGATTTATAGCTCTGCTGCCTCAAGGTGCACTGCAGATCTTTTTGTACAAATTAAATCCTGCTTAAGACTCCTTAAATTTTTCAGGGTGACCTCTCTTCTTCCCTGTCACAATTCTCATTACAAATCACTGAAAATCTTTCTTTTTAAAATGTTACTTTAACTAAGGGTCTCATCTTTCAATTTGTTTTCCCTTCCAAGTTGCATTAGACCTCAAGCACTATCAGCTCAAAGTGGATGGGCAGTGTCTGGTCTCGTGAAGAGGAGAAGGCTGATCACTGCATACACCTGGTGATGCGCTGTATCTCTCCGCTCCCTTGTTTGCAGCAGTTGCCAGCTAAAATCACAGCTAGACACATTGAATCTGACTTTCTGACTTGCCAGGAGGCAGCATCTCTGATACCTGTGGTAAGCTAACAGTGCTCCTGCAGAGGTCACCCCCCCCAGCCTGTGCTTTACCTGCTCTTAGCAGGCATTTACCAGCTGGAGCTTTAAATCCAGGCAGGGCCAGCAGCTGGCCCTGGAAGCTGTTTTAGTGCTTTATGTTACAGAGCAGGAAAAAAGAAGGCAACCAAGAAACTGTTCCTGTGGTGAGATTGGTAACCACCTGGTTCAGCAGGACTTGTGCACAAAGCAAGGATGATCCTGAAGGACTCTGTAATGTTTGTTTTAAAGGAAGATACACAAGACTCGGCTGTTGTAAACCTAAAGGATGCTCAGTAATATCAGGATTTGGCCTATGTCCAAAAAGTGATGCTTTTAGACAAAATTTTTAAAAAGGCAAAATGCAGAAAATCTGTGTTAATGGGAACTAGACAGTCCATAGTGAGATACAAAACTGGGATGCTACCAACTAGAACAAGCATATATAGCACACATCATGGGAAATACAGACTTCAGGCTCTGAGATACACAGTGTAATACTCTAAGAACAGATTTTGAGCCAGAGGAACAAACTGTTGAAGTCACTGAGCTTGCTGTCCTTCTAAAGTTGTCCTATATGCTTTGTTTTTCTCACCAAAGATGTCTTTGGTTTCTGTCCTGTAAGCACATTGTTACTGATGAGTAGTAAAGGACCTGTTACCAATTTAAATCCACAGCAATGCCATTAGCAGGTGTTTAGCAGGACACTGGTGAATTATGGGCAGCAGTGATGCATAACTATGCTGTGAAGCTTTGTGGAACTCTTTCTGAAAAGAAGGTGCTGAACTGCAATAAACCCCTTGTATTAGAATAATAACATCATCAGAAAAGATAGATGGGAAGCACATGGATGCAGCGGCCAAATACTTATCTAATCCCCACTGGGTCCACATGATGCAAGTCATGAGAAATGCTCCATGCCTGCATTTAGCAAGGAAGGTTCTGGTCTGCTCTGCAGACAGAGCTCAGACCAGTGAATCCTCTAAGAGGAAGGAAGGGCATCCTTCTTTACATGGTACCTTTCCCATGTCCTTCTCAGACTAAAAAGTAAAGAGACAAATAAATGATGAAGCCTTTCAGTGGGTAATAGGTGAAATAAATCATGGTGCATCAAGACATAAATATATAATCGGGAAATTTTGAATATTTAGAATTTTTGCTACTGGTCCACAACATGTTCTTATGGTAGGATAAAACCTTTACAGAAAAAGAGGAACTGGGATAGAGGAACTTACAGGGATGAGAACAACATCCAATTGCATTAACTTATTTATTTAGTTACCTAATTGTTTGATTTAGAAATTATACCATGGGCCATGCCTGAGGTTTAAACCAATCTTTAATGACTGGGTATCAGGATGACTTTTCTTCTGGCATATCGCTACGAGTATTATTATTGCTGTGTACACAATGATGTGCAGCTTCAGCTGCTTTGGGACCTCGGAAAAATGTCCCATGTATTACTAGTCGCTGTTCTTTGAAGAGTGCTGAACACAAGCGTGACCTTGGCCCTCCCTACCAGTTGTTTAACCTGTGCTTTGTGTAGAGGCAGCACCTGGCCCGTCAGCCTGTTGGACTTCACAGTATGGGCACAGTGCCTGACCTGCTCCGCATGGGAGCCCATCCATGGCCACCAGTGCCAAGGGCAGCACTTGGGAAAAAGGGGTGTCCCCTCCCTGCTCTGAGCCACCAAGTGCCTGTTCCTGGTGTGCTCTGCTCTGGTTTACAAGGGAACACTTGGAGTCTGGGGGGTGTTCCAGGGAAACTGAGCAGGCTGAGTGAAGGCTGCAGTTGTGAGTATTGGCTGAGATGCCAAAGTTCCCGCCTGGCTAAACAAACCCATCACACATACCAAGAGCAAACCTAATTCATGTCCAAGCCACTTTAAATCTCTGAGAGAAATTTCAAAAGTCCACAGGATGTTACACAGTCCTTCTTCTCTTTAATTCTGCCTTTAAGAGAATACAGTGTGTGTCCAGAAAGTGTCGTGTCCCTACAAAGCCAGCCCTTCCCACGTAAGGGATTTCTGTCCCCTGCACCTTGTGCCATTGCCAGCAGACTCAAAGTGCCACCAGGGTTAAACCTGGTGCAGTGGGGTAATGTGTGACAGCTGGTGAGTTCTGCCTGCCTCACTCACCATGACCTTAGCTCTACTGTCCTGGAATGATGCTCCAATACAAAACCTTTCCTGGGATTAATGCCTGGGCATGCACCTCGGGAAATCAAGATTCAGAATGCACAGCGGGGAGAGCTCCAAGAGCTCCTCTTGTCTTAGGGGTTTTTTTGCAAAAAAAGAGCTGTCAGAATGAATTTCTTGGGTAGTTACATGCACATCACACGGACTTTCACTCCAGCTCATTGCAATCTGGCATTAGTTAAATGTACCATTAAAGTAAAGTGTTAGCTAAAAAGCTCCTCAGTAACTCTCCACCCTTGAAAAGCATTTACCAAACCCAAATTATGTTCTTGATTGCCTCCACTGTATTTTCTGTGGTGTTTTTGCTTTCAGCTGATTGGAATTCTGAGATATAGCAAAACCTTCTTTGGAGTGTGACCTTGAGAGTCAAGCTGTTGTATGTTATAAATAATGAAAAATTAGATATCTAGGCTAAAACAGCGAGGAGAGTATTTTATAAGATTTTCAAGGGCTGTAAGCCCAAGAAGAGCTGATGTCTATCAGACTGTTATATAAATAGTCTTGTAATGAGGAAGAGCATATAAGATCCAAGATAGATTTCTGCTTTTTAATGAGATGGGAGAATATATTACTTCAGAATTTAAAGGCTATTTTTCTTTTTGAAATTCAGATCTGGCTTTATGAATATTTTATTTTTAAAATCCAGATGATGGTAATAAGTTTTCTAATGCTAAGACATTTCTCTTTAACATGTAAGTATATTATTGACAAACCTAATTTTTTTCAGAAAAATCACTTCAAAGTTACTAATATACATTTAAAAACTACATTCAATTTCAGCCCATCCACTAATTTTTCCCAATACTGAAGCTTTCTGCCATTGTGAGGAGTTACAGCAGGAATTACTGGTGGCTCAGAAAGAATAATTGTTCCTACAGTCCCTGCTGGAAACTTGTCACAAGGACAACCTTGCACCAAAACTGTGGTTTTTTGAACAAGGTTGCGTCTGACTGGCACTGGGGTTTCTGCAAAGAGGAAACACTGACTCATTTAACAAGTATCCTCAAATCTGTTCCGTGATTGAGACAATATTTTGTTGCTTTATCCAGTAAGTTTTGCACTGTAAACTTATTAAAGCAGTAAGTTTTATTGCTTTATTGGAAATTCATTTCAAAAGGATTTCTCTGGTTAAAGCCAGATCAATAGCTGCATTTTGCAGAATATGAAGATTTCATTTTCATTTGGAAAGAGGAGAGATTGCCTTAAGATTAATTTCAGCTGCAGTAGAAGGAGGATGTTGGAACAAGCAGCCACAGGATTCAGCACCAGCCATTATTTTGCCAAATGTAGAAAGAAAGAAAGAAATAAAGAATGTATTTCCCCTCTCCACTGATATACTGTAGGTGGATCAGCAAAACTGTCTTAACTGAGAGATGCACGGTCCAGATGGGATTGAGGACAGGCTCATGTACAGGGAGCACACACATATCAGCCATTTTCAAAGAGGTTGTTCTGCCCCAGAAAGCCAGACTCAAAATGCTATGATTTTCCTGAAAGCTGGAGCATCTTTTCAAAGCAAACTAGAAGTTACAGTTTTCATTTCAGTATGCTGTTTCAGGAAGTGCCCACACAAAGTAAACACGATGCTTTGTTTCAGGTTAAACACAGTATTGAATAATGAACATTTTGCTTAGGCCCCTTTAAAAATGTCAATGTCATAAGGAAAGAGAATAATGAAAAATTAATCTGAAAATAATTACCCCTTTCCATAAATAAATAAATAAATAATCAGGTGTTCTTTGTGCTACACCACTAATTTCCAACTCTGGTTCTGGCCAGAGGCCTCCAGGAATCAAGACCCACATCCACTGACTCATTATGTCAACTTGGAAAATTGCTTCTTTTTAAGTCTCCATTTCCAAATCTAAGAAAGAGAGATGATGTGATAAATTCTTGTACAAAGCCACATAAGTGTTATTGATGAGCCTCACTATATGACAAGGAGGCCATTACTATTATTATTTTCTTATGGTCTTTTCTCCTGTTTTCAGTTGTTCACTAAAACACATCATATCCTGGGCTATTTTCCACATTCGAGAAAATCTGTAAAGATCCTCTCTCCGAAACCACAGAGATTAAACACTCCTTCAGAAATCTTGGATTTATACTATACACCAACAGTGCTGTTTGACACACAAGCACACCAACAGTGCGGAAGGAAAGATGAAAGCAACTCATATTTTAGGCTTTCACCATCACTAAGTAGACAAATTCAATGTACAAATCACATTTTCTATCCCTGAAAATCTTCACACAGGAAATTCCCACATGGGTTCAGGTGACCAGGTGTCCGTGTCACCCATGGGGACCCAGGCTGGCTGCCTGTCCCTTTCTGCAGGGTTACACTGCTCTGCAGCTGTGATCCAGCACAGCAGGGGCTTCCATTCTCCTGGGGGTGTTCTACTGCATCTCAGTGAAGGGGAGCCTCATGTCCAGTCCCATCCAGCCCTCCTTGGCTGACCTGCTCCACAAGGCGGGTCCAAAGCCTTTCTGTCTGACCTCAGCTGGCTTCTCTTGACAGCCCTCCCTCAAATCAACACACTAATGTTTCTCTTGATGAAAAAGTACCTAATAATGCCTGTTCCAAGTCTGGTGTTGTTTCATTTCCACTTGTGCTCCTGGTACTATCATCTGGTAGACATTATCTACAGCAAATTAAGAATTTATATACTTCAGGAAAACCTCGACTGGAAGCTCATCACAGGAGGCTGAATGGGGTCTTTTTCATTAAACTTTTTCATTTCACTTAAAGATTGAAAAATGTATGAAACAGCTTCTCTGGGGAAGGAGAAATTCCTAACTCCTTAATAAGCTCTATTTATCAAAGACATACAATGGGAGCCGCCTGCCAGATGCAGAGTACATGGTCTGGAAATTCTGGTATATGAGCTGCCTGAAGGCTTGAATCTGCCTCTACCCGTGTGTTGTGTCTGCCACGTTCAGCTCCTCCTGACTGCCACATCCTGGGGAAGCTCCTCACACACACACACACTCACACTCTGCCAGGGCCATCTTCCACCAGGGGCATCGATCAATCCACACTCTCCCCCCATGAGCCCCTGAAGGGCAAATCAGCCCCAGGTCTGGCTCCCAGCCAGTGTGAGCTCTGCACAGCCCAGGGCAACAGGGACATCAACGGCAGTGAGGAAGGGCACCACATGGAGATGACCATGACTAAAAATCACAGAAACAAGCATGCAGGATTGAGTCACTACAGCTTTGAAACCCAGTTTTCATCTGAATTCTCATTTCCACTGCCTTTATAAATAATTTCATATCTTTACAGTTATATTCATGGAGCTGACTTACAGTAGAGGATTGTAGCTTTTCAATATCTAGTCACGGTAAATATTTGTATAGCTCAAATATAATTAAAGTGACCCATAAAAACTTCATTATATTTCAAGAGTGAAGGTCTCAGTGTCATGGAAAGCTCCTTCCATCACCGTTACATTCTAATCAGTTTACTTATCTAATCCTCCTCATTTATCAAGTGCATCAGAATTGATCTGCAATGTGCAGGAGCTCTGAGTAATTTCTGAATGTTTTGAGGGGGAGCATTTCTGCCTCTTCTTCCCCAATTCTTCATTTAGTGCAGAAATAGAAAGAGCAACCTGCAGAGCACCGGCTCTGTACAAATCTCTGCCGCCCTGAGAAAGGGACTATTAGGCAGATTCACTCTTAAACATCAGTGTCTTTCTTGACATTAAAGTTGGAAAATGGAACAATTATTTTTGCATTAGCCAGTCATACTGACAAATTCCCTCTGCACCCTCTTCCTGTCATGCCAAAATGAATCATCAGCATCTTATTAAGGTGTCCAGGCTATCCCATAACAGTAATAAAGTGTAAATGTATCCCAATTATTCATTTAATGACTTCATGAATATTCAGAATTAAGAAGCAGTAGCTGAGCTCACTACAGTAGGTTACTAAGGACACAGGCTCCATATCCCTTATTTCCTCTGAGATGACTTAAGGTTTATTCAGATCTTTCCAGTGTCCATAAATGACAATTCACTGGGACAACAGCTATTCTGTGACAGGTACAAATCTATACAGTTTTAGTCCTCTCATTTACATGTTTCTTGGGAAAGGACCTAATCTGGCAATAGGAATGGATTGCAGAGGAAAATCAAGAAACAGATCTCAGACCAGAATTAGATGAAGTTGGATGTTTGTAGTATTCTTTACCTGAACTTCCAAAGCAACAGGTACCCAATCCTTTCTTACACCTGCTCAACAAAAGTTCCTTACATTTTGCTTTTTGCTGGGAAGTGATTTCACTTGTTATTGTACGCGTGCACTCTGTTTTGCTATTCCATCACTCCAGCCCTGGCTGTGCTGTGTGAGCTCACAGGAATTGTCCCAGCCCATCCAACGGGATGGTGCAGGGTTAAGTGGTGAAGAATGGATTGGCACAAAAACGCTTGGCACTGTTACCACAGAAAATTGCTGCAATGAAACAGATGCTCTATTTTAAGAAGTGATTGCCTGTGGAAGTGTGAGCAGTGACTGCACATTTTCCATGTGCATGCATTGTTCTCCATCTCCTACACTGCTGTGTCCTGTGCTCTGCTCTGTGCCCAGCTGTCCTTGAGAGCAAAATCCACTCCACATCTCCATCAGAACCTCTGGATACCGGTTTGGCCAGAGATCCCTGGCAGTGCCAGGGGGACGCCCCTCCTCTGCACAATGCTCACGGTGCAGGGCTGTACAGCCTTGATAAGCCGACTACAAAGTCAGAAGGAAGCATTTTTGTTCAAAGAGCTGGCTAGCTCCCAGAGCAAATCTCAGGTGGGCAAGAGAGCAGCTAATCTCCCAACAAAAAATGTAATTGTCAGTCTGAAAGGGAAAAGGAGAGCAAATTTTGTCAGAGCAGACCCATTGTCTTCACAAGAGGGTCTACTCCTATTGTGGAAACGTGAACCCAAGGCCACAGCTGCACAGAAAGAGATGGGAGCAGAAAACACTTGCCTCAGTGAGCTTAGAGGATAAGGATCAGGTCTTGATGCATCTGAATAAGGAGGAACCAGAGATAAGGATTCACTCATAACTCCTGCATTGTTTAAAGTACAGTGAGATGAGCTTAGTGACATGGTCTAGCTGGGGGGTGTAGGGCTGGATGACCCTGGGCCCCTTCTGGCTTGGAGTGGCCTGCTAGACTGTGAGGGATCTAGGTTGGTGTTACGCTCTGGGATGTGCTCTCGGTCTCTGTATGGGTGTTAGATGGTGAGTTGGACTAGATGATCCTTGTGGGTCCCTTCCAACTCATAATATTCTGTGTGATTCTGTGTGTGTGTGAGATCAGCTTGCAGTTTGTTGTACTCAGCCTGTGGCCTGTTTTCTTCAAAACCAGGAGTTTGTGAACACGTGAAGGTCAGGTAATGCCTCAGGAGGGAGAGGAGCCCGTCCCTGAAAAGTTTTGCCAGAGAGACTGTTTGAAACCAAGAATCAAACCTGAAGACCTGGAGAACAAGAGTGCACTGGCCAGTCCCTGGAGAGCTGAAAAGCCCAGGGTCTCACAGCTGTATCAAAGCCCTCTTGTTTGTCACCAAGCCAACCACAGTCACAGAGAATATAAAGATGAAAAACCATTTGTAAGCTGACGTATGGTTATTTATTAGTTTGACTTTGTCAGTCCTACGGACACACAAACAACAATGCCTTCCAAACATGTAAGCTGTCATCCTGTGAAATTGATGCTGGTTTTGGAAGAGTTGCCCTTGGGTTTTTATTTTCTGGTTAACTGGAGAAAATGTTACTTTTACTAGGCATACTCCTGTGAGGATGCCCAAGAGTCTTTAAAAGCAAGGAGCATCAGGCTCTGGAAACACACTTGGACTGTATTAGCTTTTCTGAAATAATCTTGTAACTTGAGACATGCCAAGCAACACTTCAAAGAAAATATTTATTTTTAACTCAATTAAATCCCTGAAAGAAAGACTCTGTCCCTGCCACAGCCACACATTCAATGCACATAAAGTTCAATTTCCATTTTCCTTTTCTTCCTGAAGAATGATTTGTGTTGCCCTGGGCCTACATGTTGCAGGTTGTCCCTAACTGAGGATCCCTGGTATGCTTGTGTGCAATCTAATTCCAGCAAGGTTGTATGAACTACGTTGCCATCCCTTTTCTTCCTTGAGCAGACCTTTGTGAAGCTCTTCTGTTGAGGAGAGCACTCAACTGCAGTGTGGGAACCATCACCACAGTGTGCCAGACATCAATAGTACAAATGGGTCCAGAATGAGGAAGGCTCACAAATGGGCCCAAAAGCTCGTGGAAAGGAGACTCAGCAGCTGCTCCTGAGCACGAAGGCGCCTGGGTGCAGCCCTGACTGCATGGGAAGCATCCCCCCATTTCCCCTTGCTTCTGACATTCTTTCCCTACACTAATGCCAGTGGCCATTTCCAGACCTGGAATACATTCAGCTACCACATGGTTCTTCTTGTGATTTGACCTTAGGGCCATATCTTTGCAACATGCTTTGCATCCACAAATGGAGCCTGATTTGCTAGAACTCATGTTGCACAGAGATCAGTGACAGCTCTGGGATGTAAGGAAGCTGGAAAATCCTCTCTCTGCATTTAGGTGTTTAACTGCCATTGTCTTGTTATGCAAATCTGGCTCTTAGGAGTGAATCATGCCACCTAAATTTAGCCATGTAAAAGCAAACACTTAGTCTAAGTAGTTCTTTAGGTTTATGATACTGTCAGGGAATGATGATTCAAGAACCTGATGGATTTTCCTGTTGGAGGTATTAGAGTTCCACTGGAAAACACATGTTCATATTAATTCCCTTTTAGGAATGCATAAATGCATGTATGTGTGCATATATATATTGATACTGATACCTTTTAAGCATAAAATCTGTGTTTTACTCTCCAGTTTTAATTAGGGACATGCAAAAAGGCAGGATTAAATCTGAGAAAGTCGCTTGGATGCCATGTTACACTCACATTGAGGAGGCTGCTCATTTCTAACCACCCCATCTGTGCTATCTTTCTCTTTTTAAATGATTATGAAGACTGAAAGATTCCGTTCTCTGAGGATGTGCTCTAGTTTTTAGATAGTTGGGATGTTTGTCATGAGCAAGCTTAAAAGTCAAAGGGTTTAGGTTTTACTGAAAATACTTTACGCTCCTATAAGCTTTCCCTGTAATTTATGTGCAAGTGGCTCCAAACACACAGCTGAGGATGCCATCTGGGAATAGACTGAAATGTTATTTCTGGGATATTGCATCAATGACTTGAGTCTTAACCTACGGGAAAAAGGATGAAGAAAGAGCATGATAAAAGCTATCACTCTGATCAGTTTTGAGACTCTATTCCTGCCAAAGAGAGATATTTCTTCTCTTTCTTTGTCGTTGCAATCGAGTTGTGTTTACTCCCCAATATATTTGTGCACAACACCAAGCGACAGTGCAAGAAGCATAATTCAAATGGAACATTTCCTAATTATTGTTCCACCTCAGTAATAAATATGTATGGCTGGCTTCTGTGCACAAAGACAAACAGATGCCCTGGGAAAAGGCTGGGATGCAGAAGTCAGAGGTATTTCTTACCAGGCTGTGCCACACAGTGAAGGCGTGTGCCAGCAGAACCACCCCTGCCTGGGGCACATTCCCTGCACAGCAACTGCTGAGGGGACAGGGGGGGGCCTTGCTGACACAGGGGCAAGGGTGAGCCTCAGTAAATGATGAAGTTCTCTGGAAGTAACAATGAAGGAAACATCCAGGGAAGAGTCTCTTTGCCATAAAACAAAGACCAGCTGCTATTTGGATTTTCCATTTTCCCCAGATTCTTTGCATCTCATAGCATTCTCCTGGGTTCCTTGAGGCCTCTGCTGCTCCTGGCTTTCTGCTGACACCACTGCTGGGATTCACCCTCCCTGAATCAAGACTAAAAAGTAGTGCTTTGAAGCACCATAATCACCTTTGCCAACTTCTGCCTGTTGGCCACAGGGAAGTGTCACCACCCCTTACTAACACCCACACAGAGCAGTTAAGGAATGGGTATCGTAAATGAAAGAAGGAAACCTTCTCCCCACTAACATCCTGCAGTGTCACACAACCTCATCTGGAGCTCACTCTGTAGCTTATAAGTTTCTGGCATTGAAGTCCCCAGAACCAAACCTCAACATTTCCTGCTGGTACTACAACAAATATCACCAAATTTAAAACTGTGAATGCTGTAAATGGGATCTGCTTCTCATATAAACTTTAGGGCATGTACTGTGGCCCCACAGGTGGCAAGTTTTGGAAGTTGGGCCATATAAGATTTAATGGAATCTATTTATTAAGGAAGGACTGGGGAAATGTGTTGCACATGGAACTAAACACAGCTCTGTCTGACTCATGGCACCCAGGCAGGAGTTCATTCAGATATTACAGCAAGTTTGAAAAAAATCCATCATCTCAAACACTTCTAATTATTTCCAGCCAAATGCCGGTAACCTTGGCAAAAAACAATTATTGAGTAGGCTATTGATCCAGTCAGTAAATAAATACACTTATGTCATCAGTAAGCTAGAACCCTCCTGGGTATAAAACCAAAGTCTTAAGGACTACTAGTTATCTGATGTATGATTTTAATTAAGATTTATTGATTAAGGGTTTTTAAAAACAAATGGACTTTCTTGATAAAAAGCCTAGCACGGGATTTCTGCAAAGTTAAACAATGTCTGACTTGCTGTATAACAACCTGTGACCCACATTCTAATTACTTAACTAAGGAATTTTGCTTTTTATTTCAACAGTAGAATGCAGGCAACATTTATGCTAAATACCAGGAAAATTTAACATGGAGAGCCAGGAAAATTTAACATGGAGAGATGCAGCCACAGAGAGATGGTTCTCAATGCCTGCTAACCATGGGCATTGCAGTCAAACTAAAAAGAACATCAGAAAAAAATCCTACAAGAACTTCTTATATGCTGGTTCTAACAAGGTGGACATGAGGTAACTGCAACATCTGCTTGGAGCCTGCCATAGTTCAGTGTCTGCCCACAGCAGGGCTGAGCCTCAAGCTTCAGCACTTTCTATTTTCCATAAAATGATTGTTCAAATCAAAGTCCAGCTCCAGGTGAACTAAGTGCAGCCATATTTCTGCTGCTGTAAACTGTAACCACACACATTTATGTGGCCAAGAATCCAGCTCTACTTCACGGGCAGCTTAGGTAATTTTCCACATCACAGGTCAAAGCCACAGTATCCACTCTCTGACCTCCCTCCCCAATTCCCTGAGCACCACATAACGTGATATACACACAGATCTCCCAGCTTAAGAAATAGATTGTTCACCTGTTAGTATTATGTTATAACTAAAAAAAAAAATCCTCTGAGGAGGAGATATTTCCTTTAAAAGTAACACTATTTATCATAATCCAGCCAGGAAGAATCAGCATTCCATGAGATGCCTGTGGGGAGCTTCATGACTGCCTTCCAGGTAAAACTCTAATCCTGTTTCTTTGTGTCACACAAAAAGCATATGACCACCCAAATCTCTGTGGAAGTCCATTAGAACCACTGACTCCAGAAAATGTCATTGCCATTTGATTTTTTTGGAAGTATTTAAGGAAATTTAAAAAAAGGCACCAAACTCCAAACCCCTCCAGAGGTCTCTTGATGTTTGAGTGACATAAATATTCACTAGACCATAGGAGACACTAGTCGAGTTTGTTTAAATTCAATGATGTCATTGTCTGCAGCATGATAAGGACTTAATAAAGCACATGTCACACCTGGGGCTGGCTGGCCCCTGGCAGTGCTCTGCTGCACGAAATGGGGAGGGTGAGGGTTTGTACTTGTACTTTGCCTTTACCAAGTGTGACCCCTTGTCTAAATGTCACCTGGAGAGGGTGAAAACTTAAATGCTGTCATTTTAATTTCCTTCCCACTGGGTGACTATAAGTGAGACTGGAGGCTGATTTATTGTCTTTTTCTCAGTTCAGATAAAACTGTGTAAACATTCCTGACAGTCTCTCTCATGGGTAACTCTGTCCCTCTGTGTTGGGGAGTGGAAAGTTGACTTGAAAATACCAAAATGAACAACCTCAGCATGGCAGTTGGCAATTCCCAGCCCTTCTCAGAGCCTGCTGGCCATCGGCTGCCTTCTCAGGATGCTGATGGCTGCATGGCTTCAAAATGCCTGGATCCTTTTCTCTTGAACACGTTTGCCCTTTTAAACAATTTATATCTGTTTGCTTCAGAGAGAAAACAAACAGCAAACTATAATGCTGGGTAATGTTTGCTAATTACCTGCACCAATGAAATACACCTTTGAATGGTGTGGGCTTCCAACTGGGACATAAACCAGCAGCTAACTTATTTATTAGCTCTGAAATGGAGCCGAGGATCAAAACACAATGATTATTCTCTGCAGTCCCCAGGGCTGACTGCTGTGCAGGTGCTAAAAGATAATAAACACAGTCCTGAACTAGAAATGGGAATGGGGCTGGGAAGGACTGGCCTCAAACCCAGCCCTAACAGACTAAATTTAGCCCTAGGAATTTGCACAAATAGTTTTTCAACCTCCTTTCAAACCACTGCAGCTTCCACTGCCTTCCTCAAATCTGTCCCGTGGGAAATGACAGGGCAGAGTTATTTTAGCAGAATCTGGACCTGGTGCTGAGGACATCAGCAGAGACCCAGAGCCCGTTCTCCTATTTGGCTTTTGTTTGTCAAAATACTTCAGTTTAAAAATCACTAAGCAGTGTGATTTTGAGTGTGAGGACAGAAGACAGGCAAAAAAAAGTCAGCTGAGGAACACAGGTCACAATAAAACAGAGAGTGGCATTGGCAGGCTGGGGGCAACAACCCCTCCTAGCCCACCACATCTGGGAATACCCCAAGATATTCCCACAGTGATTCTGCTGCTGGCAGAGGAGGATAGAACATTGCTCCTGGTTTAAACTGTCCGTGAGGCTCCTGTCCTGGAGTGCATCCACTGAGGGTGGAAGGGGAAATTCCTGCTGCCCCCTGCAATCAACCCCCTACATCATCATCTCCCCCAAAACGAACCAGAAGAAGAGGTGGCCATAATGAACTCCATTAAGACCAGAGAGCAGGGGAAAAAAGAACAATGATTTTTTTTACTTGATGCTGAAATAAGAACAGAATAGCTCTTTGATTATTACTAGCGCTAGGATCTCTATTCACATGATTTCCCACTGCTCTGTTATGGGCAAGAGGCAGGAGAGAGAAGAATAAAAAAAGATAATAACAATAAAAAAAAAGCCAGCATAGGCTGATCTAGTCATCTCAAAGCAGAAAGTAATCAGATGGCCATCTTTCTGTACAGGTGTGATCAGCAAGAGGAAATCAAATGTCTTTGATTTCTCTGTTTCAATTGTAGGACTTCTTTTTTTTTGTTGTACACAGCTGCTCCATCTCCCCTACTTTAATCACATATTTATGGGGTTTTTTTCCAAATAGTTAAAAGATTCAGCCTTAAAATAAAAATTTGGATACTCAGAGTGATTAATAATACAAGGTTCTACAGGCTTTGGTACAGAACATTTGCATTACAAATAGCTATTAAAAATAAATATTTAGTTTTCTATGAAGTCTAAGAGCAGCTAAAACAAATCTTTTTCCGTGAGTCTTTCTGTAAGTTACACATCATCTGTACTATTTTCTCCCCTTATTGGTCTCTGGGTTGAACTAGAGTCTGGGAGATCAGACAGATTGTAGTGTGACTGAAAGCAAAAAGACACCTGTGTAATATCACTGAGAAACCTGATGCTGTATGTAAATAATGAGCTTTCTTCTCTTTAAGATTGCAGAAAAGAACAGGATTTCTCTTCCCATTCCCAATGGGTAAATGTAAGGACTTTGGGCTCCCACCCATCCCTGGGCAGGGGAGGCACACACAGCCTGTGCCCTCGTGAGCCCCAGTGTAGGACAGGGGACATTCAGTCCCCACAAACAGCCCCAGGGAGCTGCAATTTGTACAACCTTCGATTTTCATATTTTCAATAATGTTTCCAATAATGTCCTATAATCAGGCAGTGTGACTGCCAGTGCTCCTTGCATTGCCTTCTGAGGGAAATAAGCTGGGTCTGGGGGCCTGAGGGAGACGTTTAGGCTCCCTCCCAATGGCTGCAGCCCTTCACCTGAGCCACAGATGTGTGTCCCCAGCAACCTGGATGACAGGATTTTACAGCAAAGGTGGAACCTGAGAAATGAGATCTGAGGAGACAGATGTCACTGCAGACCTACCCATGCTTATGAGGAGTCAAACACAGCCTTGCTCTCCATGGTACCAGCGCTCCCAGGCAGGTCTGATGGAGGCTACACAAGACCCGCACAAGTATTTAGTCTCAACTTTCCCCCCCTCCCTATTTTTTTAAAATACAAATTAAACACCAAATCATCCTTTGAAGTTGAGTGAACTTTCCATTAGTTTAATGACCTGAAAGTTTGTTCAATCCCCCCCATTTGCTGCTTGTTAATCAAGAGCAGCACTGCTATTTACCAAAGGGACTTTAATAAGTACCTGCCATGGGCCTCTCTCCCTCCCTCCCCCATCAGAGGCTGTTCCTTATCAAGAACACACTTTCATCTAGTTGGCTAAAATTAATGAACAAACCTCGCAGTCTGTTTCCTATCAAACAGACATCTTCTTTCAATAGACGAAATTTCCATCTGTCCACTTGAAAGGGCACCTTTTCTCCTTTCACCCTCCTCCCTTTGTACCCTTAACACATTTCCTGACAGCCTTTGGTGTCCGAGGAACACGTGTTGCACCATGAATGGGAAGGACATGAAGTCCAGTCTGGTCAGAATCCATTCTGCTGATGTGCCCACTAACCCCAGATGAGTGACCACACTGAGGTACCCCTACACTGACCCCCCTACATTCAGCTGGACTGTGGATGAAAGGTAATTAAATTCCACCATCACAAAATCCAGGATTAAGGCATGTTTCCACCACTTGCTTACTCTCCTACATTAGCCTTAATATGAATGTGCTTTGTTGTAAAAAAAAGGTGACAAGAACACTGGGAGTTTGAGCCCTGGCTTTCAATGTTACCAGATTTAGTGTTACCATAATGATTTAAAGAAACATAAGAATCGGTCAATGGTCAGCCAAACCCACAAGGTCCCAGCTGTCCCGACAGTGATATAAACACTTCCCATATTTTAACAGCTGTTGGAAGTTTTGCCATGTTTTAATCAAACTGCATCTTTATTCCTTGATAAAAAGCCCAGCTTCCTCCTATCCTCAAACTACAAAATTGCTGCAGCAGCCTGTGGATGCTTTTAAAGGAAAGTGTTACCTTTGGATCACAAAAGAGGAGATAAAGGAGCAAACTGTTTCCCTGGCCTTAAAAACCTATTGAATGTTTTGGTTAGGCTGGAACATAGTTCTTTTCTTATGAAAACCAAGGATGAGATCTTGGTTTTGTGAAGTTCAGTGAGTGGTTTGCCACTATAATTCAGAGGAGTTTGCATTCTAGATCTTTTAGAGAAGTTACTACACCAAGTTTCAGCAAAAAAAGATAAGCAGTGTTCTCTTAGACAAGCTGGAGGATCTCTTCATTTAATCACATCTCAGTCTCAGGTACCCATGACTCTTTTCCTAATCCACTGGCACCTTTATGTGGTTATAATGCAGCCAACATAGGAGCCAGTCCTGGGAAAATTACCACAGGGAGGATCAGCCTGCCTCCTTCCCTGCTGATCCATACTAGTCCAAAATTGAAAATAAAAGGATTCCATATGTGGCTCAAATGTGGACTTCCCTCTGAATTTCACTTTAATTTGTTAAGCATTCGGGTATTTTGTACTTGCTTTGACTAAAAAAATGTACAGGGTATCTTTTCACCCAGATGAGCATTCACTTCATAGATTACTTGAGTTCGAAATGAGATTTAAAATAGCCCTCAGCTGTATAACCTATATAAAATCCTCTCATCTAATGCTCAAGGAAGGGAAATATCCTGATGGAGCTGTTATACAATTTTATTCAAAGGACTCTGAAATACATTTTTCAGCTTTCCAGAAGTATTTTCTGCTGCTGCTGCTAATGCTTTCCAAGACTCAATGCAATTACTTGTTAATAAAAACATGGTTTAATATGCTGGCAGAAAAATTGATACCATTTCCATTCCCTGCCTTAAAACAAATGAAACGTAGGAAGGAATTGAGCTGTCTCACGTCTGAAATAGGAAGCAGATATTTTTTAAAGTTTAGATCATTACCAAGTGTAATATTCACATAACAAGTTTAACTGACCTTGTGCTATTACTTCTCTGGTGCTAACTTTGCGGGGAATGCATCACTTACAAAACCTAAAAAAAGGAATAATGCCTCAAAATTTTCTGGTCTGCTCCCCAGTCAGAGTGAATATCTCTAGCTGGTCATCATGGAAATAATTTGTGTGAAAATGCCAACTGCACTAAATCTGTGGAATAAGAAGTAATAAACCAGAGTAGCCAGCTCCAGCCCTTCGTGCTTGACCAGCTGCAGGCCCTGAACAAAGGGCTCATTGTCCCTGTCCTGCTCCATGGATGCTGAAGGTGTGTTACATCGTTGTCTGTCTTCACAGAATTGTCAACCCCATAAGACAGTGACTATTTCCTACTCAATCTAGAGTCTATTGTTATTTCAATATAAAACACAAATATGCATTTAACAATATATACCAATAACTATTTCCCATTCACAGGCAATTGTCTCACAGAGGACTTCCAAAACAATTAAATAGAAAATTCTCACAAGGGAAATGCAAAGTTTTTTCCTAAGCAGAGAATACACAGCAAGTCCCCTAGTTCAGGGTCCACCCCTGTGTGCAATGGAAAGATTGCAGTAATGCCAACACAGCCCTGCATCAACAAATGCACACCCAGCAGCCACAGCAGCCTTCAGCTGATGCCAGGAAATGGTTTTATGTTGGTCAAGAGAATTCTGGCCACTGCAGTTAAAATATTTTGTCACAGTGGTATTTATTTTTTCATCCCAGTGTGCTCTGCCAGGTTTGATCCGTCTTTCCTTTACCTTGTAAGATCTCAATTATGAATGTGCAGAGCTTAAATTAGGAATCAGAAAAACCTCTTAACATTAAGCGTTTCCAGGAAAGAATTAATACAAACCTACAATGCTCCACATGGATGGTTCAGAAGGGAAGTAACTCTGTAAATGTCAAGGGGAAGATTAGCCTTTGCTTCTGATGAACCCAATTCAGCAGCCACATTAAAAGGTGTGAAAAATCCACTTCAGTACAGTGGTGAGTGTCCCTGTCTCTCATGTAGGAGGCGGGGGTTCGATTCCTGCCAGGGAGGCAGTGGTGCTGTTTAAGTGTTGGACTTGATGATCCTTCTGGGTCCCTTCCAACTCAGAATATCCTGTGGTTCTGTGCCTTTGCATGTGGAACCAAAAGGGCTATTTTCTGCTTTAACAAAATCTTTCACTTTCCTGTAGCTGCAAGTTTATCTCATTCACAAAACCAAACCCAAGAACTAAGAAGTTGAAATACCTTTGAAGACCATTTAAATCCTTGCTGTAGTTGATAGAAGAGTGTTTGGGCTATTTCAGATAAGCAATTACAGAAAGAGCATTTTTACTTTGATTTTTGTTTGGATTACAAGATTATTCTGTCAACTCTGAAAAGCAATCCAGAAGGAGCCTAACTCTGAATGTCACTTACCTTGATGTGGACGTTTTCTGCTGTTCAGTAATGTGAAGGGCTAAAGAAACACTTGGTTATTGAGGATGCTCCACCCAAGAACAAGCAATAAGCAAATACTGACAATACATTTCTTGCCACATTTGGTCAGAATTGTCCCTAATGCATCTACACTGACCTGTTCAGTAAGGGTTTGAGGAACAGAAGCCAACCAAAGGCTCCCCTGGTGATGGAATACTGAAGTGCTGCCCTGGGTTGAGGGCACAATATGCTGCAGTACATGTGCTCAGGGGCAGCTCAGACAACCCACAGCCGGGAGTCAGGCTGCATTCCCTGTGCTCCCTAAAGCACAGCCCGCACATTTGCCTTTGTGGCCACACAAACCACATTCACAGGCAGAACACAGCAGTAAGTTGTGCAGTCTGAAGCTGGCTACACTTGCATGCACTGGCTTGTGTGCTGTAGAAAACAAAACAATCTCCTTTGTAGGTTGAAATATTTAACATTTTTTTCAGATGTGGATTTAATGCAAAAAGCATGATTTAAATACTACTGTATTTAAGTGTAATGACAATCTTACCGTGTGTTAGTGGGCTGACCTCCAATCCCAAAGATGAGCTGGGAGCTGCAGGCACAGACAGAGCTGCAGGGCTGTGCCCTCCCCAGCCTGGTGCAGTCCTGCTGTGCCCGGGCAGGGTGGGCTGGGCACAAGAGTAAGCCAGGGCTCCAACAAGCATCAGAAGAGTCCATAATGATGAGGTAGGTCCGAAGTCATCTGCAGCACATCAGGGCTGACCTTGTAGACAAGTAGCCAAATCCAGGGCAGGGGAAGAGGATGCAGAGCCTGGTGTAGTTGCAATGTGACTGCAGGGCAGTAAAGGCGTTCAGATGCTTTCTCTCAAGATGGTGTAATGTCCTTATTCCACCCTTCTGGTGGCATCCATGGTGGAAATTAGCTGAACTGAAGCAGAAAGGTTTGGGCATCCTGGGAAAAAAACCCACCACAACAATTGAGTGAGATTAAAATGGTTTCATTTATTTTTAAAATACAAATTATGTTTAAAACCACATGTAAGTTAATACTACAGCATCTTTTTTTAGTCAGGATGACACAGGAAGCAGAGACACAAGTAACAAGCTCCTGTTTCCTATTCACACATAAAACCCAAGAAAAGGAAAAAAGTAATTATAAGATGTATAAACTACTTGGGAGAGATTTCCATGGAAAGCTCTTGAAAATCCTTTGCAGCGCAGATATTTCAACACACCCAAATAGTACTGACTTCTTTACTTGCCCCATAAACAGTGAGACACAGTAATTTCAGAGAATCACAAAATATTCTGAGTTGGAAGGGACCCACAGGGACCATCGAGTCAAACTCCCAAGTGAATGTCCACACAGGGACTGAACCCACAGCCCTGGTGCCATGAGCACCATGTTTTATCTATCTGAGCCAATCTCAGGGTCATGTCATCTTTTTATTTTTTTTTATAACCAATTCCCCACCCCATTATCTAGACCATGTCACTGAGTTCCTCATCCAGTCTTTTCTTATGCACCTCCAGGGATGGTGACTCCACCACCTTCCCTGGGCAGTCCATTCCAATGAGCAATCACTCTCTCTGTGAAAAAGCTCTTCCTAACATTCAGTCTAAACCTTCCCTGGCATAGCTTGAGGCCATATCCCCTTGTTCTGGTGTTGTCAGCCTGAGAGAAGAGATTTACACCCACCTGACTGCAACCTCCCCTCAGGTAGTTGTAACCAGCAATCAGGTCACCTCTGAGCCTCGTCTTCTCCAGGCTGAACAACCCCAGTTCCGGTAGTTGCTCCCCATAGGGCTTATCCTCCAGTCCTTTCACCATCCTTGTCGCCCTTCTCTGGACCCTCTCAAGCAGCTCAACATCCTTCTTGAACTGGGGAGCCCAGAACTGCACACAGCACTCAAGATGTGTCTGACCAGCACCGAGTACAGGAGAAGGATAACTTTCCTAGTCTGACTGACCACACTGTTCCTGATACAGGCCAGGATGCCACTGGCCTTCTTAGCCACCTGGTGTGGGTTAAAACATCTTCAGTCTTCCCAAGAACTGATTACCCTTTTTTATTTACAGCCCTTACCAGTTCTGGGGCCACTGGTGTGTGCCCTGAAAAGTGAGGACTGTTTTCTCCTGGCATCATGGCTCCCATGGAAAGCCTAATTCCTTTCCCAGCATTAGGTACCATCTATTCACAAGATGGAGGCTTAGCAAAGAAGGGGTTAATTTTCCAGATCTACTTTTGTTTAAAGCAAGTCAGTCAAACGTAGAACTAACCTCTGACAGATCTTGAGTAGATTCACAATGCATGAAATTTAAATAGAGAATTTTCTCTTTAAAAAATTCCCTTGAGTCGAGAGAGGTCGTTGTCAGAAACCATAACTAATGTAGCAAAATGGGAGAGCGTCCCAGGGAGTGAATGGTCCTTGGCAGCTGTTTAATGGGGCTCCTCTGCTGCAGCACTCAAGGCTGACCAGCACTGATTTTGTTCCTGATGTATCACTCCCTCTGGTCCGTCCTGACTCAGCCACTGAGCCCCCTTAGCCTGCGGCACAGCTAATTGTGATTCACTCACTGGCTCCCAGAAAACAGAACTGAAAGTTAAATTTTGTTAAAATATTCAGCCTTAGCACGGAAGATCCTTTGAGGTGAAGTCCCTCCTTTGCTGTCCCTCTCCTTCCCCCTTTCAAAGTGACTGCCATGGAGAAACAGAAGGCGAAATGTCCTTCAGGACACCCAGATCTAAATACAATTAAATTAGCTCTGAAGCACAGCAAGCAGTGACACAAAGCTGCCATAGGGTTTCACAGACTGTTGTGCAACACCTTGTCTGTGTCCTGCACACTCTCCTCAGTCCCTGTCCCAGTGTCCATGCAGCTCCAATTTCAGGAAGTGAAGTGAACAGAAAAAGTCTTTCCTCTGGGCTCGGCATTTTAATTTATATCTTTATAACCCATTTCTCATGTTCCTAGCCCCAGTGGCTTCTCAGCCCAAATCCTGTGAGCAGGAGCTCGTGTTTTACTCTACATATGCCAGGTGACCTGCAAGCCCAGAATGTGAGAGCATTTTCCTGCTCTAAACTTACATCATTAGAATATTTTCCTTCCTGGACCGTAACATCACAATTTCTGATTTGACTTTTTTCTTTAATTCATCAGGAGAATGACTGAAGCACAAATCCTCTGCCCCCTCAGTGCTCCTCGCCATCAGGTCACACACACACCTCCCTTCCCGTCTTGCAACAAACTGGCCCCATCTCTGTGGGGAAAGGACTCATGTTTAGGAAATGGTGGTGAGGGAGGAAGTAGATTGCCCATTGTTTTTGTCTTCTGCTGCAAATTTCAGAGCCAACAAACAGGTCAATCCCCAGTAAGCTGAAGGAGCTTTTCGGCTGCCTGGTGTGTGGCTGGCTCTCAGCAGCAGGTGCCTGTTCAGGAGGATCAGCAGGGACAGGCCCTCTGCTACTGCTGTGCTGGAGGGGAGGAAGATTTTGGCAATGTCAGTCATTTCCAGCTCCCTGTTTGGACTTCTCCATGTATATCCTGGGCCCAAGCTCACTAGTAATCTGTTCAACACCTTCCTCTTGCCTCTGGATCTCTCCCCATCTCTTGTAACCTTTGCCAGAAGTTGCCTTGCCAACCTTCACACACCTGAACTGAGCACAGTTCAGGCAAACAGACAGAGCCAACAGCATCTCAGAGCATTGCAGGGCTGCCTCCCTTCACCATTTTCCCCTGATCCTGTTTTCATAGGGGAAGCCAACCTGGAATACTGGCAACAACAGGGGCATTTGGGAAAGCAAGGTCAGAAACACAATGAAAGCTGCTTTAAAGGCCAGCCAAAAAAGTGCCAATTTTCCCCATTTTGTTTTTAATGAGGATTTCCTATTTGCTAGCAAAGTTTCTTTATATTGCATAGAACCTGGGGGGAAAAAAAGGGTGCTGCTGGGTAACATATGGCATAAAAAATGAAATCAGCAAAAGCAGGTTCTGAGGCTGCCCATGGAGGAATGCAACAGAGTAAGACAACAAAGAGAGAGCATATTAAGAAATGCAGATAGAAAATTTAAGAAATATTTAAAGACAATGAATAAGCAGTAAAATACTTTTAAAAAAACTGCCCACGTGAAGTAGTCAAATTTGAATCAGAGCAGCCTTTCAGCTGAGTTTACATTATAGCATGCAATTTCTTATAGCTGCTTTTCATTCAATAAATTCAAAGACAGCACATGAATCAGAAATTTACCAGCTCAAATCTGGGCTTTGCTTTGCTGAAGAGAGCACACCTTGCCAGCACTGCTTTTGCAAGGAGTTTGGCAGTCAGACATATTACAGGAATCTGAGAACAAAATCACTCATTGAGCACTGTTATATTTTAGCTTTTATCATCACTACAAAAGCTTGTAAGTTTAACTACCCTTTATCAGCAAACACCAGTCTTTGCGACCAAGAATTGTACCTTAATCAACCCACTTTATCACTCTCACTTGTTTGTACCTTAATACAGAAGTATCCCACTGAATTCCACATTAGACATATCCCCACGTTTACTTAATATAAGCACCTGGTCCTAAAACAAACAACAGCTCGCCACAGCATACAAATTCCAACTGTCTCTACTCTGTCAGCTGCCTTGATTTATTTTCATAAATTGTACTTTAAAACTAAGATGCTGTGAGTTATCCTCATGTTTCCAATGCTTCACTGAAAACTGAGGTTTCATTACTTGAGCATTAACTCTGTTCTTAGCCTTCTCTGCACAACCTCAAAATGACCACATGTCAGTCTGCTCTGAGGGAGGGACCTCTGCTTGTCAACTCTCTGGTCTTTCTGCCTGTTTGTACAGCCCACTGAACTCAGTGGCACCTGATGGGCACTTCAAACACAGTGAGGTTTTCCAGTGCAACACTGTTTGTGCAGAGGTCTGCAGGAGCTGGATTAGAGAGCACACCTGAGGTGACAGCAAGTTTTTTGTTGTTAATCCTGTCCTGATTCAAATCGACGTGGCAGTGCTGCCATCCATCCATCCATCCATCCATCCATCCATCCATCCATCCATCCATCCATCCATCGACTAAGCCTGAGAGCAATTTGAAAACCAAACCTGGTGCATGTCCTGACTCAGTTCTGGGATTTGAAAGTGCATTAAGGAAGGCCAAGATTTGCTACCTACAAATCCTGATTGTTTTGATACCTATGAAGCTTTCCTGAAAAGGAAGGATTGTTGCCTTGTTGGCCTAATGTGATGCTGCCACTAAGAAAGGATTTGCACAGATGAGACAGGACAGCAGAGTGAGCTGTTTGTCTCCTCTGCACTCCTGTGTGTCACAGACCCAAGTCTTCTTTCACTTGCATGAGCACAGGAGTATTTCTACCCAGTGAGACCTGAGATGAATGTCAGGTTGCTCATGCACTTAGGCCTGCCTGGAAGGCAGAGCAGCTGCAGCCTCAGAGCCAAGGCACACCTCAGGCACACTTTGTTCAGCAAGCACTGGCTGGCTGCCTTCATCTCCCATTTCCCTAAAGGGGCATAAAGTCTTTGTTTTTTCTTCAAGAAGGTAGAATTGCAATAAACATAACATGAAGATAAGGGGCATGCCAACAGAGCCTTTTGGGTTGAGGTTGGACATTGAACAATTAGGTGCATTAGAAGTTTATACAGGAATGTTAATGGCACCAGTAGGAGGGGAAAAAAAGGTATAAAGTATTTAATTGTCTCTGGCTTGCTGATCTAGTCCCCATCACCAGAGGGGTATTTGATACCCGGGTACTGAGCACGCCATGTGCACTTACACTGGTGCAACAGGATGAGGGGAGGTGTCAGGGCTGCTCTGCACAATGCAGCACCTGTGCAGCCTCTTTAAAGAGCTGATTTCTGACTGGCTTCTCAGGAGTGACAGATCCAAGATGTGAAAAAGTGGAGATTTAACACGTCTGAAAAGTTCTGACAGAATACTGTTGAACATCTTTAAGCATCTGAATAGACTAAAAATCTGCTATAAAAGCCTTGTAACACAGAGACAATGTACCATGAACACAGGGGGCTCTCATGCAAATCTTAAAAACATTACTTCTCAGTTTATGCATCATTACAGGCGGCTTAAAAAGGTTTTACAGAAATATATTTCAATCTTGAAGTGATAGTAGACAACCATTCAAAGAATGATGAGATAGGAGAACTCTCGGCTGTTTTAGTATCATTTAAAGATGACATAAATGACACGGAACCTGAGAGGCTTTTGGAAGTTAAATAGCTGGCATTAGCAAGGCAGGGCAGAATATCTCTATAGTAAGCACAGGCTTTACCAGCCCATATTTCCTACAGAAGGGCAAGTGTTGATATTTAAGATTAGATGAGTCTTTTTGCCTTAAATGCAACAAACTAGATTTTTGTGTGGGAAAGACCCATGTATAAAATGGGGATACGTACTATTTTTTAAAGTATCCAATACATACATACAAATGGAAGGTAATTCTAGCTCTGAAGGACAGAGTTGGCATTACTGAATGAGACCAAAGGTGCTCCTATCCCAGTACCCTGGGCAGGTGCTAAGCCAAGTAACAACTTTCCCTGACATTTCCTTCAGCCTTCCAGTCCAAGTGAGAACAATATTGCCAACAGCTCACTCCTGCCTTCCCACTGGTGTTATGCTGTATGAATGGCACCTCCAAAATCATCTGGAAGCACAAGGGCACTGACTTGTCTCAGAAAGCAAGGACAGGAGTAATGCACTCGTGATGGATGAAGTGATTCCTCCCTGCAGAGGTATTTCAGCAGCACCTGCCAACTGATGTGGAAGTATAGATAATTTGGGTACCAAACAGCAGTCCTGACACCATCATATTTTTGTTCAAAGCTTATACAGCTTCCTAACAACTATGTGACTCAAGAGCAAAGTAGGGTAGTATTTAGGAGGTTTTAGTTGTTTCTTCTTGTGGAGAGAAGTTACCCACACCTACTTCACCCACTCTAGACAGAAGTGCTATTGGCTCTACTTTCCCTCCCCAGCAAGGAAAAGACACTTTCTTCATATAATCAACCAGTGGCCCAAGTGCTAATGAAGCTCCTCTGCCTTGCTTATGACTGGGGGACTTCATGGTATTTAATTTCTCCCTCACTGTCACTACAACATCTTCTGGAATATGCCTGGTCCACCACTTGTGTTTCAGTCAGGGCTTCTGGGAAAAAGCCGGATGGAGAATTTCAGTCAACAGAGTTATGAACAAACAAAGGTAGATGACAAGTTTGAAAGCCAGTCGGAATTCATCAAAGTGGAAGGTGAAACAAAGATTTCCCAGAAAAATGCCACTGACATTTATATTAAAGGAAGGAACAAAGCCCAAATCTGACATTTAAATATAATGCCACCCATGTAAAGCCTAAACCTTATTTTTTACAGGCAGTGGGAAAGCTTTAAGGCAACTCCTCTTGCCCCTTTGTTAACTGTGCAGCCTTTCATCATAAAGGAGTTACTTTTTTTTTTGCCTTTTCATGTTCTTTACAAGTGATATTGAACAGTGACTATGCAAAGGCAAGGCAGCAAGGAATAATTGAGTTGAAGAGATCTCAGCACAGGTAGCAGAGCATCACATTTAATTCCTTTGGTGCTTATTTTACTAACATTTATCATGATGAACTCCTAAGTCATTACAGAGCATGAAATATGCAGTGCTATACTTTGCCATTTAACATATAATTCATCTCCCCATTGCTGTGACGAAGACATTATTACTTTTTTAAATGACTTCTTATCAGACAGGTTCAGCCACATACCATTGGTTTTATTTCAAAACTCTTCACAACAGTCATATTCAGGAACTGATGCCCAATTTTTTTCTTCATTACTAAGAAAAAACCCCAGGCTACATGTCAGAGTAACTAATCAAAGTTACCCGCAGGTGAAAGGTAGGGAAAGGAGATCTCACTTATCATAGACCTTGTTCCCAGGCTGTTTGTCTCTCCTTGTCTGGTTGAATGCTTCACAGATCCACAGGGGAAAAGAAACATTTCTTTAAGTCAAAAGGGGTGCTGACAGACTACACACAAGGCAAAGAACTCCACCATGGCATCTCTGTATCAGACCTATCCATTTGTCATCAAACTACAATGTGTTGTTCAGCTGAACATCTCATCCTGATCTGAAGTGACTGGAGTACTTATTTAATCTCTAAATAAGTCACTAATTTCTCTCACTGTGCATGTCCTCTCTCTCACTTCACTTTGCAGCTACTGGACTTTGCAGGGAGAACAAAGAGCCGTGGTCAGAACACTCCTAATGTGCAGGTATTGCAGCTTCCTGCCTCCAAGCCCACCCTGGCAAGGGACAGAGACTGGTGTCCTCCAATGTCTCACTGAAATGTTTGTTGGAAACTCCCCTGCAGAGGAGAGTGGAGGGCCCTGCTTAATGTTTCTTAAAACACTGTAATCCCAAGATCACTGTCTCTTAATACATATTGTGTTTAGTGTGACTCACCCAGGGTGAGCACAACCCATGCTTGAAAAAGCTCTGAACCTCAGCAGGCTTTCAACGCATTTACACAGGGAAAGCGATGGTGGCAGCAAGAAACAATCAGACCAGAAAATCAGAGACGAGCAGGAGTCAGAGCTCATCAGCTGCTTCAACTTCAGGCATTATTTAGGCATTGTGAGAGAAGCAAGGTTTGAGAAGCATAACAAATACAAGCACAAGTTCAGAGTGGTGGTGGTATTGTTATCAGCATGTTTTTTCACAGATTGCCTCTTCTCCAATTTTGATGATCACCTTGGCAAGAAGTATGGACTGAACAACGTGAGCTACACAAGCGCACTAACGTGTCCTAAACCCAGTGGCAATGGTTCAGGAAAATAAGGCAGGTGGCCAGTTCAGCATTGTGCTCAGGGACTAGAGGCATTCATAAAAACATACTGTGCACATAAAAAAATCATCAGGAAACAACAGTCAAAATGGTCACCGTGAACTTCACGTATTTTAGCTGCCCAGCTGCAGCTCTGGATGTCTCTTCACATGATGGAAAGTTTGGAAGTGCCCTGAGGACAAGGAGACAGCCTGACTGCAAAGCAGAGCGGATTAGGATAACTGGGGCTAGACTAGATTAGACAGAATGGGGTTTCTCTCTACATCCTCACGAAGTTTAAGGTTTCAAAAATAATGAGAAATCTCTTATTGATTTCAGCTGTCCTGATTTTAGCTCCAGGTGATGTAAAAGCATACAGATTTTGATAACTCAAAGTAGACAATTTGTTAGATAAACCAAGAGACATTACCTTGTTCTCTAGAGATAATTTGCTGAAACACAACAGAAAGGACTCACTCTATGAATGTTTGGAATTTGCATCAGAGCTGAATTACAAGACCGAGAGAACTTAATTAGTCTACTGGCTTATTTACCCATTTATGAACGGAGTTATTAATGATAAGTTCACAGATTAATTTGCTGAGACAGTTAATGTGACACAATTAGCCATTATGAATATAAAGCAACTATTACTCTGCCTTTTTTCTGAGGAACCCCCAGCACCCAAAATGCACAACTGGCCCAAGTGGGGCTGTGCCTGTCCCCGGGGTGTGCAGTGGGAGATCCCTGTTTGCCCTGGGCACAGCGATGTCCCGAGAGGCAGCAGCACAGACAATGCTTAAACACATTCCATGTGGGAAAACTGCATTTATTCCTCCTCCCACTTCAGACACAAGAGGCTCTGAGCACTCGCTGCCTTACCGGCTTTTAACCTCCCCCCGCACCTGACAGGTATTTAAGAAATACAAACTCCATTTATATCTCCTGCTATTGGCAACTAAGTGGTTGAAAAAAATCTCCAGTATTAACTTCCTTTTTGCACACTGGCTCTCAATCAAGGATACTTCAGAAACTGTTCTATTTGTCACAGTACAGTAACCCAGCACCTTGGGAATCATAATGTATTATTTCATAGCTTTGGTGGATAAATAGCTATAATTTTCATTAGCCCTTCTTGAACAAGCTTCCCTAGAGTGTGAGGTTTTCACTGTAACTATGGTTTTGTATTGCTAACGGGTAAGATATGAGGAAATAATAGAAATTATAACAAAGCCAATCAATATATTACCCTATATTCACACACTATATGCACCAGAAGAAGGGCTTCATTTATACCAGGTCCTCCTGGGGACCTCGTAGCCTATTCCAGGAGCTGCTCTCTGTGCACCTTAAAAAGCTGAGGCCCCGTGTTGTGCCTGTGGGATCAGCATGGTGGGTTCCATTCTGGCAGGACAGCCTCCTATCACAAATTTATTGGGGAAGGGGTTGAACTCTCCTTCCTCTGGATGTGCCAGAGGTGCAGTTACACAAGAAACCAAGAATCCAATGCTCAGCTGCATGAAGGAGCAAAATGCTATTAAGCCTCTGTGGTGGGAATATAGGTAAATACTCCCCTGTCAAAGGCAGATGCTCTTTCCTCTAGAACAGTGACAATGTTGAAAAAATTTCAGGATCTCAATGGCAGGAAAAATTTACAATGTCTTTATGTGCAGTTTTCCTCAGTTAAGAGAGCATTAAAGCACACAGAAGTGACATGTAAAGTAAACATTGAGTAAAATCGAGAGGAGCTTATAAGTGACTTTCTAATATAGCTGTTTATTGTCTGAATATGATTTAGCCCTGATCTCTGGGGGCAAATGGACCAGGCAACCTGAGTTATGCCATCCCTCTCTGAATCAGTGCTCAAGGTTTACTTATAAGCATTTTCCTTGGCATCCTTTACCCCTCCAGAATTTATGCCTAAACCATGCTGCTAATGCCCATCACCCATCTGCTGGCCCCACACAACACCACCATGATGATCAATGTAACCCAAACTATAAACATAGCAAACTTGGAAAAAAAAATTAAGGCATTTTCTTTCCAGACACGTCTGAAACCCCAGAAAATGGATCCTTCCCCAAGCTGGAGCAGATTTCATCTTGAGCATTTGCTATCTGATAGAGCACTGTAATTGACAAATTATCATGGAATAATTTTTGCCACTAAATATATCTGTATAGATTTCTCAAGTCACACTGTGTTTCTAAGGGCATTAATGCAATCTCTTAATATCTCAGCTATCTCTAAACAGAAGGCAGGAGCCCTTGATTAAGTAATTAGTTATGTCAGTATGAGAAGTCATCAGCAAAATCATACCTTCCTCTGGTATAAAAGAAACAAAAAACCCCAGAGAATAGATTTGTAGTACAAATTAAAACATCCATTTATCATTCATCAATACTTCACCTTGGCACTTGTGCAGAGGGTAAATGGCTCACAGCCCCTCAGCCCTGGAGAAAAGGCCCATAACCAGATGACACCTGCACACAGACATGCTGTGGCTTCCTCTAGTTCTCCTGTGGCACAGGGGACAATGTGTCCATCTCCCTGCAGAGACTGACAATCCAAAAACTTGGTGAGACTGTGCGGTTGTGTTTACCTAATTAACTTATCTTTGGCCAGAAAGTAAGATGTGGTCTGGCCTCAAAATCCGTTAGAAATTCTCAACAGAGTAACAAACCCCTGAAAGTGCATTGATCTGTCATTCACAGGCAGGGGGATCATTGAATGCTTCCTTCTGCTGAGGAATTCACTGAGAAGAAATATAACTAACCTTGGTGGCTTTTTCCATTCGCTTACAAAAAGCCCAATAACCACATCTTAAAGGCTGAATCACTGCAAGACCAATCTCAAGAACTAATAACACGAAAGCCAGCATTGATGAGATTGGGGTGAGAGAACAGCTATGCAGCTCCTTTTCCTGAAAACACAGGGAGCAGGAAACCTGCTCATTTCCTTGTGTGCCAAAAAAGAAGCTCAGGGGATATAAATTCCACCAATTTCAAACCAGAACCAGACCACATTGGTTTAGAATCCCTTCCTCTGCTCTCAGAGTGATTACTGTAGCAGTATTATACCACTTCCTATATAATGGCAGTTTTATTTCCATCCACTTTACATAATAACACTTGATAATTCATTACATATTATTTTGGCTCAGTGCATACACTCCTGCACTGGAATACAGCACACAGTTGCAGAGGCACATCTCCACCTTCCCCTGTGCTTTTCTCACTCGGTTCTATTTAGGCTACGAGTATGTTGCTCTATAAATGCACATCATTCTGCTCCTGGCCCTACACATGGCTGATGGATTTATGCTTTCACATGGCTGCTCTGGTTTGTCCGAGATCAGCTGGGTCTGGTAGGGAGACGATCTGTGTTTTGCCAATGCTATTTTGTAGTCAAAGAAAACCTACTTAGTACCAGAGTTACACAGAGCTCAGCAGAGGATGGTGTTAGAAATCTGACCGTGTTCCTCACAGCATCAGCAAGGAGCATATAATACAATAACAGACAAACATGCTGATCCAAACCTCTCTGGTATCCTGGAAGTGGATGGCCTACCTAGTGGTTTTCAAAGTTGTCTTTACTATTATCACCATCTGATAAGAGACTACACCTCTTTCCTACTCAGCAGTGAGCCAGCCTGCCCTGCCCTGCCAGCTGAGGAACCCTAAGAGCCACAGCTCTAGTAAAACCCTGCTGCTCACCTTGCCAAAGGAACCCTCAGGGAGGCAGGATGACCTGTGCCATAACTGAAATAAATGGTAATGACTCCATCTGGCCCTTCAGCTTTACACTGGGGGAGTTTCCTTTTTCTTTTTTTTTTTTTTTTCTGGACTAACCCTGCCCACGTTAATGGAACTCCTTCAAGCAGCTTTTCACAGAGGTCATTATGAGATGGTGAAGAGTACCTTGAGTTCTGCAAAGACCTCTTTTTCTCCTGTACAGCAGGGAAAAAAAGACAAGACTGAAATAAATGTTTGTGTAAATTCTGTACACAAGATTTCAGTGTGGTTGTGAAATGGCTTTAGAATCGGTTTCAAAGGAACATAAAATGGCTTTGTAATTACAAAATAGATTTGAAATGATTGAAGTCAAGTACATGTTCTGAAAAGCATCCTGAAAACGTCTTGGCATTACAGAGCCTTAGATGTTTGTTTTATGTTTTATCTTGGGAGCAGATAAAAATCTGCTTTTTTCTAGACATTAATGTCTGCTATAAAGTGTAATAAGCAAGTTAGCAGGATGTAGCAGAGGAAGTATCCTCAAGCTCATAAAAAACCATTCTGAGCAGCAGGCTACCTTGAAGAGCTGCTGGGCAGGTGGTACCACAGCAGATCAGAGGAAGCAAGTGCATGGGAATACACCCTTGGGATTCAGGGAGGCGAAGCAGCAATCCCATGGCTGTGTAACCCCTTGGGTTGTGTAGCAGACCTGGGGATGCAATTCCAGAGCAGTGCTGCTCACCTCTGACAGGAACCCACGGGGCAAACACAGAGCACGTGGGTACTGAGGGGACACTTTCCAAGATCAAACCATGCCATCATGCCAGGGCACTGCCTCTGCCTGCCCTGAGTGCCTGGGGAAGCTGCCTCAGGCACAGGAGCTGTGACTGCAAAGTGAGCCTGAAAAAAGGCAGAGATGGGAACCGTGTGAATGAAGAACCATGAAAGGAAACTAAGAAGGTATTTGTGTCACCCAACTTCTGTGACCCAAATGGCTCCTAGGTAATGTCCATCCCTCCATCAGCTCCAGAGGGTACATGCTCTGCTAATCATGACTGCACCAAGCAGCTCTTCAGTCGGACTTCTAAAGCTAATGGTAAAACCCTCTCTTCATCTTACTCCTACCCTGAATGCCTGCTGAAAATGACTCTGCTGCAGTAATTACCAAGGCAGTTGCAATGTAATCCCTCCCACACTCCCCACAGTTCTGCAGATCTATGCCCTTGCTCCTCACTAATCAATTCTTGCCCTCATTTGGCCAATGAGTTATTTATTCATCTCATGAAGAATTTGCATTATCCATGCCTTGGTCATCTGAACTGAATTACCTTGGACAGCTAATAGGACAACGGGGGAAGTCCAAGCTCCATGCCATGAAGTATTTCCATCTGTTTCAGCACAGTTCATTCATTGGATCTTGGTGATTTTATTAGTCAGACTCTGGGGGGCACTAGGATCTCATGATGAAAGACATGGGATAGAATCACTGATGTTTCCCACACTCATATTTGCAGCTACATATTAGGATTTTGAATGTAAAATCAAGGCCAACAGTGATTAAGTTGCAGATGAGTCTCATTACACTTCAGAATTCCCCTACTTCCAATTCTACAAACTCTTTCTGGACCTCTTCAGCTGGGAAACCAGAACAGAGGTCTCAAGAGAAAATGCTCACCTGAAACTGAATATGCAACGTGAAACTGCAACATGTTAAATACTTCAAAAGTCCTACACGCTCAGCTGGCATAGCAGGAGCACAGACATGGGCTGCTGTACTGAATCCAGAGCTGCTCCCTCTGCTCTGCTTTCCCTTTCCCCCTGCCCTCACAGGACATCAGGTTAGCTCTTGATCCCAAACAAACCTGCAGAACACAGGGATACCAGCATGTTGCTGGTTCCCCCCCCTGGCTTCTGCTCAGCTGCGATTTTTCCTTTCCTCAGAAGCACAGGGTGGGGCTCTCATTCTCTTACAATCTTTGTTGCGCTGTTCTCCATAATCATCTCAGTTTACTGGGACAAAACAATATCCAAACCCCTCATTAACTGCAATGAGAAAATTGCTCCTGAAGACAAGTTAGGATGATAATGCAGAAAAAGTAAGATTTGAGGTAGGCACCGTGAAGCCTTCCAGGATACCCATCCCTGGAAAACCCACACAAGTCATTTGCCCTGTTCACAAACACTAACAAGAAATCACTACTATAAAAATAGCAATAATAAATAGATCCCATTGCAAAATCCACATTTCAGCCTGCTACTTATATGGATTATGTGAGATCATCTCCTTTCCCTGACCATCTGATATGGTTACAGCCCAAATGGCAAGGATGGCAAACATTATCATCAACCATGTGACTTGCAATTTAAGCAATAAAACCATCTTCATGTATCTCCCTCCTAGGCAAGGCAAAAATATCACAGAATTTATGGATTTTTTTTCTATATACAAAGCATTGCAACTGACAATTTCCTGGTAGCAGCCTCAAGACCAAACAATTACACTGGAAGATGTTTAAATAAACCATAGTTCAGTTTAAATGTACAGATTTTCAAAGAACACTGAAAACCCTGAAAATCTGTTCAAATTAATCACTGCAAATTATTCAGTCAGTTACAATTCTAGTCATCTGTGCTTGGGAGAATAAAAAGCATGTAATTTATTTGTCTGACTCTCACAAAGTGTCCACCCATTCCTTTAAGCTCTCTTTTCACCATGCTTTCTGAGCACTGCTAGACAGCTCTACAAAGGCATTTTAACAGCAAACTGAGCTTCCCAAAGCACACTGGGCAGAGACTAGAACTTCGAGGTGAAACTCCCAAGAGGGAATATTATGTGGCATCTTTGATAATTACAGTCCCAATTGTCTTTAATTTCTAGATTAAAAGCAGAAGGAGGTGGGGAAAGAAAATCCTTTTTCACAGACTGATATTGTCATCTGAGGATATTATCTAACTATAATTTATGCTTTAAAGCACTTCAAAAGGAACTGATATTTTTATAGATGCATGAACTCTCAATCTGTACAGCTGCCAGCTGTTAATACTCAGGAGAAACTGAAATTCAGTTATTTAAGACCACAAAGAAACAAACCAAAAATCCAACCTACAAAGCATACAAAGAGAATTCTAATTTGACTTTTGTCTTTAATCCAAAGACAGAAACTGTTTGGCTGAAAACGTGGTAACTGCAAGACTCAGCTCAAACCCATGTGGAGGCTGAGAGAGCTGGGGTGTATCTGAACCTCAGCTAAGCCCAGACAAACCCAGTGCACAAATACCCACCCTCACAAGGCCTTTATTTTGGCAAAAGAATCAACAGCCTGTACTTCTGCCACAGCAGTGGAAAGGAACAGCCACAGCACATGGATGCTCATGTACAGCTCCACCTCCCCTGTCACACTAAAGACTTCAATGTACTTTATTCAATCTCTGATTTTGACACGTAGCAAGGTGTCACTGCTGCTTCTGCTTGGCACTCTCTAAAGCTATTGTGGGTATTCAACTAAACAGTGGAAACCATCAAGAGCTGGACTTTGCTGCCCTTCTCTTCCCTGTATAGTACAACTCACCTGAAATCCTCATGCAAACAAAAGGGATTTCTCAGCAAGGAGGGGATCCCACCCTGCACCCTGGGGCTCTGTCTGCAGGGAGAGAAAAGCTTTGCCCACTGCTCTGCTGTGCTTTGCCAGTGCTGGGGTATCCAGATACACCTGACTTTTCCAAGATTTTGTCATAAGCTTTATCCATCACTGCTGTTCTTTTTGTTGGAGCAACTGAAACTCAACTGGTCTTGAAGGAACTACCTACCAAAGCAAGAAAGTTGCTCCCCTCCCTGGCACTATACATCTATCCCATAGCTGGTCCACATTTTTCTGAACCTTCTTCTTCCTACCTCCAAGGATGATGCAAAAGCCAAGTTCCAACTTGTCTTGAAATCCCTCAGCTTGACACCTCTCAAGAGGACTAGAGAAACCCCCACATTTCTTACACCCAAGCAACACCTCTCTGGTCCAAGCAGTAAGTGCCAAAAGGAACAACATTCCCCCAACAACTCCCACTCTCCAATCCACACCCACAGTTCAGGCATCCACTGCCAGTCAATGCAGCAGCAAACCTGACTGAAACACAGTGCTCCTGCTTTCCATGTCTGAGCACCTGCCATCCAAAGACACCTTACCCGAGCAGCCATTCCACCCAGCTCACCTTTCCTCCTCCTCCTCACAGCAGGAAAACACTGAACCCAGAAATCTTGGCCTGATTTCCCAGGCTGCCCCGTGCTTCCCACCCCAAGATGTACTAAAGGTCACTTCCACACAAGCAAACACCGAGCCCCACCTGGAGATGAATGTATCTCCATCTTCCCCTGCTCCAGCTGCCGAGACACAGCAGCACAGAATGCCAGTTGTAATCATAGTTTTGTTCACTCTCCACAGAGCAGTAATAAAAAGTTCAACTGGGTGGGGGAAGAAGCACCACAACTAGTCATTCCCACCAGCCATACATCTGGCCCTTAATTACTCTATGGTATTTATATAATCAACAAAATATTCAACTTGTATGACTGATCATGCTGGAGTACTGGAACGCATTAGCAAATAAATAGCAAAACACACAAATTTGTCAACAGATGGATTACAACCCAATGTAATTAAATGCAAAATAGTTCTGCTTTTAAAGCAATTGCTCATAAATTAGCCTGTCAGCAAATGTATGCAACTAATTGCATGAAAAAAATTAGGCCATAAGACAATGTTATCTGCACATAGTCTTTCCAAACAATGTAGAAATGATTGGGTATGTTATTAATTGAAAAGAAGTCAAACCGCATTAGTTTAATTGCTCTTTTTTGTGCAAACCTATTAGAATAATTTATACCATATTTACTCCTCTTTACATTTGATGATAGGTATTTAACTCTTGTTTGTAGACTAACAATGATGATTTCACCTTTTTATCAGCTTAAAAAATGCAATCAGAATTCTATGTTTGTCCACGGCAATGGTGAAATAAGACTGTCCCAAGAGGGTTGAAGGGGAACAGCCGAAGCTGTCCTCAGAAATACAGTCTTTTTTCAATGAACTAGAGACTGATACAGAAAGGAAAGGTGGCAAGGGAAGCTTGTTTGCAGAGAGGAAAGACTAAAAATACCTGTGAAACATGTTCTAAAAAAATGTATGATGATACAGTGCCCTAAGCAAATCCAATTGAGCTGTGAGATTTCACATCCAGAGCTTGGGTCTGTGACACCTGCAGGTTTAATCCCATGATTTTTGGCCCAGGGCCTATGGGCTAACAAACAGGAAAGCAAAGCTGTTCTCTCATACTTGCTGTGCAGGATTTGGCTGCAAAGCCCTCACTTCCCAAGGCTGACGGTCACAAACGCAAATATCACGTTGATCTGGGGAAGCTTTGCTTAACTTCTGTAATCAGTAGAAGTTTATAATGAGCTTAATTCAGCTCTAGTGCTGGTACAAACAGGGAGAGCTTCTGCTGACATCAGATAAACTACTCAGAAAGAAAGATCACAAGTGTGATGCATTTCATGTACCTCATCCAAACATCTGCAACTTGAGCACAACTAATGAACTGCTCACAGACGACTGGTGAGCTAAGAATCATCCATGGAAATTATTCAGTGACTAATGAATACATTTGGGAAAAAATGCAAGCTATTGACTTTACGTATCTTAAGCCTTTTCTCCCCCTCCTTTCTCTACGTGAATTAAAACTGGCAGAGAAGAACAAAGAGAATTGCACGGAGAAATTAGCAGTTTGGCAGGAGAAACGCACATCGCTCCAAAAAGCTCACAAATGAGCAAACCTGAACCAAACTGAAACCACTGATGATCCAACAGCAATTCCGCCCATCCTGTGGTGGACAATTTTTTCCAAAGCAGTGGAGATAAGGGGTTCCCAAGGCAAAGCCTTGCATCATAGTGCTAATAAGTGTTAAAAGACCTTGAAGATCATCTAGTCCAACCTGTAACCCAACTAAATCCCAACATCTATATCATCTATAACATCTATACCAGGACACTCGGCACCTCATCCAGTCAGGCAGTGAGCAGCCCAGCAGAATCCGCATTTCAATTCAGTGCCTTGCTCCATATTGAGAATGAAATCTTGATCATTAGGCTTGATCATGATGGATCCAGAGAATGTTAATAAACAGACCAGTAAGTATAACAAGTCTCTGGTATTGCAAAGGATGTTTCTGCTTTTCCTACATTATGTTTCCAAAGTAGTTTTGGAAAGATATAAAATCAAGGCTATTAAGAAGAATGATTTGATTCAGACAATGCAGGGGAAATAGAGAAACCGAACCAAAAGAAAGGTGAAAATAAGAGTAGCTAATTTAAACTCTTCATTCCTGGGCTTGTTAGTTTAAAGCACTATTCCCAGCACAGGATTCACCTCCAAAATTCTTATTTCACTCCATTGGAATTACTGGTTGCAGTTTTTTCTAAACTGAGTGCCTGCGTCTGAGAAACTTACATTATGTGAATCTGGGAACATGACTGAAAACTTACTTTAGTAACTTGGCTGCTCTTTTAATCCCCTCCACACCTGCTGGGTTAGGAAGAGCGCTCTGGTGCACTTGGAGCTGTGTCCAGCACCTCTGCCCTCCCTGGGGGAAGTTCAGGCTCCGGGGCAGTGGGGACAGTGCCATCTGCATTCTGTGCACCGGTGGAGTCCCCCTGAAATGCTCTGGCTTTCCCACCCATGGCTCTGCTAAGAAAAGGAAAAAATTAATATGCACTGGAGGGAAGCTTCTGTGACCACTTACAATACACATTCTATTTCCAAGTATTTCTGCCTAGGGCATATCTTGTGAAGTATTAAGGATTCCTCATGTCTTGAAGCAGACACCGAGGATCTTTCCAGGTGCCACTGAGCAAAGGAGCCTAATTGGTCCTGAACCTTCTGAAAGCCTTTGCAAAGCAAACACAGGATTTTTAATTTTTTTTTTTCCTTTTCACATTAGATCCAAACAAATGGACAGAAGTACAAACTTGTTTCCCAGCTGGCAACTTCTGCAGCCTTGGTAAACACCTGCATCTTAGAGGAATTTAACAGCATACAAGGTATCTGCTGAGGCAAAGTTAGGCCCTACTTAAAGAATTCTAATGTATTCAGCAAGTGAAAGATAAATGAACACTCAATGTAGGACAGTGTTGAATTACTCCTGAATTGATAATCAACTGTGCTTTCTTCCCCGATTGCAAGATTTGCTTCACAAAGCTCACCAAACTTCTACAAGAAACGCCACAAAGCTGACAAGCACTTCCAGATGATGGGGAAAAGAACTGCTGATAATTATTTGTATTCTGAAGGGCCCAGGAGATGTGGTGGCAGGCTGGGAACATACAGAGCCATGTGCTGCACAGACAGCAGGGACAATCTCTTGCCCCCTGAGCTTAGAGACCAGGGGCCTGAAGGTGCCCAAATTATGGGCCCAAGCGAGAGACTTTCAATCTGAACTGCCAAAAGAAAAATGGGAGAATACTTGCCTTATTCTTAATATGACTCTTCCTTTGTGTGCTTTAAGATCTGGGTGCATGCACTCAAAAAAAAAAAAAATTGCCAATGTGGGCGGATAAACCCGTCATTATTAAAATGAATCCATTAACTAAGATGCTTTATAAACTCCAGATGATCTCTCTCCTATTATCCCGTAAGGAGATTAAAATTTTTCATTGTTGCTTTTATGCAGTTTTTTGTAAAGGGAAATAGCTCAAGGTTAAACTGAAAAGCCTTTTCCATCCAATAAAGAGGCCATATTAATTTTCCCTCATCTTAGAGAAAATATATGGCCTTGTGAGCTATGAAGGCTGTAAGAGTGCTTCTTTACAAGGCTCCTCGCTGATCTGTTTAATAATGGAACAGTGCCTTGCCAGCCATCTGCTTTACTGCTCTGCTCTGGTAGGGAACAAGACTGCCCATGCCACTTCCAATCAGTTAAGTTCAATCTGAACAGATAAAAGTTTTCAAAATACATTTTAAATCCCAGGAACAAGCAGTTAAGCCCTCTCTTGCAAATTAGGCCTTCAGTGACTCTGACCTGCCTTTTAATTTACTGTCTCCAAGAAATGAAATAGAAAATAAGAACGATGTTTTGTTCCTGGCAGCAGTTTAGATTATGAATATGGAGAGTTACACCAACAACCTACAATTAGCAACTATGCCAGAAAGTGACATTTTGGCATGTTGTGCACAAACTCTGCGTTTGATTTAAGCAAATATACATATACTCACACACACAGTTACATGCATACAACCTCTCACTTGATTTTACAGCTGCAATAGAAATCCTGACCTCTGTACAAGGTAACTGGTATGGATCTACCCTGATCCAGACAGATAAATGCCAGGACTTCCCAGATTCTTTAACTGTCCTTTCCCAAGAGCCAATGTAAGACCATTTATCCTGGCACACACTGCTGCACATCCTTTATGCACCTCTCCACATTTTCTGCTGCCCAGTCACTCAGCTCATGCCCAGGTCTCCTCTGCTTTTCCCTTCCCTTCCCTTCACAGGGCATGGCCAACTCCCCCAACTCAGCTACTGCTGGGTGCTACAAGACTCTTCCACAACTGAACTCTTATGAATAGAATAAGCTCCATAATCAGAGTATAGATTTTCATACCAGAAATGCTGCCCAAACACCGGCCTGGAGCACATGCAGCAGGTTTTGGAGTGAAGCAGCCATGGTGCTGGCACACGCTCTTAAGAAGAGTTGGCTCAGAGGTTCTGCATCTCCCATCTTTCTATGAAAAGATGGAGCCTTGGAAAATCTGTATGGGTGGCAGCCCTCAGCAGAGATGAGCTCAGCAGCTGAGGAGTTCCCCAGTGACCAGCCCTTCATGCTGCACTGTACCAGCACATCTCAGCACGTTTTGGGATGTGAAGGTAAGTGACCATCCCTGGGCAAGCACAGCCTCTGGGGCAGTTTGCCTGCATTAGGTTGGAGGTGGGCTCCCCCCGAGGACACTGCTCCAGCCTGCTGTACATTTTGGAACAGGGAGCACTGTTCTGCTCAGGATGGCTTTGGAGCAGTGAACAGGAGGGAGAGCACATCCACAGTGTGTAGGGCATTAATGGCCTGTGGCTGTCACCAGGGACAAATCTTTCCTGCTGCTTTCAGGGGATGATTAGAGTTTATGCTGGCACGCAAGTTTCCATTAACAGCCAAGGTAAGTGAACATCAGGAAATTATATGAAGCATCAGCTTTATGAGCTGAAAGATTTGTTACTTCCACCCACACAACTAAAGGCATTATTTTAAGAAAGTGTTTAAATTCTTCTTAAACCTTATTCTTGATATATCAAAAGAAAGAATCAACTAGGAACTCCTTCCTCCCCTTGATTTTAGTATGAACCTCCCTGGGTGCTTTTTAGAGGTTTTTGATTAATAGCTTAACTCCTAATTGTCTGTTCAAAGCCTCTGCTGACTCTAAAGCCTCCTCAGTTATCAGAGCTGCAGCCAGGTGTGCCAGTGTCAGAGACTGTCCCCAGGACTCCCAGGACACCAAGACTCTGGGTCAAGGCAGACAGAGCAAGCAGCCACCAACCTGGACCAGCCACCTCTCCCATGGCCCCCACCACTGCTGAGACCTCTGCTCCACTCCTGCCTCATTCTCCACCTGAGGGGAGCACAAGCAGTTCAAGAGAGTAACTTGTGTTTTGTAGGGGATGTTCATTTCTCATGGGGGGGTTAGAGGCGTGAACCAGGGTAAAAAGGAAGACAAACACAGCCCTTCCCAATTTTCCTCTCCATCCTTCCCCCTGTTCCTGATGACTCTACTGCACAGTTTTTGAAATCAGGTTTGCTATTTATCCACAACACCACAAATAATCCACACTTGCTCTGCTCAGTTAAAAAACGTATTGTCATTTAAAAAATAGAAAATCCCAAAGCCAAACTGGTAAGGTCATGAAGTGAAATAACACAGTTACATATCAAATGGCTTATAAACATCACACTCTGAAATCCAAAACTAGTTAAAACAAAGATACTGACCCTTACCACGAGTCTCTGCAGAAGGCTGGGGTTGTTCGACTGAACTAGTCTTTTGTAAGTATTTGATCTGAAGACGTACTGGTTTGGGAAACATGAAAGAGTAACCTGCCATCTGAAGTAGTTGGAAAAAAAACGATAGGGAAAAATTAAGTTGAAAGCCTTTGCATAAAATTGCCAAATGTCATAGAAATATTCTTTTTCACCTACAGATCAAATAAATATGGGAATCTTCTGCCTAGAGGTATCTTTCAAGACTCCTATCTCTTCAAAACAGGAGCTGCTTGCTCAGAACAACTCAGAGTCCAGCTCCACCTGCCTATGAATCAAACAACTTCTCTGAAAGCAGCAGGAATTATTTGCCACTTGGCTCTGCTTCTTGGCAAGAATCACCGACATGTTTCTGAGTCCACGTGCATTGGTCCCTTAATATGCTGCCAGGCAGAAGCCGATCTGGGAGGATCTAATGTGGCTTCTCTAGGCAGGGCCTTGTTGCTTTTGGACTTGCACACAAAGTCCCCTCTGAGAGCTGTTCCTCCTACTCTCCAAAAGGGAGCTGTTCTCTCTCTCAATCTGACTGAGGGGCCTGTTTCTAAAATGCTGAGAAGGTCTGAACAAAATGTCCCTTGACTCGAATTCCTTGTTCGTTCCAAGGTGCTCATATAAACTGATTAACTATTTACACAAGTAATGATAAGTTGTTTGTTTAAATCAGTCCTAACTAATGTCTAATTGATTTAGGAGCCCTCTCCACAGAGCTGTGGGGCAAGCCTTCATTAACAAGTAAGGTAAGAACATACTGCAACCTAAGGATTAAAACCTCCCCCCAAATCAAAACTTTCTCTAACTTAAATCTCTGGATAGTCCCAGTCCCCTTCACCTCCTGGATCTCACCTGTGCATTGCTGGACTCAGAGCTTCAAAATACAAACCCAGCAAAGCTCTGGTGTGTATGAAGGTCAATCTAGGAAAAGAACTACATTTTGCAACACAGACAACAGTCCTTTCCACTAACACTTCAGTGAGTATTCCGATGCCTGGTGGTTCTTCAAATCCAGTCTTTTGTGACAACCTTCTGCAGTTTCTTCTCACAGAGTGCAGAGGAGGGGAAGGAGGCTGTGCCTGTCCCAACAGCCTGTCAGAGCACACACAGTTACAGAAGCAGGGCTTGACACTTGCCTGCCACAGGTGAAATTAAGCCTTCAATCTTTTTTTTCCCCACAAGCTGAAGCTGAAGACCCCAATCAATAATACTCAAGAGTTGTCTTTGAGCTATGACCAAAGAACACAGGCCAAAATCTCTGTTACTTATTTTTTTCCCTCTTGCCCATAGCAATTCTTCTAAAAATTCAATCTTGTAGTTCAAGCTTAATTGCTCACTTTGAGACAATCCAAACCTCCAGGAGCCCTGTCTGACTGAAGGATTTGCAGTAACTCTGATGTGTTTGTAGCATCAATGCTCACAGGCACTTTTTCAAAAATTTATACAGACTCTGTCTCTTCACATGCAAACAACTCTGGACATTAATAATCTAGCAGTAAAATTTAAGACATTTGCATAGTTTGGAAAGTAATGAAGCCTCTTTTCAAGGCATCTGTCCCCATGTAAGTAATTAGAGTACAAGAATCCATACATAAAAATCAATCTTAACTGCCCAGAACCAGCTATCAGCTGGATTTAAGAATATATCATTGTAATTCATTGCAAGTAACAGACACACAGCAAGTGACAAATACCTCAACCAAAAGCACATAAGATGTTCTGCTCCCAAGCTGTTATTTTCCTGGGATCAGACACATTCTTCTAATGAGATGCTCTCCACATGGGATATAAGAGTGTCTGTCTGACCCTAACTCAGAAAGGACTTGCTCACAACACAATTAATGTCTGCTCTTAAGAGCAACTTTGAACTTGGAGGGGTTTCAGAAATCCCACTGACTTCAACCAGCAGGAAAGCTGGAGCAATATGAATCCACAGCATGCAGAAGTATCCGAGGCCCACAAAGCCTTGTAAAGAAAGCACAGCTCTGCATTCATCTCTCTGGGTGCCTCTAGTGGGGATGTCTGTGCTGCTTTGCTCAGTCATGCTGCACTGCCCCAGCTCCCCCCAAGACAGCACTGCCTCAGCTCCCCTCCTGGCTGTCCACTTTCAAGCTCACCATTCCCTCTCCAAGTGTGATTTCTGCAGGGAATTTTTGACACCATTTCTTAGCATCACAACCCTGTTCAGACTCACAGTCCTTGCTGGTGGGAGCCAGTGCCCAGATCTGCTAAAAACGACAAAGAGGAACAAGCCTCACACACTGGCCAATGTTCAGGACAGAACCACAGCCTACAAAGAACTGAGCTGCAGGTGACAGCTGGGCCAACAACATCTCCATCCCCTAAACAGCACAGTGCCAACACGTCTCTGGATGATGCCACAAGGCAACTCACAGTGTCCCACGCGCCCAGGCCCACTTTATTTCACCTGCTGTGTTCGGACCACTGATCTGGGAAGGAGTGGAGATTCCAGTGCTATCACTATTCCCAAATGAAAGCAAGCTCTGACCTATTTTTTCATCACTCTGGTTTGACAGGTAAATGGATAAAGAATTAATTCCAGGAAAAGACATGAGCCTTTTTCTGCAGAAGGAACTGTCTCAGTTCACAGGGGGAAAAATGGCAATTACTCAACATTTTCAACAGCTGGCTTTATCAACTCCTCCCTTGTTTCTGTGGTATCAGCCTAAAGTCTAAAGCCAGGACAGGGAACCCCTCTGTGATAGCAAGGGTCCTTAGGACAGATCATGTAATACAGATTTTCAGGCTTATAACTTCTGTGTATTTACCCCAGAGTGTTTTGACAAGGAGAGAGGGGTCTTAAACATATGCTTAAAGGCAAGTACAAGCTTCAATGCACTACAAATAGAGCTATTTAAGTTTGAAATAACACATTTTGCAAAGCTCTGATCCAGAAAACACACTTCAAGGTTTTGAACATAAATACTGCACAGATCACCAGTAGCTCTAACATTTCCCATATGCTCCTGTGCACATTTCATTCATTTTCCCCTCTGCTGTTGGCCATTTACATGCAGGCACTCCTATCTCAGAAAATCGTGTCCAGAGGTGTTTGTTTGCATCATCTCCCAATCTTTGGCTTTAGCCCGTGTGCATCGGAGTGCTGAACTGGTGGATAATGAAATGCTTTAGGATTATTATTTCTTCTTAAAGATTGAAGATTGTAAGTTCCAAACCCTATGAATAGAGTTCCACTTTGGAAGGCACAAGTACAGATGGCTGCTTTTACCCTGACACATCAACACCTTGTGGAGGACTATTTCTTGCTATAATGAATACAATGTCAAATAATTTGTATTTCTACTTGCTCCTGAAAGGATCTTTGTATCTGTATGAACACTGTTTCCTAGAAAGATCTGTCACCTCACAAAATGCTTTGATGCTAAGATTAATTATATCAGCTCTCTTAGGAGAGTGGTCAGATTGATTTTTGAACATGCCTAATGAAAACTTTTCCTCTGTTCTCCTTATAGTTCATTAATTTACATGTATATATATATATACATATATTTAAGTCTAATCCAAGACTTTGCTGAAATGAGCAGGAGCAATAGTATTTGAGATGGAAGAGGTGGTTAAAGCCAGCATCAGCTTATGCTTAACTTCTTTTCATTTTTAACAGTCCTTGCCCTGCAGGTATAAAAAGGGAATTAAAGCCATAAGGCACTGCTTCAGATTTGTTCTCTTAATTAGCTCCTGCCATGGTGGATTAATTCCATCTGCAATGTGTTGCCATCTCTGCAGAAGTTTATCGTTGTGGAATGGGGGATTAATGAGGAGAGTGGATGCCTTGACATCCCAGCTGTCCGTAAACTGGCTGGAATGGGATCAGTGCAGATGGTACCAATGCTTTCCCTAAGTATCACTGAAGGTGAGGAATTCATTTTCTATAAACCTGCCACATGCAGGTACTCACCCACTGCAGGAAAGTAAGTGGCTGAAATGCACATCTGACTTACAAGTAGTGGGCAGTGGGTCTGATAATCTCAAAAGACTCTTTTTTTCCTGAATAAGTAGTGGGGTTTAGCTTTTGCATTTTAAGATGAATGAGGCAGACTAACTATTTCCTCTTCTTGCCTTATGACTACACAAACTAAATATAAATACATTTGAAACCTGGAGGATTTCTTTTAGCGGTGGGAAAGCTGCTGCTGGGAACTGTGCACTGAGGTCCCATCCCTAATGAATGAGTCTCTGGGATGGACCGTTGGGGCAATATGGGTTTTTTCCTCATTATCGTTTAAAACCAAGGAACTACCGGTAAAGGTAGGAAACACCAGAGGCATAGAAGTGGTGAAAGGACAATTGAGGATCTTTCTACTTCAGCTTTATGTTGCATTTTTTCACCTGTTTAAAATGGTCTTAATTTGCTCCTTAATGGTCTGTTCGTGTGGAACAGCCCCATAAGTAAGGTCTGAACCCTTTACCTTTCTATCTCAATACCTGCATTACTTCATTTTACATCCTGATGATTAACAGAGATAAATTGTTTCCAAGACAGCAGCAGTTATTCTGTTTAAAAAACACCAGCCTGTGTTTTTTAGAAACAGAGATTCAATGACTCTGACTGTTACAGACTGTGTATAACCACAGGAGTCTCCATCTATCCCATGGCCCTACCTATCACTGGAGATAATAGGCCTTTCAGTGCCTGTTTTGTCTGTTTTAGACAGTCAGCTACTTGGGGCAGGTGCTGCCATTCTCCATGTTCATTTAGTGTCTCACATAATGGAGTTTCCATCTCTGTTGATGGCTCTGTGTGTTATTTAAAATACAAAGGATGTCAAATAGAAAAAGACATTTAAGCGCTCAAGTGCCATGGGAACAATACAGGTGCACAGGCGTTTTTCTTCATCCTTATAAACCTGCTGCTAAATATAAAAAACTGTCTGTAGCTGTTCTACTACCTGTACATAAACCAGAGGCACATCAGACACAGCCACAATGCTGGGCAATCCATGCTGGGTGCCTTCCAGAAGAGCTATCATGAAATGGTGGTTGTAACTCTGACTCCTAGTCACTAAAGGACAATAGCAATTTGAAACTTTATTGGTATTTTCTTGTGCAGCACCAATACATTTTTGGATACAAAATGCAGTTCTGCTCCTCTCCTGTGGCTTCACTTCTTACTCTTTACTAATGTCTCTTATTCAAACTTCAGACTCTACAGCATTATGCAAAAATCTTTCCTCTAGTACAACTATTGAGGGGAGGGAGGAATCCAGGCATGCTGGAACCTTAAGATGAAAACATTTCAAAAGAAAACTCTGAAGTCCTATTACTCCACTGGCTTTGTGAAAAAGAGCTGGGGAGAGAGAGCAGAAGTGACAGCTAATCCATTCAAGGAGAGGGTCCTAAGCCCAGAGGACGTAGGATGAGCATATAGGTCAGAATGAGGATGTCAGAAATAATGGAAGAAGGTCTGTGAGCAAAGGAGACATGTCTATGGCTAAACTCCTTTTGTCCCACAATCCTGTGCCAGAGCGGAGGACAAGAAGGAACCCAGAAGAGGTCCATGGCAGTCATCAGCTGAAGGATGTTGCTGCTCTTTGGAAATCTGGCAGATCTCCACAGTTGCCCAACGGGACTGGGGCAACAACTCCAGCATGCCATGGACATTGCCACTCCAGTACCACAGGGTACTGCTCTGCCCTGCTCCAGGACCCCAGGGGCTCCCAGCAGAGCTACCTGGCATATGAATCCTGAGACACAGCTGGGAATTTATACTCAGGCTGTGTCTTAAGGAGCTCAACAGCAAAGGCCCTCACATCAGGTGCAACCTCCCAGCACTCACTTTGTGTCTCACAATCCAAGGTGGCCCAGAAGGGGTTAAATAAAATACATGGCACTCTGCACGTCTGTACTCAAACCACAGCCACAGGAACACTCAATGCAGGGGCTTGGAACACTGCTCTGGGGTCTGCACAGGGACAGAATGATAGTAATGTTCACATTTTCTGTAAAATGTAAGTGGCTGAAAAGGCCTCTCTGTGCCACAGTTATGTCGTTTGGTCATCCCCCTGTAATTGCACAGAGCACCATCTCTGCTGCAGGCAGGACTGAAGGGCTCAGGCAGCTCGGGGCTGTGCTGCCCTGCTGTCTGTAGGGCTGGGCAGGGATGAGGCATCACAGAATTTAGACACATGGCCCTTCACACCTGGGAGCGGCCGGAGGGAGGGAGGCACAAGGGCAGCGCTGAGCTGCTTTCACCTGGCATTTTCTTCCGTGTTTAGTCTGTGACAAAGGAGCCAAACTACTGCCGGGGGGGATGTACTTGAGTCAGACTATGGCTGCTGTTGCCGGGAAGGCGGAGGTGACACAGACTCGACAGCTGGGGCTGCCACTCTCCCCCCACACAGTCCCTCCAGCCCCCACGGTGTCCTTGTCACACCTCTGCCAGGCATCCGTGTGAGGGGGGGAAGGCACCGTTGGCTTTTTCACATGGTACAGAGAATCCATTAAAATACTTACTGCAACATCCTTTTCAGTTAAACTTGCTCTTTGACTTTCTGAATTTTTTCCTCTTTGCCAACATAAAAGGCAACAGTTAAACATGACAGTGGTATTCAGCAAGTCCAAGAAAAGAAAGGTTTTAAGCAAAGGTTATTGCTCGACACAGTGACAAAGACTGATTCTGTCAGACTTTTACTTTGTACTGCCACGTACTTGGCAAACATTCCCTTCTCTTAATTCATTAAAAGCAACGGAATCTGGCTCTTGAGAACCTGCTCCTTCGGGGCTTGGCCCCAAAGCGGGAAGCTGAGCTGAGCTTCCCCAGGAGGACCCCACACTTAAAAGAGGATGCCAGCCCAAGGATCTCTGGAGCCAGATAAGATAGGTTAGTATTATCTCATGTCAAGATAAGCAGATCAAAGAGACAATGAACCACCACAGAATCCTTCCTGCCTGTGAGGCCATTACCTGATTTTGTTTTGAATGCTGATTTTATTCTGGGCTGTATGTCTTGTGCAACACAACGTTTTTTAATTGCAAGGATAATGTTCACAGCAGATGAGTGTGCATGGTAAAAAGCATTTTCTCTGGTTTATTAAGTACCAAAGCAAAGTGAAGTGTTTGAGAACCACTGAGCTGTTTCCTGTGCTTGTGTCTGCCAATGCCATGGACATTACTCCTGCTTTATAACAGAAGACAGAATAAACAATACTACAAACAGAAGATTATATTAATTGCCTCATGAAATCCTCTTTCTGATATTGCATCATGTCCCAGTAAAGGCATGGTTTTACAGAATAAATATTTCAAAGAGATCTCTTAATGTCCAAAATTTGAGATTTCAGTAAGGGCACTCAGCTGGCAGCCTAAACCCAGATGTGATTCCTGAATGCCTCCCAGCACATTGTGTCCAGCACCTCCTGCAGCAAGGTCACAGGAGACTATGGAAAATATGCACCACAATACAGGAGTATTCCTTGTGAGCAGCACCATGGCAATTTATAGCTGCGCAAATGCGTGGGTAAGACATTCCTCATCCTGCTCCCTCTCCTCCCCACTATCTCACTGCCCTCTCTGTTGTCCCAGAGCAATTATTTTGGGTTTCGAGTGACATCCCAGCCCTCACACCCCCCCCCTCCAAAACTGAGGGGCTTCTGAACTAACGGCTTAAAGGGTCAGGAACGAACAACTGGAGAAAACACAAACAGCTTTGAGACAACACGAGAGGTTCTTCATCCAGCCATGGCCTGAGAATTTGAGTCATTTAATTTTAGTGAAATTAAGATTCCCATTTTAGCACAGTGAGGCATTGGGATGGTTTCTTTTTAACGTTTAATACTGACTGTAATAGCACAGTGAATCAAAAGGAATAGTTTAAATCAAGCCCTGTCATTAAGGCAAAGAATAACAGTTCTCAAGTTGAGAGAGGTGAAATTCAGTTTGGTGATTAAGAAAACTGACAGAAAAGTTTAATCAAGAACAGCCTCCCTAATGAGGCAGTTGTGGCTAATTCATTAAAGAAACTGAAGTTGGCAGTAAGGATTCTGCACTTTCTGTGAGCAGTTCTGTAGCTGACTCTCTTCCACAAGGTTTTGAAAACCCAAAACCAACATAGAGGTACACGTTTGCATATTATTTCATACCCTGAATCTCTCCCTTAATAAACAGGCTATTTTAAAGGTTAGACCAATGATTTACTCACTTCTATCTACATCTGTAACAATACATGAGGATGGCTTTGAGCAAATCCAAGCCTTCTGCCTTGATCAATAGAGTTCAGAGCTTACAGTTCAAAACCTATGTGACTATCCTACTCCTCTGGGGAAATTCCAACAGTTGCTTCAGTATTTTAATTTATTTACTTTATGAAACAAAAGCCAAAACACAACAAAAAGAACCAAAAGAAAAACCTCAAGCTACAGAACAATAAATTTATTTGAATGTAATAATCTCCTTTTCACTCAGTTCAACAAATTACCTGACAAGAAGCTCTGCAATAATAAATTGTTTGCCTTGCTATTGCACACTAATCTTTGCTAGAATTCATAAACTAACTTTAAGTCAACAAGTATGACTTCAATTAAAAAAATCCAACTCTGCGATTTTAGTACTCTTTCCTAGATTAGGCAATAGACCATGGAGTTTGTACAATTTTCTGTGGAGCAATTTTATTAAATGGCTCATGTGAATGGTAACTTCCTCAAAGCAGTCGTGCTTTCCAACACACAGTCATCCATTTGTCAGTGCAGAGCTTGAACTGCCTTCTGCCTATTAAGGTAAATCAGAAAAGGCTGGATTTGATCAGAATTGGGAGAGGCAGAAGCGAGCAAGAGCATGAGTATCTGTTAGTGCCTGAGGAATTATCTGAAGTGTGTTTAGTTCAGTGGTTCTTAAATTGTGGTTTTCAGATTCAAGGGGAGCTGTTTCTAACAGTCACATAGAACAGCTGTGCCAGTTGTCAGTGGGCTTGAAATAATTCTTAGAGGTTCAAACAAAAGAAGGGACTCTTCCAGCCTGAACTGAGGCGTACAAACCAAAATCCACAGAAGAAAGTGGAGAGACTAACAGGCTTTGGTTCGAGACCTTGAAATAGATGTTCAATGTTAAAGTTGCTCAATGTCATAGAGAAGGATGAGAACAGTGAAGAAGAGACCTGACTCCCAGGGGCAGCCTTTTAAACACAACCATGAAGTTTTGGAAAACAAAACCAGCCAAGCATCCAATACTGGAATCGGTTTCCAAACATTTAATAGTTTCTCAAGCTAAGAAAGAAATTGTCTCTAGTAGGCCATGTGAGAGCACTTTATGATTTATTTACCTGGCCTAGTCACTTCTAACCAGCACAGCTAATTTTAGTGCGACTTTCACGTTAGATCACGTTGTGCCTTCAGCACCATGACCCAGCAAATCTACTTGATTCAAGGGGAGCCCTGTGTTCACTTTGGAATGACTGCAACACCAAGTGCTCAATGACTAATCAGGAAGGAGCTAAGTTTAAATTCTTTAGGTCAGTGTTCACCCACAGAGCTGTGTATTTGCACATGGGCCCTTGTCCTCCCATGAGCTTTCCCACAGGACCTCCTCAGCCCCTTCCTCTTTGCTCTACAATCCTGCCCAGCCCTGGTTTTGGCATTTGTACTGTAACATACAAATAAGAACTTATTTTTTGAGGTTTCCAGTCAAACACACACATAGAAAACATGTTCTTTACAGAGCCTCACAGCAGCTGAGGCTTTCTCTGCTGCTAAGTGTGGAAGCAGGGCAGCTCAGAGCAGGAGTGGGCCAGCAGAATGGGCCACAAAGTCAAAATATGACTGATGTCCTGAGGGTTGTACTTCATGGGGAGCTGACACCAGAATTTTACCTCTTCTTGACATGGGTCCTTCATTCCCGAAGGATTGTTTTTTGTTTTAGAGACAATACAGTGTCAGAACAGGCACTGTGATAACACCTAAAAGAGAGTTTTTCTGGAACTGAGGAAAGTGTTTTATTTGACCACTATGTTGAAACACAATGGTTTGGGGTTTGCTTTTACTGATTTACAGGGCATAACAGCACACAAATATCAAATTTTACCCAAGAGAAAGAAATCTCCATCCTTCCTTTCTAGTGTGCAAGAAGGTTCCCTTTCACTTGCCTCCTTCTTTGTGCTCTCTGTGGGAGAAATCTCTGTAACCTGGTGGGATGGCTGAGTTTACATTTAAATAAGGACGTTCTCAGGTGATTCTTAAGAGACAAACTGTAGCTATTCATGGGCTCTAATGAGACTGGTAATTTATATAGTTTCTGATGTGCAGCCCGGATAAGGAGCATCCTTGAAATCACTTGTGAATGTACATTCTCGAAGCAGCCTTGTGGGACTACTCCAGAAGGGAAGCAACTCTCCCCAGGAGAATCAGGCATGGATGAGCGGCACTTCCTTGGGACACTGCCAGGAATGGCCCTCCTTCCTGGAATAGCAAACATGACCCTTCTCATTTATTTTCTTCCTTTTGTCGTGCTCCTCCCTCACAGCAAACTAAGAGCTAAAAAATGGAAGACAAAGGCAAGAAGGCTTATGACATTTTTTCAAACATGAACAAAAACATCATCTCCAGAGAGATGCAGGTTGTAGTCACACCTGCAGTCTAATAACTGTTATGCTCAGGGGACTTGTGCTATAACTGAGCAGCATTGAAATGCCAGTGCTACTTCCTTAGTTTTAGTAATATGCCTTCCCTCTGTAAACAACATCAAAATCATAAGCATTACAAGCAATACTTAATCTCCAAATTTTCTTTCAAGTAAGAGTGCAAAAAGTCATAGTTACATCTTTCAAGTATTTTTGAAATACCACTAGGCTCAAACCAGTGGAAAAGTCTAGCTGGGAAGAGTCATCCTAATTGGGGGCTTTTGCTTTGTTTTCCAGCTGGTGACTTCAGCTTCCATTCCTTGCCTGCACTCTCTAAAAGGCAGCAGCAGCACTTGACAACATTTGCTTAATTGTGCTTCTAAGAAAGATTTGCTGACCTTTGCAGAAAATGTTCCCTCACCTCCCAGTACAACAGAAGCTTCTCCCACTTACCTGGGTTTCCCTTTTCAGTCTTGCTCACTTACATATAAGAGAATGTGCATTTAACGTGTGTTATCCAAAATCCCTCCAACTCAAGATTTCTTCAGGCCCTCAAAGTCTTTGGGGCAGGGAGTCAAAGCTGTCTCTACTATTTTGGGCTCTCCCTTGGCACTGATGTGAAATATGATAATATAAATGCACTGAAGGAATTCACATCACCAGAAGCTGCTGTAATACACTGGAGAGTTTTTATCTTTTTCTCTTTTCCTCCTTCCTACCTAGACCTTCCCTGCCCTCTCTTCCTAATGTTCATTTCCTCACCCTGAGCCACTGAATTGAACTCAATAAATGTGTGTCAATAACACAACAATCAGGAGAGTCTTTTAAAAATTACTGGTGGTTTCAAACCCCTCAAGTCCCAGGCTGTCCCTGTAAAGCACCAGAGCTGAGCACCGTGGTGCTCACAAGCCAAAAGACAGAAGACACTGAACAGTGACAGCAGAAGTGTCGGTGAAATGGGCAGTGCCTGCAGCACAGCACAGCCTGTGAGGTGTTCACTTCTCTCTGTGCTGAGATCCTGTCTCCACAATCAAAACACATCAGTGCCATCAGCACAGAGACCTTGGACACAGCAGCACTTTCCTGCTGTCACAAGCAGGGACCTGTCAGCTCCTGGACAGCTGCCTGTCCTGCAGCAGCATTTTCCCCTCTCTCTTGCCACCCTTATTAAAGCCATCATTTCTAACTGCTGTGGACCTGACAGAACTGGGCCTTCTGACCTCAAGCCTTCACCTGCCCTATGGCTGAGTACCCAACCCATGGGTAATTACATCCTGTGTGTTATGCTGTACAACAGATGTCTGATTTCCAGCAAGGCAACTCACACACAGAAGGCAGCAGCAGCTATAGGCTCATTTAGTACAACTGCAGTTGCAAATGAGCTTTTAACTCCCACCAGCAAGTGGTGTAAATCCAGAATATTAAAAGCACAAATGTGCTGTTGAAGAGAGTAAGAGGCAAATTAAAGTCAGAGCAACACCAAGTTCTGGGAAGACAGCCAGTAAGAACAGAAAAGGAAGTAAAAAAGTAAAAGCACTGCACCCTTCAGGCTCATTTGTTATGAGAGGTGATGAAGTTAGGGCCTGTGAATGAGTCAAGGATAAAAAATTGTTATAAGCCTTTCCTTTGGCTTCAGGGAGACCTTAGAGCACCTTTCAGTACCTGAAAGGGTTACAAGAGAGCTGGGGAGGGACTTTTTACATGGGTCTGGAGTAACAGGACAACGGAAAATGGCTTTAAACTGACAGAAGGCAGGTTTAGATTGGATAATAGGTAGAAAGTCTTCCCTGTACCGCCCTGGCACAGGTTGCCCCAAGAGGCTGTGGCTGCCCTCCCTGGAAATGTTCAAGGGCAAACTGGACAGGGGGTTGGAGCAAGCTGGGATAGTGGATGATGTCCCTGCCCATGGCAGGGGGTTGTAACAAGATGATCTTTAAGGTCCCTTTCCACCCAAACCATCTGATGATTCTGTGAAGTTCCACCCATTAAGTTGTTTGTGCAAAAAGAGGTACCCTGCAGAGATCAATCAGTAAGTGACCTTCATTCAGCACTGGCATTGTGGGCACTGCAAAAGGTCCAGCTCCATTCGGCTGCAGGCGCTGTCCTCACAGGGACAATGGGCTTGCTCAGGCTTGTTTGCCTGCTTTGAGCTTCTGTGCCACCACCAGTGTGACAGCTAGGCAGACTAGGTGAGGATGGAAGGTATCAAAGGGGGAAGTTAGGAAGGATGGGCTCCCAATATCCCACCGTCTAGTTTATTACAGTAGCTTCTTCATCCCACTGAAGCTCCACAGTCTGAAGTGGCTGCTTTGCTTTAGGGAAGTACCTGCTGGTTTGCTTTACATTATGGCATTCAAATTACTGTGAAATATCAGTTTTGCTTGTAAAACCACAAAATGTAATTTTACTTTTGGTTGCATTGCAAAATGATTTGGTTCCTAGTCATGGGATGTGTCCCAGCCACTGCTGCCTGCAGACCCTTCACAAGACAATCCTGACAAGTTCAAGGCTGCTCCCACCTGGTAGCACAGCTCTGATACTCTATCAGCATTGGGGGGCTCTGTGTATTTATAAGTTCTATTCAGATGGCAAAATTCACAAAAAGAAAATCCATTTAACTAGATACCAACACTACCAGAAATGACCTAGTAAAGACTTCCTTCAGAAGAGGGACAACAGTGTCCTTGTGGTTAGTAACCTGCCAACCTGGGACATACTCATCATGGCACTGGGCTCCAGGATACTGGCAGTGCTTTACTTCTTCCAAAGCCAGATGCAAAGGAAAAGCCTCAACTCCTTGTGAAGGAGGCCCTGAAAACAATTTGGGTTCAGTTACTGTCCCTCAATATTGTACTTACACCAAAGGAAAGCAAATTCTAGGACTTGGGCGACAAGTTGGGTTTGGTGGGGGTTTTCTGTCTTTTGTTTTTTCCTAAATCAAACTTTTGCTATAAAGTTGGCTTTGTTTGGACTTATAAATTAAGAAGTAGAATAGTGCTACTGTTCCTACATAACCTTTTCCCAATTTTGCTACTAAGTAGGTAGAAAGGGACAGAAAAAAGAACTCAGGTGTCACAGTTTAGATTTTTAGTGAAAAACCTGGAAAACTCTTATTAACAGACACTTTGAAGTCAGTTTTGTCAGTGGATGTTTAATTACCGAGAGACAGACCCTGCCCAATCTCACAGGTTGAATCTGTATCAGAAGGAATCCTGCATTAACCCTGAAGCAAGAAGAAAGGAGATGTGCAGCCCCGAAGGACTGACTGCAGATCCAGTTCCTTCCAACTTTGCTGATGAACATTTAAGACCAAAGAGAGACTTAGTAAAACCAAGGATAAGTCTAATTGGTTTTTAAGCACATGAGCTGGCTAGGCTTTGCCCAGAGGTTCTTAATGAATAATTTGACCTGCTGAAAGCCAAATGAGAGTTTATTGCTTAACCCTGTAACCACAGTAATTGTAATTAAGTGGTAGCCTGGGAGAGTCTGTTAGCAGCATCCTGCTAAGGCAAGGCAGAAACCTAATGCTTGAACAGATGATTAACCTTTTCATAACTTCCATCCTGCTCTCAGAGTAGCAACTTGAACCATTTGATTTGGTTGCTGTGACTTCCCAGAATTTGCCCAGAGCATTTCTCGGCTTTATCATTGCTCTCTCTCAGGACAGGGGTTGGCTTCCCCCTAACAGACACAGCTCCTTGCCTCACCTGGCACCAGGAATAACCAACCCCATGTCCTGTTAGTACCCAGGAACAAGCAGCCAGTACTGTTTGGTCTAATTTAAGGTCAGCGCAGCTTACTCCCTTTCAGGGGTCAGGAGGTGCCAGATAAACACTCTCAAACATTAGAAACCAATGTCTGGATTTCAGGGGCTGGTGAGTTCAGAGAAGAAATGTGCCCAGACAATTCACTGGAGTTAAAAAATTATATGCTCTGGGGCTGCCTCTAGCAACTATGTAGTTGTTTTTGTAGGTGCACTTGGAAAGAATATAAATTACATGTGGTTTTGGCCACACAGACCAAATTCAAGTATGACTTAGTTCCTACACTCCCTGGTATGATTCATCAAAAGTGATGCAGGTAATCAATCTGTGTCTTAAACAATGCAAAAATAAAACAGACACACACCCCAAAACACAGGTTATTCATCATGGCTGCATGTGAGGACAATTCCCCAAGCTAACAAAGCTGCGCAAGTATAAACCACAAGACAACAAACGGTTTGGCGCAGAAACAACTCACCTGTTCTTTGTGATCATCCCTATTAATCAGTTTATGCATAAATGGGCTTGGGCTCCCAATCCTACATGACAGAGGTGCCCACTTGCACACTAACCGACACCGCTGTGCCAGGGCCCACTGGCATGTTTCAGAAAAGCTGAACCTAAGCAAGAAAGAAATCAATTAATACTGCTACATTTTTGGTTTTTAAAATAGACAGTTAGTAGATCAGCTGGGGTACAAAAAAGTGAATTCAAAAGGAGGAAGTGTAGAGCAAAACATAAAAGGATAATCCCTTAAGATCATAAAGGTTTTGTATAATGCTTAATTTCAATCAATACATGGGACTAGACAAGGATCATCCTCACAAAGATGACATAAAAGGATTAGTGACTTCCATCCAGCACAAAACTGCACAGAGACAAGGTTAATACAGTTTGGAATTGTTTCTTCTACAAATAAGATTTTAAAATTCAAAAGAGATGATAGAAGTATAGATAGAAAAGGGGGTGGATTTCATTTTTCCTACTATTTTTAAGATGCAAAGCTAAAATGCTAATCAAGAGATTTAATTTACTAACATTAGTCTTGAAATACAGAAAGGGTAAGATCTCATAAAAGTTACAAGACCGTTTCTTTTTCAGTTGTTCAACATAAATAATTATGTTACATATTATTATGCACATAATTAATTGTGTGTAATCCTTAAGACAATTTCAAATACGTTTTCACGTTATTTCAGGTTTGAGTTTTCATTGTCCACTTTTCAAGTTTCCAGCATGGTTTTGCCAGCTGGACTCTTGAAAGTGAAAGCTGAGGACCTGTGATCATACTTACTTGTTTCCCATACACTAAGAAGTTGCTTGTGTATAAGAAGACCAGACTAAGAAAACTATCGAGGTTTACAGGAACATTGTGCTGAACAGGAAGAATAAACAAAGCGTCTCAAAAGAAGCCTCCAGAACTTTCCTTCTACAAATCACACACTTTTACTTAGTGAAAATATATGAGCAGGATTAAATCTTCAGCCACTGACAGAGGCTTTTACTGTTCCTTCTGAAATGCAGTAATTCCCAGTACATTTTTGGTTATCTGTAGCACACATTCCACTCTATTTTAATTCCAAAGAAGGAAGGGCCAAAATTGTGCACAATAAAAATCATGAGAATCTAGTGTAACATGTGCCCTCAGCGTAACACCTTCAGGGAGTATTCAAGGGTTAACGTCTTCTGCATTTTCAATTATGGCAATGGCAAAAGCTGCCTAAGTCAGAGCAGGATATGTGTTTTACTAAGGTATAATTCCAGGAAAGTCACATTTTTGTAAGAGTGATTTACCACACCAATTTATGCCTTTACCCTTAATTAATCTGTCTGAAAAAGATGTCATCTGCTTTGATGAATATGATAATCATCAGATTTTGCAGGCTAAGATAGACTGATAATTGCAGAAAGAATTACTTGTGCCACCTCACCCAAACACACAGTTACCTGTTCTTCCCTAAGAAAAGGCATGGTAAGCAAAATGTGCATAAAACTGGGGAACAGAGACACTGTTAAGCACAAACATCTTCCGTGAACAACCCCCCACACCCCCTGTGCTCCATGCTGGGTCACTGCTGTGGCTTGGCTCGGTTCCCTGACCCCACAGGGACTGGGATCATTGTTCCTTCAAAAGCACATCCCTTTGGGAAAAATTCTGCAGGAGACCCTGATGGGGCACAGGGCAGGCTGAGGCACAGGCTCATCCCCACCTCTCCATAAATCCACACTGCAGCACCTGCAGCTTGGCAGAGTTTAAGGCCACGGATTCCCCAGGGCTGCAGATCCAGCGGAAGCATTCCTGCCAGGTGGACACTTGCACATGACAGACTGACTGCTGCTGGGACCTGGCCTTCCCCCAGCACCCTCCACAACAGCAGACAGCTGCACAACTCTGAGCAGAGTCAAATAGCATCTGTCATCACACTGACCTCTGAGCGCCTGCCCCTCTTTCTTGCATTAAATCATGCTCCGCAGTTTTGTCCAGATCCTTTTGGGAAACATTTCCGTTTCTAAGCCAGTTCACAAGTTCACTTCCCACACTGGGACAGAGGCTCATATCCTATGATGACACTACAGTGAAACAGAACAAATTTCCAAACCCTGTTGTCCTTCTCTGTGCCCAAACAGGTGGAAAACACCAGCTGAAAGGTGCGTACTGAGTTCCATGAAGCCGCTTTGGCTTCTGTTCCTGTAAAGTTTGCTTCCTCTTTCCCTTCTGAGGAGCAGCAAGTTTGCAGCATCCAGGTAAGGCTTCCTCCCTCTTGGTTAAACAAGCCAAAGCCCTGTTCAGATAAGTAGCACTGCTTTCCTCTTCATACCATTCTTCATCAGAAATGTGATTTTATGAACTGCTGTGGTATGGGAAGGAAAATGTACATTCAAACGAATATTACCCACTATCCTAAGTCTGCAAAAGATGCACTTATCCACTATTATGATTTTTAAAGTCATAAAGTCTAAGCATATTATGCCTTGAATTGGTCTCAAGGAAACATTTGAGGACAAGAAGAAATTTACCATTTGAGAATATGGGTGTTACAAGAGTGTTATTTGCATTAAGCCACTAGGTTTGCACTCTGCATCATAAACAATGATGAGCAAAGAAACACCCAAAGGAAGTGCTATGTAAATAAAAGGTTAGCATTTTACACAGATTTATTTTCCCAAGCTATAGATTCATTTTACATGTTAAAACAACTATTCTGCTCTATATTAAACACAACCCCCCAAAATGCACCAAGGATTAGCTACTTTACTACAATCATTCACAAATATAAATCACATGAGCTGATTTGGAGACATCTCCTTTCTGAATAACCTGGTAAACAATTAATTTGCTGTCCATAACAGCATCTGTAATTCAGAGCAGAGCTCAACTTATTTCTATGTTATGCCAGTCACAGAATGCAGCTCCCTTCTGAACCCTGCAAGCAGAAAGCTGTGGAGACCCCAGAGAATGGCAAATGGCAGGAACATGTTCCCAGGGAGGGGCCCACTGCAGACTTACTGGGAGACAAGATGAAGGCCAGGATGAATGGAACTGCCACTCCATCCACGAGCAGTCTCTCCTCATCGCAGACACACTGCCTGCTGTGGGAAAGGCAGGGCTGCCTCCACCTTTCCCTTCCCTCCCATCACCACTGTGTCTCCAGTTGGGGCTGAGCCTCTCCAGCCCACACTGCCTGCGGCTCACCTCTCTTTGCAACTGCTCCCAGGGAAATTAGATGGATTTTCTCTTGAGCAGAGCCTGCAACTCAGCCTGAGAAACACTGCACTGAATCCCGAACTGCCATCCAGCAGCAGCTGAGGGACGTGAACCCCCACAGATGGAGGCAGAAAAGCAGGGGTTTGGAGCAATAAGCAGGTGTTACAGGGACAGTTACCTTTATTAGGAGCAGAGGTGCTTGAGTGAGAACAGCCAATTGCTTTACAGCTGGTGGGACTGTGCTGATACATGCCTGCTTTTTCTTCAAGACTGTTCCAAAAAGATTTTCTCTTTTGGAAAAAATTCGGAACAGCTAGTGAGACAAAGTCTGGAACCACATACTTTACTTTTTTGGAAGGGAATCACTGAGGGCACAAACAGGATGAAAAGTCACTCCATACCACAAAAGCACCTCAAAAATACGATCCAGAAATTCCATGGATAGTCCCCTCCATTTCCCAGTATCTTATCACAAACTGAAGAAAGCACTTCAAAATATGGAGGAGAAGAGGATAAAAACCTCAGACAGGTTTTTCCTACCTGGATCTCCCAAAGCATCACAAGCAGGCTGCTCAGCAAGGAGAGATGAGCTGAGGCCAGTGCCAACAAGTCAGTGCATTCTTCATCCCAAGGAACAGTCCCACAGCAGCACAGGGAGCACAGCGAGCCCAGCAGTCAGTCAGTCAGTCTGCAGGGAGTCCAAAGCCAAGGCAGGAAGTCAATTTAGCAACACAAAGCCAGAATCAGCAAAGTGTGAGGCTGGGCACACACAAAGAGCTGGGCTGAGGGTCTGAGCTTAACTGCAGCTCCTGAGCTTCCCCCCCCTCCCCCCAAAACCTGCCCCAGCTCACGAGTTACAGCTGTGCCTTATCACACCTGGCCTTGATCAGAGGCAGCCAGAGCCCCACAGGTGGGGAGGGATTGTGGCTTGGACCAAACATTAAGACAATCATGAAGAGAACATGGGCCCTGCTGTAGACCCCCATGACGAAGACAAAAGAGAACACACGCTGGTGGAAGTCAGAGAAACCAGTGTGAAGTGCTTTGATCTAGAAAAGGAAGACAAGCAGCCTCCTTTCCTCTTCCTACTCCTTTGGGAGCCAGGCTTCTGAGGAGAGATAATTAGAAAGTGACTTTTATCCATGTAAACCTTTTTGCCTCTTTTCTCTGTCTGACAGAAAACTGCCAGCAGGAACAGTGGTGGGGAAGCTGCAGTGAGCTCAGATGAGCACAATCAGTCCTCGCACGTGCTGACAACCTCTCAAGGTGTCTGCTGCAATCTCTACATGTTTGAGCTAATGAATGTAGCTCACCCCTGTCCCTCTTTCCCCTGCTGGTACTCCAAAGCCCCACACTGCTACTGCAAAGCAAAACCCACCCCGTTCCTCCCTCTGCCCCCGGGGCAGCTCCACTTGGCAGGACCAGGGGCAGGGCAGGCTGCAAGAACCAGCAATAAGTGACACATCTGTGCCTCACTCAGTATCTACTCTTGTCTTACGTGAAGGTTCTGCACAGGGTTTGTAAAGGATTCAGGAAAGGAACAGATGTGTAAAAAAATTATCAACTCTAAAGAGCCATACAGCTTGATCATAAGCTCAGCATGTCACCATTTATAAAACTTATTTTTGATCAGTCTATCTATATGCATATATATATATATAGTATCAGTCTATAAAAACACACTGGTCATGTTATAAAAGTATTAGATATTTCTTTCTCATTTACTATCTTATTATAAAAAGAAATCCTACATAAAAAGGAACTTGGTAGTTATTCAAATCTGCAAGCTTGATTTCCACTTTGCTTTTTAACCCCCACTTATTTTAATAAAAGGGACATTAACTATTTTGCTTCATTTCTTTGCTCATTAAGAAGTGTTCAGCTACATCCTTCTTCCTTCCTGCACAGCAGGGCAGAGCAGGATATAGCACAGCATGTTAGGGATGGCACTTACTGAGGGAATTGTTCTTTCTCCCTGCATTCCTTGCAGAGATAAAGCAGCTGGTCCCAGAGGCTTGTGTTGGGAAACAGTTGAAAAAGGCAGGCAGAGGGCTCCAAGCAAGGGCAAGAATCTACTGAAAAGGTAATAAAGTCCAAGGCTGTGCCCTGCAGACTGCAAAATTTTACTCAGTAGGGACTTGGGAGCAGGTGGTGGAAGTTGAAGTCACAGAATCACAGAATTAGCAAGGTTGGAAAAGACCCCTGAGATCAAGTCCAACCTATTACCTGTCACCACCTATTACCTGTCACCATCTCATCATCTAAACCATATCATTCAGTGCCTCATCGAGCCTAAAAAGTCCTCAGAGTGAGAAGAGGCACAGGAAGAGCAGCAGTGCCTCCAGAGTTTGTGTATATGCTATAGGACTCATGTAGGCTGAACTCACTGCTATTCCAGGAGCATGGGTAAGGACAGCACACCGTGTTCGTGATGGTATTCTGTGGTGAAATACCCTCCCTCATCCTCTTCACTTAATTTCCATCCTGCTAACCTGGCATCTGATTAAACACTAATTTTCCTGCTCAGCAAACAGTGGGACATCACACCAAGGTGGCTTCCTTTGTCACCATTAAGAGTAAAAGGAATTCTATAATGAAGAGATTCCTCTTCAGAGGCCCTAAATCTGCCTGCTCTTGAGTGGAATTTTGAACAATAGTTCTTTCAATCACTTTCATCTCAGCCTTTTCACATCCCCTCCCATCTACCTTCTAAAAATCCAATTTTTCTGTGTTGCTGCCTCTGAACATTTCCTCCTAAGTACCTCAAACAAATCCAATGGTATAATGACCATTTTCTCTCAGATGAAGGCTCTATCTTTTGTCACTTAGTGTTCATTTCCAACCACTACAGCTTCTGATCTTATTGATTGCTTAAGAAAAAGCAGCAAGAAAACAGTCCTGAAATAACCCCCAGAAACATTCATCCTTCCCCAGTCATTCTGTAATTCTTAATCTTAGTCAATAGCAGGGTCATTAAAACCCTCCCATTACGACTGTGCTTGGCTCTTTATGAACCTGCAGAAACACTGTGTGCTCTGCCCACACTTGCCAACTTGCAGGGCTGTTATAAACTCCCCTTATCTCTTTCCATCATTTTCAGTTTTCTCTTCCAGTTCTCTTTCTTGGAGCAGCCAAGTCTGCCTTACCTACTTCAGGTCAGTAGGCCCATCAACTCACCCACCAGTTTCTGAAAAGCTTGCATTGCTTTTTCTTGTGTTTTAAGTATAACATAAGGAAAATATCAAACCCTGAATATCTTTGGTCTTTGTGAGAACAATGTCTGTAAATCTGTCATTTCAGGTTAATGATTACAATTTTTAATGATTGTCTAGTCTAGAAAATGAGACTTTATTTTCTTATCTTCAGAGATTAAGTTGAAATTGCTTTAATAATGAAATCCACTTTTCATTTGTATTCTGTTTCTTTTGCACTCTCATTAGTGATTCATAATTTAAGAACCAGGAGTGATTAATGGCTGGCTACACCACATAATGCTGTTAAGGAACTTTGGTGTAATTCAGGATGTGGTCCAAAAACCCACTGGAAATTATGTGAATTTACTGGAGTGAAAGCCCAGCAAACAAATCATGAAACAAAAATTCCAAAGAAGAGCAGACACGGTGCTAGGATTTAATGGCAAGCTGGCAGACAGAGCTAAAGCTTTCATCTCCTCAGCTTCAGGTGCTGTTTGGCTCATGTGTCTTTGCAGGGTGTCTAACAGATACAAACGGGAAGAGTGCAGGGAGAGCTGTGAAATACAAAGTTCACAGCTGGGGATCTCCTTAGCTCTTAGACATAGCAGTCTGAGCACAGCATCCTGTACAAAGAAACCTCTCCCAGCAGAATCTGAGGTGCACAGAAGGTGCTGCAATGATCTTGCCTGGTTTTTCAAGGTTGTTTTGATGATGCCTTGTCATTTGACCTTGGAATCAAATTGTAACACCTGATAATGCAATGTACAGATGCGGGCCCTAAAATGGAGTATCAGCACATTCAAGACGGTGCTGCTGTGGGGATCTCTGGGTTCATTCAATGTTGCAAAAAGTCAGCTCAGCTTTTCCTGGGGGTCTTGTCCTACTGCTGCAAAACCAGACTTAAGTCCAAGCCCACTGAATTTGTCCAAGTGGGGCCTGTGACTCTGAGGACTGAATCTAATAATCTGACAAAACTATGGCAGACACTGACCACTGAATCCACCTGGATTCGGGTGAGCTGAGGGCAGCCAAGTCAGAGCCTGATTTTGCTGCAGTACCATTACTACAGCTCGGTAATAAGGAAGGAATGGTTGGGTTATTGTGCATCACTCATCATGCAGCCAAACACACTGCAGGTGTTGGCACTTGTACTGCTCACAGCTCTATCTAAGCAGTTTGAGATTCCACAGTACTTATTTTGCTTACCATATTCTATATTTCTACTGCTTGCTATTCCAAGAAAACTTAGGATTTCTTATCTCCTTACTTTCCTACACCAGTAGAAGCACTCTTCTCTCTCCTTAATACTCCAACTCTAAATAAACTTCCCATGAGCAAAGACCAAGTTTAAGGGATTTCCAGACACACTTCCTGAATGCAGGGAGGGTGGAAGAAGACAGGACAGAGCTGAATCCAGTGCTTCTTTGAAATATGCACTGAAGAAACTAACCTTGACTCGTAAAATAGTGATGGTGTTAGCTGGTAAAAATTGGAAATTAGATATTTACCTTGTTAAGGATTTACGGAGTCAAGAAACACCAGCAGAATGGGAATGGTTGAGAAATGGATCACGGGGGAGTATTGCCTCACTCTTTTGGCTCTTTAGGCAATAAGCAATGACTAAATCCTTTGCTCAGGAGACATTTGATTCATTTTTTGTTAATTTAATTTTCTGAAAATTAAGAAAAGGATTAATGTTTTATTTAGTTTTCAATTAGCTCCCATAGGAGTCAGCATTCCACTATTACTTTTACTGGAGTAGGTAAGACAAGTGTCTTCAAGATCTACTGTTGTGTATGAACTGGTGACCTAAAGTGTCCCACATCACCTCCTCAAAAAATGAAAGAAATGTTGTGTTGAAGGATTGCCTGGGTGCTTCCTTAAAAGTGCTGCTTGGTATGAGATGCCAGCCTGATTAGCATCCCCTGAGACTCTGTGAGTAGGCACACAGTGCCTCAGACATGCTGATGAGGGTGAGCCAAGTTTGAGTGCCATCACAGTGAGAAGCATCCTATCCTCCTAATTCAAGTGGGTGAAGGGGATTTGTTAAGATGATCAGCTCATTTACAGCATCTGCCCTCCCTCTCTACCCTTCCCATCCCCAGCCGTGCAGCCAGGAAGGTTTGCTGCCATCACAGAGATGTTCTCCTGCAGAGCACAGGCCTTGCTGCTTGCTCAGGTCCTGTCTGAGCTCATACCTTGGACTGGAAGAGTCACCTTCAGTCTTCAACCTGCCAGCAGTGAAGGGTCCAAGCACACTATTGAAAAGATTTTTTTTCTTCTGGGTACAGTCAGTAATTTTTAACTTCAAAGCATTTTAACATGTCCAGGTACATGCAGTTGTTTTGTTCTGCTCTCATACATTTACCGCTTGAAATGGAGTCTGTTACCAAAACTGGATTCTGACACAGCCACTCATGAAGGAAAATCATTCTCCTTTTCCTCATTTTACTTAAAAACTCCATTTTCTAGAGTGGAAATAATGGCCACAATATAATGGCACAATTTCCATCCTTTCAGTGACTTTTCAGTGCTGTGTCCCCCACCCTACCCTTCCCTGCCGGACCAGAGCCCAGCTCCTTGCAGCTGCCCCTGTGGAAAAATGGCTGCAAATACCAGGATGGCTGCTTTGTTCCTAGGCAAAGAAATTTACTTTTTTTCTCTCTTACACATGGAACAGAGATCTGGCCTTTTAATTATTTTCAACTCTTGAGCTGCCATGACATCTGCAAACTTGGTTCAGTAGCTTCACGTTGTCTCTTGGGTCACTGAAAAAACATTGCAGGATGTTCCTACAAGCACACCAGCATGGGAATCACTTAACTGCTCTCAGAGTTCATCACCTATCAGCCAGAAATAAACTTGATGGGAATGAAGGTCCTCTTGTGTTGTTTCTTAGTCAAATATTCCAAAGTACCAAGCAAAAGTACATTATACAAACAGCATTACATAATTTAATCAAATAAGGTTATAATACTACCAAAAAGTTATCCATTTCCCACAAGTCAATACCAAGCAGCATTAATTAAAGAACTTACATATTTTAACCATTTCTGACAAGATTCCTGTATTTGTCCTTCCTTTATTTTGTCCAAGTCTGGTATCAGTTTTTCATTTACCTGGATTTTATTTACACAGATCAATACACTCCTGCTTCAAATTCTTAAACAATAATTCCCCTTTAATGCCCTGAAACTCTCCCAGGGTTCGAGGAGTTTTTAAAAACAAAACAATGACAAACAAAAAACCCCAAACAAACAAAAACCTCCTAACATCAGTATTTGGTCAGCTCTTTTACAACTCCAGGGTATAAATTAATCTGCATGTGCCAAAGTGAAGAAGTGTAAGTTCTGGACCTGAGGTTTAACACCTCATTGTGAGAGATGAAACCATCATATTCTCATATGAAAAGGATACATCATCTTGCCTTTTCTCAACTAGAAGATAGAAATATCTACTGAAAATTGCCTCTCCCATGCTTTCACTGGCAGTGTTCCCATTTCCTATGAATGGACTGTTACAACTGCTACATATTTCTTATGGTGTAATGTACCTTCAGCACCTTCTCACCAGGTCATCCAATTTTCTTGCTGATAACATAGATTTCAACTTCTTTTACACCTTCTCTCCCTGAATTTCCTGTTACTGATTTATAACCCACAACCTTCCCCTTTCTTTGTTATGGTCAGACACTTTAAACCCTTTTTCCTTTCGAGTTGCCTTACACCCCTTAAATCAGGCTCCAGATTTCTCAGTGACAGTGGCCCTCCTTTTGACTGTGATGTTTTTGGGAGCTTGTAAGCAAAGCTAAACCAATTCCAGAGCACCCTTATGTGCTCTGCAATTTTACTTCAGCTCCTCATCACTGTATCTCAAAATGAGGTGCAATGCCATGAAAAGGCAATGTTAAACCGCCTAGGGAATATCCCCTGGCGTGGACTTGCAGGTAAGAACCACGATCCAATCACACTCACACCTGAAATATCTGTTTTGCAGTCCCTTCGGTTTTATATGTGTCTCCTGACGCCTCAATGTGAGAACAGTCAGAAGAGGCAAAAGTGTCTCAGCACCAGCAGGAGGTGCACCACTCAGGCTGAATTCTGAGCCTTTTTCTACCTCCAAATCACAGATGACTGTTCCAGCATCTGGCCAGCTTGTTTTCTAATGCCTGGGGCTGGGCTGCAGCAGACATTAACTAGTACTCCGTCTTCTGCGCCTTTTGTGAGGACATTGATTTCCAGCATTCAGGAGAATTGTTTTTAAGGTCTTCATGACTCACGAACAGGGAGCATAATTTCCATACTGAGCACTGCTCCTCCTTCTCTTTTGCTCTTTAAGTCCTTTCTAAAACAAAAAGGGATGGGAGCCTCAACAGCCAAAGTCACCTGGGGCAATGTGCCTTGTGTACCCCTTTACTCTCTGCCTGCTGCTCTACACATGAGAATTCAGCTGAGACTTGAGCAACAGGGAATTTTCAAGAAGCCCAAAGGAACCCAATTCAGTCATGTAGGGTATCAAAGTCACTCAGGATCTCTTAAAAGTCTCCAGCCAATTACACAAAGAAGGAGCACAGTATCTGCCCCCAGAAGGGAATGTGCAGAGAAGGCAAACCCCACTCCAGCAGCAGAGCTGGCAGAAAGCCTGCACAGGTACATTTGCTCCCCTCTCAGTGCCAGTGACCCTTCTGGACCCACTGCACCGACTCTGTTCTTTAGGGTACAGATCAATTCTCTGGTAACCCCACTAATTCTGCCATCTGGTTGAAGGTCAAAGATTGTGGTAGCTCCTCCTCCATACTGGTGGTGGTATTTCCATGCTACAAATAGACTGAGCAGGTTGACAGGGGCACGTTGTGGCACATTTCCATAGTGAGTCTCTGCTACCTCTGCACCAAACAGCAGGTTTTCCTCATCCCACTTGCAGAAACATGAATGTCTGCTCAGCTCCCAGGCAGACAAGGCTGATGGACAAGAGATGGGTCTCTTGGGTGTTAACAGAGTTCCCAGCGGGGAAACTCAATATCCAGCATCCTTCCCATCACTCTGTGTTACCTCCCTTCTGCTGGTTGTCTCTGGTTTCCTAACCTACAGTCAAATCTTTACACCTGTGACCAGAATGACCACGTACAGTCCCTGCATGCAAGAGACACTTCCTAATAGTCCCTGCAGCCTCTGAGGCTGTGAAAGGTTTGAGTCCCACAGTAATCCAGGCCAGAAGAACCTTCTGCTTCTAAGCAGGATTCACAAGGAGATCAGATAAGGTTGGTCAGTGCTTTACCCAAACTGGGCTTGGGAACCTCTAGGAACACAGATCCCAATGCCTGACTGTCCTTGTGGAGGACAAGCTTTTCCTTATATCCAGTCAGACTCCCTCTTGTCTCAGTTATGTCTGTTGTCTCTTGCCTGTCATGCACAACTGTCAATTGATTTGTGTGTATGTGTAGCTCCAAGATTCAAAGGGAGATGAGGAATGGAGGAGGGATGGCAGGAACAGGACAGAAGACTCAGGGCATTGTGCAAAGTCTCCACAGTGGCAAGCCCTCCGCATGGCACCCTGTGCTTGCACTCGAAGTCTGTGGGGGTGCTGGGATTACTGCACTGCTCTCACGGCAGGGGAAAGAAGTCACACACACAGGCACAGCTTTGATAAAGTCTGTCTCAGAGGGGAACCACGTTCTCATTCTACGAGTAACCCATTAAACACATCTACTTCTTCATTTACTTCACGCATATTGACAAACGCATTTCAAAAGTCCCTCTGAAGAGACATGAATCTTGTTCTCCACACAAGCACTAAGCACCATTTTTAGAGCCTCTCCCACTGAGCATCATTTTCCTATAAATGCATTAGCAGTATGGATTGCAAGGGAGCAGCAGAAGCCAAAGACAGAAAGGAACGACAGTGAAAGGATCAAATGGGGCTGCTCTCTGCAGAGATGTCCCAGTGTTAGATTTTTCACTTTGACATTGCACTTTATAATCTCCTTCGAAGATTACTATACACACGTACACAGTAATTTGTAAGTGCATCCATCAATCACGGCTAACTGCAGCACACGGCTCCCATCCCCGGCACACTCAGCCCTGCCTGTGCCTCCCCAAAGGCTGGGAAGCAGCAGGGCACAGTTAAACAAGCCGTGGCTCTAATACATACCATGACAAAGTGGCGGTAGACAGGCCACTTAAAGTCACATTTAACATTTTAGTTAGCCCTACCCCAGGTGGCAAATGCTCATTTACATTATTCATAGTAATGGTCAAATTGAAAGAGGAGGGAGAAAACCAGGAAGAAAAATAGGCTTTGTTGTCTAACACAAAAAAAGCCAGAAGTTTGGGGGTTTTTCAGTGTGTGCATGTTTCTCCCCTCTTTTATAACTGACAGCTTGGGGGTACAGCTCCACTGTGGGGTAACACAGCAGGCCCTCGGGAAGGGAGCCAAGGGCTCTCACCAACACACAAAATTCAAATGGCAAAATTCAAATGGCAAGATTTCAATGACACCGAGAATTTGGAGTTATGGCCGAATAGAGAGAAGCTTAAGATATTTAAGAAACCCCAGAAGACCAGCACATAGCCTGGTTCTTCTGTTGCTGCCCCCAGAACATGGCATCTTCTCTTTCTGTTGGCAGAAAGAGAATTTAAAACCTTGTGTTCAGCCTGCTCTTACCCATCTCCACTCACTGAGGGCTTAACTTGATTACGGGGTGGGGTTGGACTGAGTGATCTCCAGAGGTCCTTTCTAACCACAAACACAGATCCTGTGATTCTAACCACAAACACAAATCCTGTGATTCTGTGTGACTGCTTTACTCTACAATCTATTTCAGCACACAATACCCCTGCTCGAACCACAGGACATTTTATCCCTGGCACAGTCAATGTGCAGGGCATTTTATTTACCTTCTATATTCAGCGTCTTTACATACATGAAGATTAGTGGCTTCCTTCAGATTCACCTTTCCTGGATTTTCAAATCCCAAATCTACCCTTACCAGTTTGTAGCATCTTTGCATTTTTTGTTCTATCCAAAATTATTTTCATGGCCGCAGACTGATCTGCACTCGAGAGCAATGTTCCCTCTCAAGCCATCCTATCATCAAGTTCAGCGGAAGCAAACAGCATTTTGCTGCTTCCTCCCGCTGAGCTGCACAATTTTCAGAGTACTCAAGGAGACTGTTACACACAGGTAATGGAGAACTACCAAAAATTCAATTCCTGGCGTGTGCCACAGCACTTTTCAGACCTGCTGACCTTCCCAGCGGTGAGGACAAAATAGGTCTGATGACATGACCCATTGACATGACACTGGGCTTTGGATCCAGAAACATATTCATCAAATGTCAGTTTATAAGGATAATATTCATAAGCCCAGACCATCCTCATGATGACCTCCCCTTTCATAATCAGGTCCTTCTGTTCTGTCCCAGAGACACTGAGTGGAACCTTCTGTAGTTAGTGAGAAGCACTGCACGTGTCTGGGGTTTACTCTCCTAAATGTTACCTAAGGTACACCATGAATTTTATTACAATGGAACAGCAAACATCATTGCAATGTTTGAAAAAGAAAGTTAATGGAGAAAAAACAAGATCTAAGAGAACATTGTGTAGATTATGAAAATGTGTTTGACTGAACAAACCCAGCTGAAAGCTATCAACCACTGCCAACACACCCAAACCAATTACTGATAAAGCCACTCTGAAGTATGGATTAGTAAGAACTTGGAGAAACCTTCCTGGCATGAATGCTCTCCTCATTCTTTCTCTTTCAAAGCTTGCCAAGGAATTGAACCCATGGAGATGTAATTAAATGCAATATTAAAAAAAAATATTGTAGGAAAACCCCCAACAAGATGCCATATTTAAATCTATTTTGTCAAACTTTTTACGAAGTAATTTTTCCCTCCTCTCAACTCCAGGCTGGTCTCATAGATAAACAATTGAAATTAATGTAGTAATATCAGCAGTTTTTCAGACTTCTATTTCAAGTTCAAAAGACAAAATAGTTCGCAAGAGTTTCTGCATCAAAAGATACTCACTGCCAATTTGCATCCTTGATAAAAGAGTGTCCCTGTAACAATTTCCATGCCTTTAAAAGCACAGAAAATATAACTCTGCATTAGCAGGCAACAACAGAGAGGACCTTAAAACTTCAGGAGATTAGAAATCCAGATGTTCAACCGGCCAGATGTATGTGAAGTGTATAGTATATATGATATAGATATATATGATATAGATATATGTGAAGTCATAGCATTTGCTACGAATAGACACTAGTATTTTGGAATATCTGGACTAATGTAAAGGCCTTTCAAAAAGCAACATAGGATTTATTAGCTGATAAATTCTTCACAGTGGGGCAAAACAAGAAGACAAGTAATCATATAGTTCTGGTGATCAGATTTGCTCTCTTTTTTACCTACAAATACAGAAAGATGTAGAAATATCTACAGATTTGTACAAAAATTTCAGGACTATTGTACTGTTTATGTTGCTGATCCTGAAAGATTTTCCCTCTGGGAGAACTGTATTTACATAGTAAGAATAGATTAATATAATTCTTTAATCTTAATTGTCTACAAGATGGCATGAGTAAAAGTTGCTGAGAAACAATTACAGCTTCTCATGCTTGTTAATCAAAACAAGTTTATTATGTATGTTATGTATCTGAGGAGACACCCCAGTGGAATTGCCTGGCTGAAGCTTTCCCTTCAGGGCCAGACAAGCCCTTTAGTGAGTATCTATCAGTACACGTGGGACTCATTCTGTGCAACCCAGTACCTTGACTAGTGGGATCAAGTTATGGCCATTTCAACTAGTCCAAAACTGAGGCTTTTCCATTTACTGAGATGGAGAAACTCAATGTTTATTGTTGTACTGCATTGAATTCACCTTGTAACGAGGGAAGCAAATTATCTCTTTAAGGAGACACAGGAAAAATAGAGTCTTTGGGTGGCTGGGGTTGTAAGATGTCATTCTGTCGGCAACACTTACTTGGACCACTGGATTAAACTGCTAGCAGATGATTTATAAGGGCAGGAGGGAAGAGAAAGATGGACAACGAAAGTAAAAGTGTAGTTTCCATGCCAATAGGACAAGTAGAGAGTAAAAAAGGAGATGGTCAAGCCAGAGGAAGAACAAATTTGGTACGTGGGATTTTAACTGCTTATGTTAGAGTATAAAGGTCTGATTGCCTAATCTCTCACATCCCTGAATAGTACAACACTATTAAAAGATGTGCTGCAAAATGCAACAAATGGCTCCACACACTGCCAACAATCACCCTCCTGTCACTCGGTCCCAGCTTTACAGCCATCCCCCACAGCAGCAAAGCTCTGACTGCTCCCCTCCAGAGGGATGAGCACATCCCGTGTTCAGGACAGCTCAGGGACACCTCTCGCATCCAAACTCACTGAGGCCCACCTTCCACAACAGCCTCCGCAGTGATACCAGCAATGATAAGGGAGGGAGGCTGCTTGTGTGCCATCAGAGGACACAGCTTTCCACGGCATTGCTGGCAGACAGCTGCTGGCTGCAGGGCACTGTCCCGGTACCTGATAACAGACTAAGTTCCCCCAGCAGGGGCCTTCAGAGCAAGCTTGGGGGGCTGTTGAAATCAGTGCTGGCTGCCTCATTTGCTGCATGCCTGAAGGAGAGCAGTCAAAATCTGCTAATTATTACAAACATCTGTCTGTTGAACGCTTTCTCCACAGCGTGGTGCCTCTGGAACAGATGCAAATTCTGTCTAGAGCAGGCAAATGCAAATAAAGTGCTGGAGAAGAGGTGAACAAATGTACTGCTGCTTGGCTGTGCTCTCCTGCAGCAGAACAGCACACCCGCCCTGCTGTCCCTGGGGGAAGTCAGCTCCGTGCTGCACGAGCAGCGGGAACATCCCGCAGCCTTGCAAGGAGTGGGGGGAGTTAGAAGCCAAGTGAGTTTTATTTCTTTAACAAACCCACATCCTACAGGCTTTTTTCCCCTCCTGTTTGTTCACTAAGAAAGCACAAAGGTGAAACTATACAGCTCATACCAACCTTGCAGGTCTGAGTCCAGCTCAAACGTGCCCCTCTGAACACTGGAGTGTCAATGGTCACACTGCAGGCACCTCACTTCAGATGGGGTCACTGGGATTCCACGGTGTCTCTTCAGGCAGAAACTGTCATTCTCTCCTGTGTTTACAGCCACAGAATCATTTCCAAAGCTCTAAATGAATGCTGACCCTTTAAAGAAGAAAAAGGGGAAAATGCTTGATTATATGTATTTGCCTTTCTGTAAAAATTTCTTAACTAGAAATGCTTAAAAGCTCTACAAAGTGAATGCCCAAATGTCACAGGCAAAACTAAAATGCAGTTGTTTTGTTCTGGTTTTAACACAGTGAATCAGAATAACAGTAATTGCCTGCTCTCATTTGGAAACAGGTTTGTGATGTCAGATTAAGAGTCAAGTAGACATTTTCCAGGAAAGCGCTTCTCCAGCTGAGAACTGTTTCAGTGAGTATGAGATTCCAAAGAAATAAATGTAGTTTCACTATGTGTGATTTGGATTCGATTTTTAATAAAATTTAGAGTTCTGACAAACTTTTTAGATTCAATTGCAAACTTGGTGTTCAATTTTTAAGTTCTTTTAATAACAAAAAATTGTTAGAAATCGAATTCGAAATGAATAGCTTTGATTAAAATATATTAACTGTTGTGACCCCCTGCTATTTTAAATTGTTAACTGCATTAGAAGCCCTGTGAAGGCTGAACATAAAAACCAGCATTTTGGCATTTTGCACAACAAAGAGTCACATGTGGATGCAATCGAGGAGACAGCATTAGGCAGATAACATTAGCTAGAAGTGGTAGGGCTTTGGTCTTTCTTCAGAAAATACTTCAGACAGCTAATCAAATACTCAAATTTGAGCAAGTGCTTATGTGCTTTGTTGAGGAGAGTGATTTGAGCACATTCTGAAGGTTAATCACGTACTTCACATGCGTTGCTGAATTTATTCGTGTGGGTCTGATCCAGAGCCCTTGAAGTCAATCAGATTTTTTTTCTGAGTGAATTTGTGTATCAGACTTTAAAAGTGGCAGCTAATTTTTTTCTCTTCACAAAACCTTTTTCTCTGTAAATAATATCTTAAAACAGTCTAGTATGAGCTATTAGCATAATGCAAAATGTTAGCATAGCAATTATTATCCTTAAAAAGGAATACAGTATCATTCCGTCCTATTTTTCATGTTAGGCATCTCTTGGTTGGTTTTTTTTTTTAATTAAAATTATCTGCACTTAGAATGTCCATAGAGGATAGAGAGCAACAGAGTCAAAATGATAAGTTATGGAATGTAAAGTTTAATTAAAAAAAATCACTCTGTTGATGAAAACCACAAAGTAATTATGTAACAAAATGTCTCTGCTGTTTAATCAGCCTGTAGGTGTTGGCTCCCTACGGACCTCACACAGAAACCATCACAGAGCCCTTCCTCAAGGCAGCAAAAGGCTGTTTCAGCAGGAGAGGTGGATACTCTAAGCAGAAGGAGAAGAGGAATGAATGGCTGCTTCTGGATGTCAGTGACAGTGGATTACGCACAAAAAATATGGGGGAGCAAGGTTTCAGTTTTGGAGACCAGAAAGGTTCGTGTGCCCCAGGAATGTGTGACACCCACAGCAGAAGTGCCATCTGGGGAGGGGAAATAGCTGTTATCACAGAAACGTGAAAGTCATCTTCAGTCTGAAAAGGATCCTGACAGCAGCACCTGTGATCTGTCCTCTTGCTACCACATGGCTACACCTGCCAGGTGTAACAACTCCCCCGGTTCGGAGGTGAGCACAGGAAACATCCCTGTCCCCAGAGAGCCACGAGTGCTCCTCAAGCCATCACTCCTGGTGAGTTCTGGTGTGGAAAGAACATGAGAATCTTACCAGTGTTTTATACACTGCAGGATACCATAGGAAAAGCCATTTTAAGGCAATTCTGATCTCTTCACTCCCTCTACATCCCGTTTCCTCACAGCTGAGGTATGTGAGGACACTCTCAGCTCCCTCTGGAATATCCAATACAGACCAGCTTGAAATGCCCTCAGCGAAAGAAGAAAGAGCCCACAAGGTTGTATTGTATGTTCCTATCTGGTTCTGCCTCGCAGGCAGATAAGCTGCAATCAGAGCTACATTTCAATGAACTTGTTGTGGTGGGAAGGAAAAATTATTTCAGCATCAGAAAATCCAGAGCTGCTCCACAGATACTAATTCCAAACTGTCTCCTGCCCAGATGAATGCTTAGGAGAAATAAAAGCAAGCCCTGAGCTTGCAGGTAATCACATTACACATCACCAGAAAGCTGTTGCTTGCTTACATTTCATTCAAACATACCAGATTCATTCTCATGATTTATGGAACTGCAGAAATCTCCATAGATGCTTTTCCCTCCTCTTAGCCTCTGGTTTAAATACATATAACACAGTAAGCTAAGCTGAGAAACTAGGAAGGAAATTTACTTTGCTAATATTAAACCAAAGGGGGAAAAAATCAATTTTTTTGTACCCTAGAATGAAAAAGAAAATCAAACTGTTCTTCTTTCTTAAATACTAACTGAAACCATCCCTTCCAGATAGAAACTATCAGTAAGATAAGCTAAAGTTTCTCATCTGCCTTTGGCAAAGCAGAATCGTTGTCATTCCGAGGGATCCTGGCAGAAAAATGCAGAAGCACAAAGACATTATAGGAGAAGTCCAACACATCAGACTGTTCTATTGAATACATAAAACCCATAGAAAGAGATCTCTGCAAGCCAGTTATGGGGAAGAAAACTTAATTAACTTCTTAAGGAAGTTCCTGCTGCCTCCCCCATAAGGGGTTGACCTCACAAGGCACCCTGTGACCCTACAAGTGGAGCAAAGGGTTGCCAGAACAAATCTGAGTACTTTATCAACATTTACTGTAAACTTCAAGCACAAGGTCTCCCAGCATCAGGATACTTAGAGAGTCACTACACAGCCACAACTTGGAAAGGTCGCTCATTTATCAAAGAGTCAAAAACTGGGACCATAAATTACCTCTTACTTTTTATCTGCTAAGTGAAATTTAGTTGTGACTAGACACACCATTACTTAACCACCAGATATGTCAAAGTGCCCTAAAGGCCTTGGGTGCATTATACACTTGCTGTTGCCATGGAAATAATGATTCAGATTTAAGAAGTGATAGGCAGCAATCTGTCACGGTGTCATTCTTCAGCTACCCAGGGGAATCTTGGCAATGAAAGCTGGGTCAAAATGCCTCATTGCCATTCCTGTGGATTCTCTGTCTCCAGGAAGGCTTCGCTGATGCCATTGGGACTCCACTGTTATGTTTTCTGATGCCTTTTGTACTATCATTCCATGCAGTTTACTGTGGGATTTACTACCCCTGATGACTGAAAACCCGAACTTACATTATACACTTTATGAAACCTGTAACTGTTGGCCTGGGATATGCAGCTACAGAACAGACCTGCTTAGAACAGAGACGGTGGATTTCTGCTTTGAAGCACATGATGTTGCTGACAAGTGACCATGTAGCCAAGACATGCCACATGTAACACTTCCAGGTTTCATCAGCTGAAGATACAAGTTCCTGTTATATCCCTAATAACAGCCTCATTTCTAACTCATTAAAAACTGAGTAGGCCACTATGAATGATTATGCTTTTCAGCCCATTTGATTTCTCTCTTTCACTGGACTCTATTCATCAGCCTTGCTGATGCCTCTGTAGCTGAAATCACATCAACGCTTTCCAGGAATTCATTATACAACACCAGGCCAAATTCTCAGCTAGTGAAAAATCTGCCTTCATATTTCAGCTCCATTCTATTTTACAAAAGATTGCTTTAATGATAGAGGAAAGGATTGACATGCACAAGAAGCCTTTGCCAGGCTCACAACACTGATCTGAGCGTTACACTATCTGCCACTTGCAGCTTTCACTTTCTTGCCCCAGAGGTGCCCAGTGACTCCCGGGATGTGCCTTTCATTCCTTTGTACCAGCAGCTCTGCCCTGCCTTCCCTGAGGCAGCACCCTGTCTGTGACAGGAGGCAACATTTTCCTTACAACCAGCAGGGTTTCTCAAAATAGGTTTGATGTTCAGGTTTCCAATTTAGTGTTAAGCCAACTGGGTAGTTCCTCTATCTTTATCCATTGGATGTTTCTTGATAGAAATCCTCAGCTGCTGTAAAACTGTAGAACACCCTGGGCCTCCATGGAACTTTGCCATTTTGTACCAATTGAAGATTTGACCTGCCTGGAAAGGATCAATTTTAAATCATCTTAAGAAAAAAACAACCAACCAACACAAAAAAACCTGGTGAAGTATTTCTCCTTTTCTCCAACCTGATGCACTCTGGAGGAAAACCTGAAATACAGAATTAGAGCACACTGGTAAAATAGCTATCTGTCCAGCAATTCAATAGCCTGGAAAATTAATAGGGCTTGTTCAGAAAGCAAACAGAAAAATAGCACAATTTCAATCAGGTTTTCCCACTACTCCAGTACTTTCCAGTAAACATCCAATCTCCTGTTTACATGCACAGAAGACAGAAGTTCATTTCATGTGCTGGAATCAAATAATAGCTTCAATGGCAGAGTAAACCGGTATTTGATTCCAGGGCTTTCATCTTCAGTGGTTTATTGTCCCCTCTGCCAAGAACATGTCTTGGCTCAACCCACTTACTTGGGGAAAAGAAAAAACCCACCTGCCAGTGCATTCTACAGCAAACGCTATTTCCTGGTGATAGCAAGGACGTCTGCACCCATGTTTACTTCTTTTATTCTTAATCATAATGAAAACTGCAAAATTTTGATTCACCTTCTTTGCTGTCTTGTGGCATCTTTCCAGAACACACAGGGTTTAAGGCATTGCACTCAGATATTTATTTGCTGCAGAACCCTAGAGAAAGAACAATGCAATATTGTTCCAACCTGGGAGCACAGAGGGAACCTAAACAATGAAGTAAAACATCACTACATATTTACCTTCTAATCCACTGCTCCTCCCATCCCTGGCAAGGGAAGATGTTTGCCCTACAGAACAGTTTGTGTTGGAAGGGGCCTTAAGGACCTTAAGGATCACCCTTCTGGTCAAACCCCTCTGCCATGGGCAGGGACATCTACTAGACCAGGCTGCTCCAAGGCCTGTCCAGCCTGGCCCAGCTTCTTAAGAACAGAGTCTGCCTTTCCCAGGACACTGTCTCAGCTGCTCTGGCCGATGTGTTAGGGGAGGAAGCATCATGGATGTGACCAGGGAACTCAGAAGAGCCGTCATGCAGAGACAGACAGAAGACAAGGTTACCATTATTTTCCCTTCTACTGCAAATAGGCTCATTAAAATCAACCAGGATAGCCACAAACTCAGCTGCCAGTTGCATAACATACAGAATCCAACTTTAGCAACTTTGTTTCGTGTGTTATAGTCCAAGTGTCATTTGGATGATGACAGCCATGAAAGTCACTTATTTCAGCAGAGCATGTTCTCTTTGCAGATGGCAAGCTGCTCCTTTTGGTGTGACTCTTTCTGCCCTGTGCCTTTTGTTGAGGCTGTGAGACTTCTGCCCAGATGGTGGTTTTATGAACCATTCCTACATCAAGCAACCATGGTCTGCACTGCTCTTCCCACACCAGCATTACATTCCTTCCCCACAGTGTCAGACATCCCTTCCCTGCTCCAAAGAGGATGTGCCATGCTGTCAACCACCACACTCATAAGGGCAGTAAAAGAGAAAAGAGTCAAACATGCCTTAGAGATGCAGGGAGTTGACCACGTAAACTGCCAAGAGGAGCATGTCTGGACTGCCAGATTCCTGCAGCAGCTTCCTCAGACACGATCACACCTTTGTAAGTGGAAAGGGCACCCTTTTCTCATTACAGCAACCTTTGAATTTAATTAAAACCCTCAGTTATCAGCTCTTAAGAAAACAGTAAATCCATAATACAAACTCTGAAATAAATTCGGTTCAAAGTCCACTTTAGCAGAGTGGTGAGTGTCCCCACCTCTCATGTGGGAGACAGGGGTTCAATTTCCATCAGGGAGGCAGTGCTGCTGTTTAAGAGTTGGACTCGATGATCCTTGTGGGTCCCTTCCATCTCAGAATATTCTGTGATTCTCCCAACTGGAACAAGCACACAAGGTATGCAACCTTAGGTGCTCCAGTGACTAATGTCCCAAAGTAGAACCATCTTTCATAAAGAACTCTGGGGAAAAAGAAAACATTACCTTGAAAAGCTGGCAGTGCTGCTGCAGTACCCTGGGCTACTGTTTCCTTTAACTCATCATTGGACAACTGTAAACATGGATTTTGCTGATTACATAAGATACAAATCTTAAAGTAAGGGAGTTTAAAACACTATTTAAGACTGGTGTTAGGAGGGGAATAAAATGTACTACCTAAAAGTAAAATAGAATGAAGCACTTATTTTCTGACTGAATAATTTATAATACTTAAGACCATTAAGATATTTTTGTTGGGGTGAAAAATATTACGTGATTGAGAACATTTTGAAAAGGAAGAAAGTCTGTGAGCTCCCTCATAAATAAAGTAATTTAATTTTATTTTTATTAATTTGTAGTTATGTAATGCAATTACTTTGCTTTAATCATTGACTTAGACACTCAGTAACTCAGCACTGACAACGTAGTCATTGGATTCTGTTCTGAAAGAAAAACCTGTGTAGAGAATCTGAGCATTTCAATTTGTCATGCAAGTCCAAGGGCTATCTATGATAAACTGTACTTTTGAGTCTCTGCTGTGCATACTGGTGAGAGTTTAAGAGTTGATACAAAACATGTTTTAATTCTGTGATCTCTGGCAGCCTATGGAATGATTGATATGATGTCATTTACTTACTACAATTGAGTTTGGCAATGCCAGCTTTGGTACCACACAGAACCTTCCTTTCTGATACAATAATCACACCATGGCCTTGTGACAATTGGATGAACTCCAGATGTTATAAATGTACTTCACATTTGGACCTGCAAAGCAGGAGGAGTTGCTACAGTCCCATGGCATTCCAATTCTGGTTAGTTTACAGAAAACTATGCACACATTTAAAAAACCAAACATAAATTACCTTGGTGGAGAAAAGCCTGGCAGTGATTGCAGCTTGCACCATTTTCTGATCTTCAAGAGTATTTCTTTGTTCTGGTTGTTCACACCCCTACAATTTGTGAGGCCCTGGTTTGTACTGCTCTGGGTTGCAGCTGTTCAGCCACTGCATTCAGGTGATTTGGACCAAGTTCCAGCCCTGGCCTTTTTTGGGTCAAAACTCAAACCCACCCAATCTTAGTAATTTCATTAGTGAGGACAATATCATGACATGGAACTGATATTCCTCTCTCATAGCAGGTGAGACAAAGGCCAGTTGTAGGAGCCAAGCTCTGACTTCAAACTCTGATTGCAAACATAGCATGTACCTGGGAAAAGGAACGCTCATCAACCATCACATTTAATGCTCAGTCTAACAGAGAATTGAAAAGAAGGTGTTAACAGAATGTCAGGCTTGCTGCTACCTCTGAAAAAAAAAAGTTATCTGCTGTTCCAGTGCTAAAAATGGTTTCACTGTTATGGGTGAAGCAGCTCAGTATTTCTAGCACTGTTGCAGATTAAAAAAACCCCAGACATTCATCATCTAGCAGGGCTTAACTGGTACCAGCAAACAGATAGACCTTTGGAAAATCTGGGCTCCAATTCAAATATAGCAAACAGACACACTAAATTTAAATATATTTTTAAACTGCAGTTCTGAAGCGCTTTTACTCTCATGTACGAGTAGGAATAAGGAAGACCATCCCACCAGCCTTAGCTCTAAATGACTCCATTAAATGCAAGCACACATCATCACCATCATCATGGAATGGTTTGGGTTACAAGGAACCTCAAAGTTCATTTCATTCCACCCCCTGCCACGGGCAGGGACACCTTCCACTCTCCCACGTTGCTCCAAGCCCCATTCCCAGAGATGGATCATTCACAGCTTCCCTTGGGCAACCTCTACCAGGGCCTCACCACTCCCACAGAATTTCTAATTTCTTTGGAATATCTAATCTAAACCTACTCTCTTTCAGTTTAAAACCATTTCCCCCAGTCCTGTCACTGCATCCCCTTGAGGTACCTCTCCAGCTCTCTTGGAGGCATTTACTCCCTCATCAATTGTCTTGGAGTTAAAGATCAACATAACTTAGGAAAGCATTTCAGAGTTTCTGTATAGACAGGAAAAACAACCAATAAAAATCCTAAATTAACTATTTCAGAGAGAACACACCGTTCATAAATATCTCAGCTTAGAAACTCCATCACGTGTAGTCGCATATGTTGGTAATAATTAGAACCCAATTAAGTAGGGCACCAAAGGAATCTCTGTAATTTTATTTATGATATTAACTTGGAGGATTTTTTCCCCCAGCTGTGTAAGAGACATTAAGACTATTTATCATCCTGGTAGCAATATGATCGTTTTCTACAGGGACATATGGAACTAAACTGAGCTTGTATTTTCTAGGTATTAGTTTTAAAAACCAATCCATTCAGATTTGTTTTCATTTCTATCAAAATTTTTCAGCCATCAAATCCATCACTGCTCTCCTGAATGAGCTAAAAATCTAAATTCACCCAGAGTGAGAAGTATCATTTATGTCATTCACAAGAAGCACAGGTACAAAACAGCACCAAGATCCAAAAAGAGCTTAAGTACGAGAATGTTTCCCTAACCACAGGCATGGTTTTGAGTCCTAAATTTCTACTAAATTTTTTTTGCTCTTCCATTTTATTTTTTGAAATCAGGCTCTGAATTAGCTCTTTTTAAAAAACCTTTTCTGTTCAAAACAGATTGAATTTGACACTGAGTTGTTTTGAAGAGACTTTTCTGGTCTCAGGTTATTTACTGGAGTGATCCAAATAAGACTTCATATGTGCATGAAGCTTAAAGTACTTCCAACTGCAAACATTTGGAGGGATCTGCTACCAAACTGTTCCAAATTAATTGAAGTATCTTTTCAGCAACAGGGGTGTGGCCTAAAGAACAGAGATAACTTAATCAAGTTCAATTTAGAAACAGTGACTAGAGGATAATATGCAAATCAGAAACTGACCTTATGTGTTATCACTGCTCTTAATAAACATCTCAATTATTATTTTTCTCTTCTTTAGCTTCTCTGTTACTACGACAAAATCAAGAATCCATTTTTGGCACAACATAACTTAGAATTAATCTTAGAATTCAATTAAAACTCTTAGCACTGACATCAGTTCAGCTCTGCAGGTAGCAGTGAGAGGTGGGTGCAGTGACATCCAGGTCAGCACTAGTTCTGCTGCTCAGCTGATGTGAAGAAAAGCTTTGCCCATTTTCTAACACTACAGGGGTTGAAAGAGCAGCACTGCCTCACATTTAAGAGTGTAGAACATGACAACCAGTCCAAAGTAGTTAAGTTCACACTTCAAAAATTCCCTCGCAGAGCTCTCACTACATTTCCTAAATTATGTTTACTAGTTTTCCAGTAGCATATACCTTAAAGAAAAATAGTTTCCAAGTCTGAAAGGCTGTAGCCTTGTTGCTTCCTTCCTTGAGTAGATGCATCAAGATCTTCCCTTCCAAGCAGTCCACACTTCAGAGTACACTGAAGTTTCTACAATATTTACATGCCCAGTTTCATTAAAATACATGCTCTGCAAATGACACTACACAAAATAATGTTATTATGCTGTATTTCCTTCTCTGATGATTTAATCCTTTGATAGCCATCGATTTTTATTTAATATGCCAGTATTTGCACTGTGAATGAAGAATGAAGGTGAAAGCTACGTCACAGGAAAGGAAACATTATAAACAAGGAACTAACATGGATGTGCCTCTGGGAACAGAGATCTCTGTGCTGCTACTTAGAGTTGGGAAGAGAGTGCTGAATTAAAGACAGAAACATAAACAAGATTGTGCTTTTCAACATCTGCATCAGATGCCTGAGCACATGAGTCTGTAGCATAAATATTTTGAAAAGTTCAGAGTTATTTAGAACAAACAGAAAACGATATGAAAAGCTGATACTTTTTTGCGTCCCACAGACTTGCAAAGCTCACTGATTTCAGAAGCTTAAGTACATATATACATTCCTTCCAAATTACTATTTTTAAGTCAAACCTTTCAGGCCATGATAGAAATCCTTGAAACCATAGGTTTGTAATGGAAACACCACCAGACTCTTAACTAAAGCAGTGTGATTTGTGAAGCTACAACATCTCCCTCTCAGCAAACCCATGTAGAAAGGGTTGTAAAAACAAATCCTATGAAAAAGATTCCAAAGGGTGGAATGAATAGTTAGAGATACAATGGATTCCTGTAGGAGAGATCATAGTTTCTGTAGTCAAGATCAAAAGCATGGAGGCCTTACCTCTATCTATGCAACAGGTGTATTGCTTGTGCCTCCTGCTCTTGGATCCCACAGCAGCACCACAGGGATCACCTGAGAATGACTCAACAGCAAAGGTGCTCTGAAGGAGCTGTGCAAGTTCAAAGGAGCTGTACAGGCTACATGAAGCAATGGCACAGGGACATGGGAAGGTCTAGGCCCTGGCTTTCCCTGCCCTCCCTCCCAGGTCTCTTGGAGGGAAGGCTCAGCGAGGAGTCCCTGCTGCATGTCTCTAGAAGTGCAGGTGGCCAGGGAAGGCTGAGATCTCTGCTCGTCTCTGGAGGGCACAGTCAGACTCTGGCTGCCTTAGAGTTCTGAAGAAGAGTATAGTCCTCTCATCCTGCCATCCACATTCCACACACACAACTGTCTCAGATGGATCTGCTGGTTCGCTTTTGTTGCTGGTGTTCACGAGCTTCCCTTGGCCTAGTTTTCAGTAGCAAATAGGCCCACATCAAAGTTGCATTGCAAATTTTTTACTGCTTCCAATATTAATGCATTAATGCTCTACTACAGAGTCTGTGGCCCATTCTCCAGGCTGAGTGATGCACCTTGTTTCTTTATTAAAGAAGCTTTGAGACCTGTTTGGGAATGTACACAAGGTAACGCAGGCACCCTGCCCAGTTTGCTTCCTCTTCTCTGTGCTGGTATTTATTTCAGAAACATTGTTCAGCTCACAACTAGATTTTGCAATCTAACACAAAGACAGCTGAGAAGGTCAATTAGAAGAACATATCCTACAATCAAATTCCATTCCACAAAACCACTCATCACAAACAGATGAAAGAGGATGATCATTATCAGAAATTGTGCATTCGGCCGGACTTGAGGCTTTGCCAAAGGATTTGTGTAGGAAGGGCTGCAGAGGTACCAGAAGGCAACGTGCTGCTTGGAGCACGAATTCCTTCTCGCCCTTCCTGTTTGGTGGACAAGTGCTTGTTTGCCATGGCACACAGCTCAAAGAACCCTGTTAGAGGAAACTCTGCTCTGGTGGAGCACACAGCCCTGGAGCACCCACCTCTAAGGGTGAGATGATCCACATCAGCTGAGTCACTGCAGTTCCAGTTTGAGGACACCAGATTTCCTGGGAGTTTGGAGACAGGATGTTCTCTCAAGCAGTGTAACCACCTCCTTGTGGCTTCCGCAGTTAAAATAAGATGTATTATACTGCCCAGTGAAATATGTCCAAGAACTTTTCAAAAGCCACTAATCCAAAGATAAACTAATCCTGCACGTATCTGAACACACACTCACATTTTACCAGCTCCAATCAATTTCAACAGATGAGCTCCCATTAGAGAGAAACATGTGGGCAAGTGCACATAGGAATGGAGCAGAAGTTTTCCAGGCAAAATACCCATTTAAGATACATCTGGAATGTATACAATATATCCTTACTCCAAACCCAAGTCCACCTAATGGTCCAACTATGTTAAAGTTTAAGAATCTAAGAAATCTTTTCCTTTATCAGCATTTTCACAGAATCTTAGGGATTTTTGTAGCTTGAAAAACTTAAGGTGTATTTGACAGCTGTTTGACTTAGTTGATGTTATTAGACTATGCAGAAACAACATAAATACTGCTGATTTTTTTTTGGCACAGCCAGAGTTGTTGTGACTATGAGTCATCATTTACAGAGTTTGGAGGAAAATAAAGAATAATGTTCATTCAGATGGCATCAAGAGTTAACGTCTGAAGCTGCTGAATTACTAACAGGAACTGAATCAGAGTCAGCAGGAACCATTTTTCTTCTCCAAAGACTTCCTCATGGTGCAATTGAACAGCCATTCAGGGGTGAATTTTATAGTTTCTGGCTATTAACTTGCTTTCCTCCTTCTATACACACTTCAAGGAGCAGAAAAGAAAGAAATTGCTGTAGCAAATTTCACTGGAAAAAGAAGCAAACGGTTGAAAAGAAGCATGTGCACACACACGAGGGGAAGGGAATGAACTCCAATCAGTTTTAAGTGAGAAGTTAATCTCTGCAAAGCTACAGGTTTTTGTTTGTTTGTCTGTTTTCCTACAGAAGGGATACTTAGTACAGGGTAGATGTGTGGGACTGTTCAAGTGCACCACTGGGGCGTGGGGACTGTTTATTTAAACTACAGGAATCTTTAGCTTTGCACAAACTCATGGTAGTAAACTTTCTCCACCCTATTGGTACAGGGCTCCAGTTTCAGATATACTGGAGGAAGCTGCTTCCACCTCTCTCTCTCTCTCTGGAGACATGTTCATTTTAATAGACCAGCTCCCAGTACAACTGCACAGCTCTCAAGAAGCAAAACACTTCACAGACAGGGCTTGATCTTTAGCATTGATGAGGAAATAAAACATGATATCAAACAGAGTAATAAATGTATAGACACAGTATGGAAAAACATCATTGCCCTTTATGGTCTACAACATCAATACAGGCACAAACCAAGAGCTGTCTTCCAGCTCCAGTAAGAGCCCTCAGGTGTGGGGCTGGGTGATGTCTAACTCCTGCTCCCTTTCATTTCCAGCTCCCTGCTTGCAGCTCCCTCGCTTGATCCTCGGGATCAGTTATCCCCCACATGTGTTTGTACAAGTACAGAGCAGCTTTGCTGAGCACACATTCCCTGCATGCAGATAGCTCCTGGCAGGCTCATCTGCTGCATGCATAATGTGAATCCTCTTTCTTCCTGCTTTGTGCACTCAGAAGTCAGATCATAATGCAAGGGCAGAAAGTGAGCCTACTCCTGACTGCCACATGGCACAGGGAAAAGTGAGTCCTCACACTGGCCAGGGGCAGTTTTTGCCCCTAATGAGCCTTGAGTTTTTAACACATCACTCCCTTCCCTACCACTGTTATTAAAATAAGCATTCAGTGCAGCCCAACAGCTTTTAGGGACTGGACTATATTCCTCCTAGGAGGCAATTTCCAACACATTTATATGTGTTTAACAAAAAGTTAATAGAGAGCAGAGTAAAATAAATGAAATGCAGAGAACATCAGAATTTCCAGTTCACTGAAGTTATCTTTGAGTAAGTGCTTGTTCACCACTTTCCTAGAGTAGAAAAACTCCTTCATCAGTATTTTCCCCCTGCTTCTCTTAACTGCTGTCCTTAAATATTTGTAACTCTAGAAATTCTCCATCTCTTCAGAGGATGTATCCATTCCACTTCCATATTTTTTCCTACGGCTTTGTGTACCAGAATATTAAAGCCATTAATGACTCTCCCATAGAAAGTCAAGCACACCAAGAAACACGAGAATATTCAGCTGAAAGCACATCCTATCCTGCCTCTTGTGCTCCAACAGAAGTTCAGCCATCTCACACCACCCCTAAACACAGTGCCTGACCTGACCCCAGTAACACCTGGGGATTCTGAGTGCACATTATATATCATTTACCATTATCAACTGCTTTATCTTCCAATTCCTTTAAATTTTTTCCATATCCAGTAAACACTGAAAACAATTTATTATTTTTTGTTATTAAACAACCTTATTAATTTTTCTGTTACGTTACCCCTTAGTCTTTAAACAAGCCAAGTTCTTTTATTCTATTCTCATAGGTTCTATTTTCTCATTTAGATTTATAAATTACCCTCATTCACAAATCCTATTAACTCTCTACCCAGTATCTTTAAAAACAGCAGGTAGCTCACAAGAGTAAAAAAGAGTTCAGATAATTACAGTTAGTCCCAAAACACAAGGGTTATATGACAGTAATGTACGTATATACATCGTGCATGTACTAGAGGACAGTGGGACATCCAGACCACAGGACACTAAGGAAAAGCTTCCCTGTGCTTTCTTCCCTCAGCTTTGGGAATAAAAGTGTTTACATTTCCATACACTGTTGCTGCTGCAGGGTTCAGGCCTGCTCCCATCATTCCAGGCTACAGAACACAGCCTCAGTCTATTTAGCACTCTGCTCTGCTATTGAAGCAGAAGCCCTGCAGATCAGTTTACTTTTCTATTCCCAGTAAATGGTAACCTGGAAATGACCAGCCAATTCTTCTGAGTGCCATGAAAACGGCTTCAGCAGGAAAATTGCTCAGTTCACTCTGTCAAAGTGTGTTTGAAAGCAGGCTGCCCTGCTGGTGCGCAGGAGCCTACTCTGCCTGCATGTTTGAGTGGCACCCGACCTTCCTTGCCTGTTCCTACATCTGCTCTTCTCAGTCCACCTGGAGAAAATGCACTGAGATGTGGATGGCTTTGTACAGTCAATGCTTTAATAACCACAGAGCATCCTGAGAAAGGTGAGCAGTTTAGTCTGTGTCTTAACCTTGCACCTCAGTTTTTGGAAAAGCTGTGATTGATTCTACCTATACACCTACCCTTGGCCCTTCATAAAACCTTGCTCTAAAACATGCTGAAAATCAAGTCCCAGGATGAGTAGGAAATATCTGCCAGAAAATATTTAATTTAATAGATTAGATGGTTAACAGTAGGAAATTCACTGAAAAACAATTAAAAAAAATCTTCTCTGGTCAGAGCAACACAAATCTAATAAAAGTCTACACTTATCCCAGCTTAACTACAATAAAAAATTACTGTTGCCAACCAGCATGATGCACTATATAGAGCTGCTGTTTTTTCCATAATGGTGACTGAAGTGAATGTTTGCACCTTGATTCCCAGCTCAACTTTTGTCATATCAAACAGGCAAACTCTTTGGGAACTTGTCTTTTCCTGAGCCCAGGGAGAGCAGCTCTTGCCTCAAGCAAGCAGTTACACGTCTGCCTTTGCTGTGACTGCTTCTAGTAACAGTTGTTCTGCTGTGGTCACTTGCAGGGAAAGCACTGCAATTCCTGCAGGCAGCATCACTGCTGCACCTTTGGGATGGCTGATGCTCATCCACAATTCAGAGTTCCTATCACAGCGTCCATCAGTGTCTCCAAAGGGAAGAGCTGAGGGGGAAAGGGGGTGTGCTTCAAGGAAAGGTCCAGAGAAAGAACAGTCTGGGGCTGCACAGTGTGAGTGGAGCTGTCAGAGCTGTTGTGCTGTGCATGATCCAGTGAGGACTTTACATTTTAACTAAAACATGGACAAAACAGATCAATGTTAGAAACTTTGGGGAAAACCGTGTTAATAACCTCTTCAGACACCTATTTTAGCCACTGAAGACCTGAAGAGAGGACTGCACAGCACTTACAGCACTAATACATGACATGAATGATATAACAATCATCACATGTTCATCAGAGAGATTCATGGAAATTAAAGCAGAGATGTTCAGCTGAGCAAACACAAGCCTGCTCTGCAGGTGCTGCTAAAACATCTCACATGAGCTGCTGGAGTATCTGTTCCTACCTTCATACAGTGCTGGGATATTCATCTTCTTGGGGAAGTGTTTTAAGGGCTGACAAAAAGTGATGTGGAAGAGCTGGGTATCTTCAACATTTGTGCACTACTAAGAATTCAAACTGAAGAAGAGCTGAATGACACAGCACTCTTCTCATCAGGAGGCTTCCTCCAGCTACGCTCTTCACAATGCCAAAAAAAGAAAAAGGAAGCAAAACCCCAACCAAAACCACCTCCCAAGAGCATCAGAGCATAGGTATTTACTGACATTACAGATGATGTCCCAAAGTAAGATAAACCCAGGTTAACAAATTCTAATGTCACATACAATATGGAAAGAGATTTTCTTTTCCTTTCTGGTGTGTAATTCTTTAGTGTATAATCCTCCTGAGGAGCATGATTGATTTTTGAAAGTACACATAACACCATCTTCCTTAGGAAGTTATTGGAGGTGCAGTTAGTGAGCAGGACTGGGGCTGCCTTAGGATCAATTCCTGAAAGCAGCGATTACAGTAACAGCTTCCCAGTGCCTGGCTGCTAACGGGCTGGATGCTCTCCTGGGAGAGCATGTGAATAATTAACTTAGAAAAGACAAAGCAATGGAAATGTCATTTCACTCTCCTCTGCCATCAGATTGCAACATGGAATAAGGATTTTCTAAAATGATCCATAGTTTGCCATTCTTGAATCTGGATCCATGTTCCAATTCCAATTAGATTATACTTTTCTTTTATTTTTCTTTTTTTAAGATGTCTGGAAAAAAATGATTTTTGAGAAGATTTGACAGACAGTGAAACTGTCCCTATTGCAAGCAGCAGTACAACACTTACCCATTATTTCAATCTGTAGTTTTTTTGGTTGTTACTGCCTTTAGGGATACATTCCAATATAATGTTCTTAATCTCCCCAAACTGGCTAATTCTCCCTATGAACAAGGGAACCTTTACAATCTGTTTCCTTGAGCAAATAAGGAATAAAAGGGTGATGGTAGGGAACAATTGAGCTCTATTCTTTGGCATAATTTTCTCTTCTGAAGTATCTCTTGAAAATCAGCCTGGCTGTCTAAATACTTTGAAATACATATTAGAAAAATAGAACAATTTCATAAAAATATTAACAAATAAACACAAAAATCACGACTAGGTAGTTGGATGGGCGAAGACCAACCACCTGGAGAAGCTATGGCTGGCCTGCCATGTTACACTGTCACTCAAGGCAAGCACCTCAGAGCTCCTGTCTCCAGACACCTCTGCTCTGAAAGGACCCTGCTCCTGCAGCGCAGGACTGGCCGTGCTCACAATGGCATCTCTTGAACTTGTGTCAGGTGTAATCCCAGGCAATTCTTTTGTGAAATGTGCACAAACAGTTCTGATTGTCTGAGCACTACAATGTGTATTTCGTGTTTGGATTCTTAACCAGAGGCCTGGCTACAGAAGTGGTGTTTTAAGGTTTGGTTTTATTCCCTCATTACCCTACTCTGACTTGACTGGCAATATGTGAAGTTCATTTTCCCAAGCCAAGTCTGTTTTGCCTGCGGTGGTAATCGGCGGGTGATCTCTCCCTGCCTTCCTCTCAACCCAGGAGCCTTTTGTTCTCTGACCATCTGAGCAGGGGAGTGACAGAGCAGCTTTGATGGACACCTGGCATCCAGGCAGGGTCAGAGCATGGGATGGTCCCAGCAGTCCTTTCAAAGGAGAGCTCCAGGAGGGCAGGACATCGCTGCACCTCAGGGTAGAAATCAGGGCATCCAAATCATGGCAGTTCTGTCCTGGCTGACACAAGCACATATGAGTCAAATAAACTTGATCCAGAACACAGCTCCTCATCTTTTCTAAATCCTAGCTAATGAATAACTAATACAATATGAATCCTGTTGTGGTGTATTATAATGTATTGTTTGTGTTGTCTGAGATATGGTGGATAGAATTATCTGACTTTTTTTCCTGAGGCTCTCATAAAAATTGGGTTTCTCAAGAGGCTGTTTCAAAAGTAACATTTCCAATACTAATCCACAAAAGAAGATGAAGCTACCATCTTTTACTCTCAGATGGATTTCAGTGCTACTCCATGAGATATGAGTGCACAGGATGGATGCACAAATTCTGTGTGTGCTGATCCCCTCCCTCACCCCACTACCATCAGGAGAAAGCAGAGAAACTGTTAAATTTACATTCTGTTGCAGTCTTATCTCTCCATCCTTACAGTGGCACTGTTGCTTCCTCAGCCGCAGTCTCTTCCCTCCAGCTATCCTGGAAAGTTCTAGAAGATGGTCCTAGTTAAAGGGAAGAAGGCAGGAATCAGAAGCTTTGAGGAAACCACTGGAACACTCGGCATTTTCCCAAGTCAGAAGGTGAGAAGGCACATGTACAACGGGATGGCGGCCAAACAACAAGACATGACAAATGAAAACTGAGGAAAAAGCTATTTTAAATGCAATGTCACCTGTCACAATATGGCCCCCCCTGCTGCAAGCACCCCCTCCTAGCACAGACATGAGGCAGGCAGAGGACAGTCCAGGACAAAAGCTTTTGTCTATGCCAAAAGCAATCCCTGCTTTCCAGCAGCTGCTGAGCACCAGTCCTTGTCACCAGACTCTAATGCCTGTCACTCCTCCAAGCAGCAACACTCAGGTTCTTCACAAGCATCTTCAACAACTGGGTGTATGTTTGGCTTCACACATTCCTTCTGTTAACTTACATCATCACTGCAGAAGGACTTTAAAGGCACTTATAAACACTCTGATTATCGTGACAGTCGCTGAAATATATTTCAATGCCTTGAATTACTGTGACTTCACTTTTTTCTCTGATGCAGCTCAAGAAGTGCATAAACATGATGCAGTAAGACACAAAGTGGTGAGCAGGTTTCAGTGCTAAACTGAGACAAACCAAATTCTCCCATCAGCTACAAACTCTTTCTGCAGCTGCAGAGTCAAAGGGCTGAGCAGCACTGCTGGGAGGCCTCAGTCTGTGACAGATGCTTAACATTCGTTATTATACATGCCTGATTGCAATATAAATGTTCAAACAGCTGAAACACAAGCAAATAAATACAAATGTGGCCATAACAAAGGCACAAGGTGTATTTCTGGTTATTTGGATTTGATAAATTTCTGTAAGGCATAATGATTTTAGGATCATAGGAACATACAGATTTTGCAGGATGTTTGCACAGTAGTCCCCTGCAGACTCTCCTGCTGGTCTCTGAAATTAGTAACAAGCCACTATTGCTAAATTTAGGAGCAGGGACTCATATTTTTGTGACATATTTTGTCAATAACCCAGAGGAGAGATGTTATTTTTAACTCTGCATTTAAGGCAAGTTCATAATTTAAACAAAACTGAAAAAAAATGCAGACTAACACTTTATCAATGGAGAACACTGACAGTTTTGAGCAGGGAACATAGAGACAGGTACAAAGAAAACCATCTTCATTTAGGTATCTGTAGTCACACTGTGTTTCAACCACAAGAAAAGCAAAATCTAAGTATTTGTCCTTATAACATTTTTAATGTTATATTCAGGTCCTAATCGACAAGTTATCAAACCTGATGCAGTTTGGAGACCTTCCAGAGACAATGACACACTGTGTGAAGGACTGAGAGCACTGAACACAGGCACTGATGTGCTATTCCCATGCAGAACCTCCCCTGGAAAAGGGCAGGACCTTCTTCCACTCTGACCAGAGGGCAAAATCTGATATAGAAGAGTGTCCTGCATTTGAAGGTTGGCAGAGAACACATTTTGACTTTTTCAGTCAAACTATGTGAAAGGGAGTTTAGGGGAAAGAGCTGATGATGAACATCTATCTTCTACCATTAGCGTTTAAAGACAAAGGCTGTCCCAGGGCTCCCTGGTTTGAATCATGAGAGGTACTCTGCTCCATGGCAGCCTCTTTCACAGGCCAGGGAAGGACAACAGGACTACTGTCACTTCTTAGCCCTCTCCTTCTGTGAGTAAGCACATAAGAAATGGAGGAAAGGACACTTGCAAGCAGCCCTGGAATTTCTCTGGTGTCTGCTGCAAGAGCAACCATCTCTGTGACATGAATGGATGTGTCTATTGTGGTCCAAGGCAGTACTCAGGCATGGAAAGGCCCAATAATCCCTTCCAAGGCACCAGAATGCAGAACGCAGGTGTGGCAACCACGCCTGACAGACACTGCTGCCCATTCTCCACGGGTCAGTGGGCTTTTGAGTGAAGGGCAACATAGAGTGTCATATATCATGGAGTGGCTTTGCAACCATTGTAACTGTGTTTAACAGGATAACCTACATCAGTGTGCAGTCATTACCTTAAATAATACTGCCAGGAATTCAAACCAAATGAAAATAAATATAGCTGGTTAAGCTTTGTCCTGTTGGAAGCCTGCTGCAGGAGTACAAACTCAGCAACAGATACTCAGGGTCTGATCCTGGGAACTTTACCTTTCAGTGGCCAATAGCAAATTTTGACATCTCTTTACTTAAAGAAAACTCCTTACAGAATGTTTATTTCCCTGCTATACACTCCAGGAATCAGCAGCTGAGGGATTTCTAGAAGCTGGGTATGGACCCTCAGGCTTCTTGTCACTGATGGAAGCTTTCATCCCTGAACCTGTCAGGTATTTTTCTAAATCCACTTCCAGTCTCCTCTATAGCCTCTGGCAACATTCCACAGCTATTATAGTGCAATGTAAGACAAAATAACTCCTCTTGGCTTGTTTCAAACATGCTCATATTATTGCATCAGAAGTACTTTCTGATTCCTGTACTGTAAGAAATAGTGTAAAATTTCCCCATTCCCCTTCTCCACAGCACTTGAGACTACGGAGACCTCTGCCCTAACCTCGCCCCTACACTTCTCATCTGCCTCTGTCTATGCACAGCCTCTCTTAAACCATACCCACGTCCCTCATTTCTGATGCACTGCTCTGAGCTCTTACTCCACTGGATCCAAACTTCTACAACTCATGCTGTAGAAGGAACCAGGAGTTGCAGTTCTCCAAACCAATTCCTCAACTTCTCCAATCTTCCAATATCAAACCCCTTCTGACAGCTGAAAGAACCCACCCTCAGGCTGACCTGCAGAGCAGCACTGACACTACATTTGGGGACCCAATTAATTACACAGCAGGAGTGGGGGAAATCTGTTCCCTGATTCCTCCAAAGGAGAGAAGATCTCCTGGGAGGGATATGCCACCCTGCTGCAGATGTGATGTCAGAGGAGCTGTACCTCAATTGTACAGGCGATCAGCAGGAACTCAAGGTCTATACAACTACAAAACTTCCAACCATGGTAATTTCTCTTCCTCAGAGGTTCTCAGATCAATGTGAGTGAAGAGGTCAGTGACACCAGAAGCCACCACTGCTCTTACACATGTAAGATTAGGCTGTATCTGTTTCACAAGACTAGAAAGTCCTGTTACTAGACAAGCTTGGATCAGGGTATTTTAGCAAGCTGGTGAAGATTAACTCACCTGAAGGCACTAGTCACTATTCAGATGTCAGACAGTGGCATCAGTTGAGCTGCCAACCTCCATGAAAATGAAGTAGATCGCTTCCTCTTACTAGAAGAGCTGTATCCTTGGAAATCCGGGATCTGTGCAGCTCTACCTGTCCAAGGGGAACTCACTGCAGGGCCAGGGCCAGGCTCTGGTTATCGCCTAGGGAAAGGAAGCATGACTCAGTAGCAGCTCTTTCAAAATTACTGTGGAGTTCCTTTCACAGGCTGCTTGACATGGCTGGACAGTTTCCTGTAATGCAGGTTTTTAGGAGGAGTTCAGAAATGGAGTCTCTGCATTCAGGCAAACACCTCAATGTCTCTGTTCCCAATCTCCCAGGATCAGGCACAGGTTAGTCAAACATGGGCCTCTTACAGAGGAATGGGAAAAGATTTCTTCCAGCTCCATGTTTCTGCAACACAGGGGAAGCACAGGCAACCAGAATGAGGAAAGAACTCAATGTATGACTGAATGACAGGTTCTGGCACTGTACTTAAAGAGTATTGTCTGGATGGAAACATTCTTATATTGCAGGTGTAAAAAAATTGAACACAAATAATATTCAATCTAGTCTAGTCTGCAAGAAAAACTGTTATTTGTAGAGTGACAGAAAAGCCAGAATTTTTACTGCATCCGTGATTCCTATGAGTTATGCAAAAATACAGAAACACAAAATGAAGTACATAGTGCTGTGGTACTGAAGTGGGAAAGTGCCTTAAAAACCGTAAGAATGATGGTTCACATTTAATGGTAGAATTTTTAACATCAAAATTCATCGCAGAAAAACAACCAAAAAGAAACATTTCACTTGGCATTTTAACTCAGCTTGGATTGCACCACTGATTTGAACAGAAGGCTGTCATGGCCAGCTACAATTTTATGGAAAACTGACCCAGCATTGTTTCTTCAAGAGCAGGACCCTCAAAGGAAATCACCAATGGCATCACACTCAAGTGCAGGAGATCACTTCTCCTGCAGAACACGCTCACACAGTGACATGAGCTGCATTAAGTTTCAGATGCATCCATAATAAGAACATGGTATATGAACACTGTTTACATAAGTGTACTAAAGACTGCATGAAATCTGCATTAATGAATATAATCTTACAAATACAGTCAAATGTTAATATTTACTAGTCCAAATAGCTCAACAAAAATTAGGTGCATCTGCAAAGAAGCTCCTTCACTGAAACAATATTTGGAGTTTACAAGTTCCCCTCAAATTAAAATCTAAACTCCCACAGAGTAACTATTACTTCAAGATAAACACTTAAAGGCGAACAGACCAACTGAATTTGGCACAAGAAATTTTATGTCTTTAAAAGATGATTTCATAGAATACAGGTTTGTTATTACAGTTACCTCAGTTTGTGATCCTCATCTCTTTTATTTGATCTTGTCTCCAAATTTATTTATGTATTGATTTCTTTAAGCAATAAACTGCTTTCAGAATATTGGTCTAAACCAAGGAATCTTAAAAGGTGATAATCAAGGGGATTATAATCTCAGCCCTGGCCAACACACAGAAATGGCCAGGACAGAAATGGCTTTATTGTATAAACCATAAACCCCTCCTGAGGTCACCCAGTTTCACGGTATATGCATAATAAAAATCAGTGCTATTATCTTTATGTTCCCCATTTTAAGGCAGCGCAGGCAGCAATTCCAAGAGATGGCTCTGAATCCATCCTGATCCCTAGATGGTGCTATTCACTGCAGGAACGAGGCACCACAGCTCCTGACCACGACACCCAGCACTGGGGACAAACGCTATTTCTTCATTCCAAGTACATAACCTGAGTACAGATAGGAGTAATGCTGTTCCATATTATATGTGTTTGCCATGTGCCTTGAACTCGAGGCCCACCTCATTTCCTGGAGGCTGTAAGAAGAGTAATTCCATTAAATTAGTACAAATGAAACCAGGGTCAGGCACTGTCAATCCGCCGGTTTTACAAGCGGTTGACGAAATGGCAGAGAATTGAGGCAGAGTAGGAACTGGATTTCCTTCTGCCTACTTCCAGACCTCATAAGTGGGCAACCCATAAAACCTCTCAGGGTGAGATTCAAAGTTCACTGAAGTTGGAAGGAGTTCCTCTCTTAGCTTGAAGTAAGTTTTTAGGGGACACTTTGGCTTCTAGTTTTATCCCCCTAAGGTGGGAATATGCCTATGACTATAGTGAAGTAAAAAAGCCCTGGATTTTTAAGTTTCCCAGGAATTGTAAAAGTCAATAAACAGATATACCTAAATTTAAAAAAACCAAAACAAAACACCAAACACGTATTGTACTTTGTTCTGACTCTATGCCTTTATTAAAAGGTAGCTGTATCTGGCTAATTGCTCAGGCATTTGGCTCCCCTAAATGTAGTATTTGACCATCTCACAAACATCAACATTTCTCAAAATACATTGTGTTTTTAGGGGTTCTGAAAGTGATTAGGTTGAAAACATGGACTAGCAACTGTCTTAGCACAGAAGATGCATGCACATATCTCTTCCAATACACTTCACATCAGATGCTCCAGGCATGAATTTCCTACATAGAAATAGGCGACTGATGATCTGTCGACAAAACTTGAGGTCATGTTGTGATAAACAACTGCCCCCCTGAGGCCTAACTGCCAAGCTGGCAGTCTTGGTTTGGACTACAATCAGAAATAAACTCTTTAACCCACTGAACTTTATAAAGAGGTTTCACAGATCTCTGTTCTGGCCTTTGCTTAGGCCACGTAATTTGTTTTCACATATTGGTGTTTCCTAAAAATCTACCCTGACACTTTGAAAACCTCCTGAAGGTTTGTCATTTAAGATGAGAACCCCTGCATTCCTCCAGCACGTTTGAAAACTTCTGGTTAAGTTATAAATTTGTCATGAAACTCTTGATGAGAGCTGTTAGAGGTCTCTAAAGTAAAAGATGTCAAATGTTACACACAGGGATATCAAAGAACCGAATTAGACTAGAAGAAGAAAGAGTATCATGTTGACAAAGAGAAGCTGGGATTATCTTTGCAAGGTTGCAGGAGGGAGCCCTTCATGGGAATTACACAAATCTAGAGGAAAGATCAGAGGGGAGACACAGATGATCATGCTCTCTGCACATTCCCGTTTGTGGAGAGATTTTGGGTGGGAAGATTGTCACTCTGCTGGTACGGCATAGGCCACAATGATTAAAAAGAAGTCCCCAAGAGGACAAGCTGCATTTCCATTTCAGGAGGAAATCAGGGTGAAATCCCAGGAATACTGTGAGAATTCATTACTAAATGACAAGGAATTCCTTCGTAATTGCACATTACATGCGTCCACATTAACACCAGATAATTTCATTGGGTCTGTTACTACAATGAATACCAAACACAAAATGTGGGTCCAGAGATCATTTTCCTAATCAGAAGTATCAGACCCCAGGAACTTTCAGAGAACAGGGCTATTAAAATGTAAATAGTTTCTTTGAAATTTAAATTGCCGTTTTCAAAAGCAGATGTTCTTCTTGATCATTCCTTGCATAGACTTCCAAAATCTGTACTCAGGGTGACTGAGAACCAACTGGATATTGGCCTCAGAAACTCCTCCTAATTTCCATGAACAGTTTCATTAGAAAACACTGCCACATTTTATCAGCACTTTTGATTAGGTAGTTTAAAACTAAAAACCCATAAATTTTACTACAATGCATGCACATTTCTCTCAACCAGCCTAAAATGTTACGCTGTGACAGGACAGGAAAATATCAGGTATAACCTGAAAGCACTGGACAAACCTGACAGAGAGCCCTGTGTGCCCGAGACATGAACACACAGAGTTGAAAGGTGCACAGTAACAACACTATTCCTTATCTCTTTAGCGAGATGTGAGGAAAATTTCTTGTGGTATTGTCACAGGAGAGAAAGGGTTCAAGTTCAGGTTACTGGGGTCAGCACCAAGTTCTAACACAAAAACAACATCAGTGTACTAATGGCAGGTATTTTTCAGCTGGAGAGGACAGCAGGTGGAGAGACTGTGCCGTAGACTGTGTACCAACAGCCCATGCCAAAAATCCAGTCCAAGGAGTTTTCTTTTATGATGTGCCTCAAGACTCTCAAATCTGGCACAATAATTTTGTAGGTCACACTAAGACATGATTCTGGCTCCCTGTTGCTTTTAGTCCATTATGTGTGTTATTTAATATCATCTGCAGAGCAATAGTTCTTTCAAGTTTTACTTTTGTTAAGGACTGCTTTTCCTCAGACATCAGTAATTAGAACCTTCTAAGGCACTTCAGCAAGAGTTACTTTATTGCTTGGTTTTCTCCATCAGGAGGAATGGAGCTCCTGGTGACCTTTGGTCTGATCCTCAGCATTCCTGATTCTTACAGCGTGGGCACTTCTGCAAATTAGTCCCTGTGTCTATATGTAATATTTGTTTTAAAGGAGAAAGGTTTGATATGGGTCCACAATCATCTGGGTTTTGTGCCTTAAAAATAACTTGAACCCCAGTCTCCATGGTAACAGATACCACCAGAGAGCCCAGCAAATCTTGGTTATTTTTATGGACAGGAAAACCATAAAGCTTCTATGAAATCTCTCATTACTGCCAGAGCCTTACATCTTCTTTAATCCTCAGTTAATGGTGTGCACTAAGGGGTGCTGTGCCTACACACAGCCATATTGACATCCTGCCTGTACTTTCACATTATAATGTTAGAAATGCTAAGAACAATTCCTTCAAAACTTTCATGTCATTAAAAACTGACCATGGCACACATCTGACTCTACTCTGGATACATAAACTGACTTTAAAATGCAGAATAAAAGGCTCTGACTTGTTAGACTTGACGATACTTTGCTGATCCATATGTTCTCACTTCATTAGAGTCACTTAGGAAAAAAATTTGGGAGTGTGACAAGTCCTCTTGCCTGCATACCACACACCAAGGCCTGCCCATGAAAATGCCCCCCCGATTATTCTCTTTTGAAATGGATATTGATTCTCCCATGGCTGGGCCTTTGAAGCAGCTAGGAACACATTTCTCAAATTTTACTTGGGAGCCTTTCTACCACTGCAGCTTTCCAGCTGGAACAGAGCCAGCATCAGGACCCCCAGTGTTGCCTCTCATCAGCCCCAGGAGCTTCAACATGAAGCACAGGGTGCCCAGATTTCAGGTTAAGACCAAGCAGGTCTTTGGGGCTGCACTCCAAATCTATTACTCAGTCTGACAATACTCTGTAGCAGAATAAACTACTGTTTCTTTTGTTTTCTGGACAGAGTCTTAAGAGCCTTTAAACCTGCTAAAAGTGCTTTCAGTGCTTTGGAAAACCCAGACTATAAATGAAAGTTTTAGTTACAAGAACATATGTTCTCATTTGGTTTTAACTGTATGTACTATCAGTAACTGCAGGGTAAAATTTAATCAAGAATTATATTGCTATGTCTGAAATCTCACGATCCAGCTCAGTCCCAGCCAAACAGACTAAATGTTAAACAGCCCCTACACCCCTTGAAGTCTCGTCCAGCAGAGTGGCAGCCCAGCAGTTTCTCCAGGGTTGGGTGATCCAGGGTACAGCTCCCTGCTTGCAGCTGCAGGATGTCCTGCTGGTTTTAAAGGACTTGTCTCTTACAAAGCAGCACAAGTGGGCTTCAGCTCTGCACTGCCATGTGTCCCAGGCGGGGGCTTTGTAATGCTGCTCTGCTTTGAGGACACCGCCCCACAAAATGGCCTGTGGGTGCACAGGCTGAACCTACACACACAGCATTTGGCCTCAGGAAAAGTACAATGATACAAACTCTAAAAGCCATTAATTCCCAATTTGAGATCTCCAGCTGAAGTTTAATAAAGGCTCTAAAATTATGCTACATAATTTATATTGCATTCATAGGCAGAATCCTCTGCATAAAATCCTTCTTGGCTTGAAAAGTACAAGAACAAATCCCAAGGAAATAAACTCTAAATTGAGAGACACTGTGATTAACTATTTGGGGTGCCTTTCCAGGCTTTCTTAGGTGTTAAGAACACAAAGATCTTCGAATCGTAATTTAAGAAAAAAGAAAGAAAATAAAAAATAAAAGGAAAGAAAGAAATGCGATGATTTGCTTTACTCACTTTTGCATGGAAAAAGCAGCAAAGTCAAACAGCAACTCACAAACAACTAAAATAACCAAGCAGATATAAGCAGCCTCTCCAATAATTTGTTGCATTCATTTAGAATATAAGTTCCAAAATGAGCTCCATCCCACTGGCAGTCACCAGACTTGGGTGTAGCACAACTGAAGAATGGCAGAGCCTCCAGCTTGGACTAAATAAAAGAGACTTTATATTTACATTCCCACTTTGTACAAATAAAAACATAGTTCCTGGAATCGCTTTCATGACATTTCTGGCATGTAACACTCCTCACATTTATGGCTGCACAATTCCATCTAACACCCCTCCAAACCTAAACACCAAAACAAAACAAACCACCCAGATAAATTAATTTCTTTTGCTTCCATGTCCACAAGTAGGTTCTACTGTGTCTTACTGTCTTTGAAAAGCTTAAACTTGGCCACCAAGGATATGGAAGAAAGATGCATCTATCAATGCCTTTCAGACTGGCAGCCAGATGAGAAGATATACAGTAGTATATATATTGCTTAAATAAATGTTTATTAAAAAATCCTTCTGTTGGTAAATGGAAATGTTTGGGTAAGGGCTCTCATATCTGCCCTAAATCCATTTCTGTGATAAGTAATGCTAGTCTTTCTGATTTGAATTCAGTTAGTGATAATCCATAAGGTTTTTAATCTAAGTGCCTCATTCATCATTTCTAGGCTACCTGAAAACACAGTCAAAAGCACAGAAGAGATGCATTAAAGCAGATGTGTTCCATATCATCCTTCTGATATACACTCAGCTCATTAACTTTGATTGGTGTCCTACTGTGGGTCAGCTTCAAAATGATCAACATTGCAACCTTTTTCCTAATGTGCACCAGACCCATCCTTCCTGTTATGCTATTTTCTGTAAAATAAAGATTTATGACTTGGCACATATTGTTTGTTTTTAAATCCCTTCTTTTGCTATGCTCTTTATTAAGCACATAGAAGGATCTGCCAAGGTTGGGCACAGTTAAATGGAGAGTATCCTCCTGTGGTAAGCACAAGAAAGAACAAACATTTATCGCACCTGGTTTTAACGGGTAATTTTATCTTGGACTTTCCAGGAACATCCTAAGAGAAAAACTGCACTGAGAAGTCCCCAGGTGCTCACTTATCGGACAGACTACACTGATCTGTCTGCATAGGTCCCACAACTTCTGAGTCTGGAAAGCCCCACTCATACATACTCAATCAACCCAAACTGTCAATTCTTCTATATGTTGTTCTTCCGGGCTATGCTAATAACTATGCTGTTCTGCTATTATTATTTTCCAAAATATCCCAATGTAGTCCTTTTTCTTCATCCAGTTAAACATTCATCGATTTCAGTTGAATTTCTTTGCAAAGGGCATTAAAATCCTGAAAACTATAAATAGTTAATGCCTGAGTACAACAGAATCTTGCTATTTTCTGCTCACTGACTTAGACAAACTTGCTATATGCCACTGCTTTTCCTTTTGCATTCTGCCTCTGGTTTTTATTTCTACGTCTTTATCACCTTTAGTGCACACATGTTCTCACACTTTAACTCATTTTCAGGGAGACTCCTCAGCAGTGTTATCTGAAGAGCTTGTATTTATACAAGCAACAAACACACTGCAGAAATGTGAATGAATGTCATCCAGAAGCAATACAGCCCCAATCCCTCTGAATAATGAAGGGTCCCCTGTACTTTCACTGCTTATATTCCAAAATGGTTGCACAGACGGTTCAAAACTGGGAGTGCTAGGGAGCTCCTCTTAAAGGTACTGAGGAACCTTCTGTGAGACACAGACAAGAGTAACTAAGCCATGGGACATGCAGAGGTGTTTGTATGGAGAGTTCCCTCTGCCTCATTAAAGCAACTCTTGAGATGAAGAATGTTTCTACTTCCTATTTTCTCAAAGGCTGCAATTTGTACTGCTACAGAAGCGACTCAAAATACACTACCAGTTTTTAATAACGCCTTATTTCATGTCCTACCATGTTAAACAATCCCTTCTCATGGCTCAAGCCAAGAATCAGGAACTCTAAAATCAAACACACCTAGTGGCCAATTCTCAGCTCATTCTAAAAATCAGGTTTTTTTCAACTGAGGTTTTTAAGAAAGAGTTGGTCATTAGAGAGTACATCAATTGCACTCAAGCAAAGAACTCAGACACCTACAGCACTTAGCTGGTGCCCAGGCAGTTACAGGTTCCAGAAAATTTGGAAGGGTATAAGCAGATGGTCATGTCTCAGTCTCACTCCGGCCACTCCAATTTTGAATCATGTAAAACTGTTTTGTCTACTGCAAACTAAAGGGTGACATAAGCCTCCCAGGTTTCTGGGACTGAAAGGACACACAAAGGCCATATTTATTCCCTGCCACCTGCTCATAACAGCACACAGAGGAAATGAGGTCAGGAGCCAGCACACCTTGACAACACCAGCTTTTAATGCCTCAAAGGAGCAGGTTGTTCTTTGGCTTTCCATTTACAGTCACTGTTGTGCCAAAGACTGACTTCCTAATTATCCTGCAGTCATCGTTTTTCCCTCCTCTCTGACTACACACACAAAACTGGCTGTCGATTAGGACTTTATTCGAGCATCCCTTGGTATCCAGCTCATCTGAAGCATGAGAAGGTAATTTAATTTTCACTCTTCTAGTCCCACAAGCTACACTCAGGGGGACAACAGAAAAGGAAGCAGGTCTGTGGGTCTCAGCCATTCTCCTTATTAGCTTAGTGTCACAAAAAAGGAGATAAGCTATGAATGAATGCTGCCTGTCCTGAGCTGGTTCTCATAGGCTCCTTCTCCCTTCCCACCCAGGAGATTGCCACCTCAGTTGGATGTGAGCTTCTCACACGGAATGTCACCTTGTGATGCAAAGGTAACACAGCAGCACAGCTAGTCTTTAAAATATCCCAGTTGTTCTTTTTCCTACTCTTAGTTAAAGGGGTCATAAACCCCTGTTTTCACCACAAGAAAAATAGCTCATTAGGTGGTGAGATGGAGGGAAATACCACCAAAACCAGACCCTATGAAATGCCAAATCAAACTCATTTTGCAGTGAGTGGATTTGACACAAAAAGTCCGAGATTCACACAGAAAACAGAACAGATATCTCAGTTCACTAAATGACAGGAGGGAAAGGTGAAAGAAGGAAATGTGCCCCCGCAATGAGCTACAAAACTTCTGCTTTCATTTGTTTGACAGTGAGTGAAGAACATTTCATCTGGGAAGCCATTCAGCAAATCCACTCCGTATGGACACACAAGAGAGAACTGGCTTTGCTGTCAGTGGAATAAAAAAGATGTTTGCTAAGAAACTCACGTAGGGCTGAAAGTTGTGTAAGCCTTTCCCTTTGTGTTCGACAATCCCAGCCTCCATGTTTCCTTTTAAATCCCCCTGTATTCCAAATCTGTGCTTGAAGCTATTTTTTCCATTCTCAAGAAGTTTGAAGGTTGTTTGTTTCAAACTGTCTAAGACAAAGTTGGATTTTTTTAAGTGTTACTTTAATTTGCAAAAACTCTCTCAGGAAGGCCTGGTCAGGTCACTGCTTGATTGATGTAAATTGTGTTGTTTTGCTCTGTATCTTCAGAAGGTACATTGTTGTCTGTGATTACAGAAACCAAACCCTGTTTTGGAACCTTCTGGTTTCAAGTACTAACTGAGAAGACCACGCAGGTAAATATTAATCAGCTGAAAGCAACTGCTGTTGTAGTTGAAGAGCTCTTGACTTAAGATGTCGATAACAACTGAGGTGACAAATCTGATGTTTACTGAAAATTAGAATTGTGCATGTTCATAAAAGTGTCAGAGACAACTTTATAATGACACTGGCCTGAAAGGGAATTCACATTCATTTCAACTTGCAGAATTCAACTGAGGAACATCAGGGAGCACACTAAGGAGAAGTTTGAAAAAAAAGAATAAACTGAGACCTTCTAGAAGCACCTGCAGGAGGAACTTATATAATTGTATTATGATTTCTAAGCCAGACCTTCAACTGCAAGTTGTCCATCTAATGAGCACTAATGAAATCAATGTTATCAAGTTCGGTTCACCTTACCTCAAAATTTGTCCCTGCTTTGCAAAATAAACCATGACAAATTTACTGATCTGCATAGTAATTGAATAAGTAGCTAATTAGCATGAAAGCAGATATCCAGTGATGTATACCTGTGTGTTCATTAGCAGCAAGCATTTCCTGATACAAGTGACTGAAAGAAATGCCAATACATAAATAAAATAAAATCAACTTTCTTTCCCTTTCAAGAAACTGAACACGAACAGATTTCTGAAAAAAAATCAGCAGTGATTAACCTAAAATTAAATGCCTCTTCAAAAAGACTAGCTTGAAGATGTGATTATGAGGAAGTTAATTTCCTGAAATTTATAGGTTCTTATAAAACCTATAGATGCACATCATGACTTAGATTAACTTCATTTTAAAGTGATATTGTGCAGAACGAAGGAGCTGGAGTTCTTTAATATCTTTAGGGCTTGCTGCTTAGTATTAAACAGGTTTTATGGGCAGAAAAAATAGTCCACTAATTTAATGTCTAGTCACTCACCTTGTCTTTGGTGACTGTTCAATATAAAGTGAATTAACAATATTACTAAAACCATCAAATGACAAAGAAGTGGACTCACATATGTTTTAATTTCCTTTTCTAGCTGCAAATTACAGCAGCTAACAATTGGCTGGCTTTCCATAAGCCAGCACATTCTATTACTCATATGTGCTCCCCCAGAAAACATACTGTCTTCATTTATACTTAAAATTTTATCAACTCCCCACAAAGTTTGATGTTGCTGCAAAATATGCAAAGTACAGCTTCCAACCAAGACAGTCCCACCTTGCCCAACGACTCACCCCCTTTTCTGCAGTGACCATTACTGCCAAATTCTGTGAGCTGCAACACAGCTCTTTACAAGTGCATATTTAAGACCTATTTTGTTATGTTTTTCTTCACTGCTGGATCTCACCCTCTATCCAGCCTTGATATATTTATCAAGCACAAGATGAAAACCAAAGACAGGGAACACGTGTAAAATCTTAATGACATAACTAGAAGTACTGAAACTTGGCAGCTTGTCTGGATTCTGTATCATTTCTACTTATTCTCTTAATGGGCATTTATTCTGTGCAGGAATGACAGGCCCTAAAAGCAGCTCAGTTTCCAGGTGCCTGCGCTGACAGTGTGAACAGCAGCACTCAGCAATCCCTCAGCCTAGGTGTGAATTTCTGATACTACAATCAGCTGGCACTTGTGCTGCGGCTTTCAATGGGATCAGCATTGGCCAACGTGATTGAAGATGTGGGAAGGATCATTACAATGGTGAACTTTCAAGTTCCCTTGATATATGGTCACCACAGAAATTCCTCAACTGCAGCTAGATGGATTAAGGTTCTCTTTTCCCCTGGGGCAATTCAGGAGTCCTCAGTGCTGAGGACACTACTCCTTCAATTTCCTAACATCAGGAATTTAAGAAATATTACTCTTTATACATAAAACTCTGTCAGATAATTCTCCAAGGTATAAAAAAATCCTCTAAGAGGGAAATATGTAGAGATCTATCATAGCAGAAAACCCTGTCAGATTAATGAGATAGCTCTGTCTGTAATACAGTCAGGGATTTCAGCTGGATCACACTAATTGCCATTAAATGAAATCATCAGCTTGCTCTCTCCTCCTGACCGTATGACAAGCCTGACAATGAATACATTCCCATTGAAGAGCAAATGACAATATAAGGACAGAATTTAACAGAGTAATTTCGCTTGCAGAAACTATTTCCTAGCCTTGAAATCACCAGCTCTGTACTAACCAAAAATGATCCCCGAACACAGTCTGTGCTCATGTACATTATTTCATCTCATGTCCCCCAGTTTTGGCTATTAAGCTGATGTGTAACAAGTTTAGGTAAATTGGTCCCCTGTCAGTGCAGAACTGCAGAGCTTCACTCCAAGTACCACAGTGTCCATAGCTTGGCAGGGGCCATACACACAGAGAGTGCAGCACTAAAGGTGCTGAGCAGCATTTCTCTCATTCCTGCCAGGAGGAAGCAGCAGCAGCAGGACGTGCCTTCTGCCACAGCCTCAGCAGCTGCCAGGCACAGCCAGGTGGAAAGTGGGACCCAACAATCTGTGAAGACTTTTCCATCCAAGTGTATCCATTGGAGTTGCATCTGATGTACTTCGGTAAGCCTTCAGTAATGAGGAAAATTTACAAAACTGTGTGTAATTATATAAGTTAAGACTCATATTATTTTCATATTATTTGTAATTTTGTATTTATCTAGATATATCAAATATTAAGTGGAAATGTATGAAGAAAAGATTCAACATTTGGACAGCATACACAATATTTGACATCACAGTAAACTGCACTCAAGATGCAAGTTTTGAAATGATACTGCTCTTCTTTCTAGTCATAACTCTCATTCAGTACTTGGCATGGCTTTCATGCTACCTGAAGGTACAGTGAAAGTATCAGGAGTGACAAATGAGGACAGTCTGGTAACTAGAGAGACAATTTGGGTCCAAATTGAGCTCAAACATAGACCATGGAGATTAATAAAGAACTTTTTTAACAGCCTTCAAATCAGATGTGACCCATCTCAGCTTTGCCACTGACTGACTTTGGCACTTGGCAGCTGACAGCAAGTCACATCAATCCAGATTTTCAGAAGAACTTAATTATCTAAAAGGAACCTGAGGCAGAGACTTCTGTGCTCCATTTATGGTAAAAAAAAAAAAAGTCTACAAGCCACATATTCTGTACCCCAGATGCTAAATTGTTCTTCTGTATCTCTTTAGAACCACCCAGACCTGATCAGATCCCACAGGACAGAGGTATCCCTGTGCAAGTTCTTAGAGACCCAACGAACCTCTAACATGAATTTGGGAACCAGACTTGGTACAAATGTTGCAGAAGCCAGTATTTTTTACTTTAGTGAAATACAAGCAAAGAAAAAGATGTCTCAAACGTTTTTATACAAACAAAAAGAGCAGGTCAGACACTTCCTATGTTTCCAAAGAGCCAGATCACCACGAATAAAAGGTTAACATGACTGGGACAGCTGTGTTAGAAATTGTTCCACCTGGAGTAGAATAGGGATTCTCTGGAAAAAATGTACACCCGACTCTCCACCCCTACTGGACACTAAAACTTTCTCACTTGAGCAACCAGCAATTTCCAAAGACAGGGAATGGATGGAGGCCTGGAGCAAATGATCTGGTTAATGGAGACATCTCCAGTTTACATATTCTTCAATTATTGCTGCACATTATTAATGGTATCTTTAGATTCAAACAAACTGCATGGCAAACCAGCCCGAAAAACCCCCAACAAATTACTTGGGTGAACACAGATCATGAATGCAGCTCGAATTCTTCTCAGCACTGCTCTGGGACCACCAGCAACTCTGAGCAGAACCACAGCACATGGTCAACAGTCCTTCCCTAACTCTCAGAGAGCCTTCATCAAAGCAAGCTGGTGTTTTCTGCACTCACCCTCAGGGAAATATTACAACCGAGACACACAGGGTGCTTACGAGAATTCAAGATGTGCCTTGCCCAGCCAAGAACAGCTTTGGTGTCTAATTTAACTTTGGGGAGCTGATTAGGAGGCGCAAGACCTGAGAGAATGGAGCACTGCTCCCTCCCTGCCAGTGCAGCAGAGGGTCAGATGTGGGGCAGCAGGGATATCTCATGTATCCAGCCATTGGTGCCCCACACCAACAGGAAAGAATTAACCTCCTCCAACAGGAGACGCTTCTCTTGTGCATCTATCGAAAGATACTCTGGACTTACACTATTGATAATACATATATACATAGATACAGATGAGTCTCCAAAGCTTATGGACATTAGGGAATCTGCTTCATCCCTTGTGAGTTTTTTAAAGCACTTGCTTGCTCCAGACAAGTATTTGATTAGCTGTCGCTGCAGACTGAGCAGTGAGCCAGCATACCTGGAGCAGCTCAGCTAACAAGGAGGCTACACCTTTACCAACAAGCAATTTTATGAGCATTTATGTAGTAGTCCCTTCATTCCATAAAAAGTACACCTACAGAAAACAGAGCAGTGCAGTAATATTAAATAATAAATGGTAAAAGCTTTAATGGCAGGCAGTGCTGAAAGATTTGAAGAAATAACAAGGGCTTTTGTTTGCACAGTTTACTATTCTGTATTTCAGCCTGACAGCCTGGAGAGATAAGGAAATGGAAAAGAAGGTAAATGTGAACAGTAAGCTCAGAGAAAACCTGACTTCCATCTTTCTTTCAATAAGACCAACACCCAGAAAGAAGGAAAGTTAAATGCCCTTTCCCCAAAGAAGAATCTGTAACTTGCTGCAGGCAAATAGTCAACATCAATGGCAATGGGATCATTTACAAGGTTAGGGATTGTTTGGCTTTAAGGCTTTCTGTGCCTTGTTAGGCTTCTCGTGTGTAGGTCTGCTGTGGACACAAAACTCATTCTGAGCCCTTGTGACACAGTTGTTTGTTTTTATTCCCTTTTCTGCCCCTCGTTCACCAACAGTCTGTCAGCAGATGCATAAGTAATGGTACAGATCTTTCATTTTCTCTGAAATACATGAGCTGTAAGACTTCATACACTTTGTAGCTGGTGACTTTCTGTGGAGCAGGTCATATGTAAACACAAAGAAACATTCCAAAGACAATCAGGAGCTACACTGTTAATGCAAAACAAATGTAAACATCTTTAAGGGAAATTTGCTATTCATAATGCTGAGGGTCATCTGAAGTGTCAGAATATTCAAGTCACAAAAGCTGCATAAAAATCATAAGCTCTTATTTTGGTCCAACTATTTGTACTGTGAAATTCCTGACTTTAAATGAACAATCCCATGCTATCATGCTTCTAAAAAGTTTAAAAATCAATGAAGTTGATCAGACGCTTTTATCCAAAAGAAAAAATAAAATCTCTTCTGATATGTGGTAATTCATCAGAAAAGGTCAAGTGTTCCATGAAAAAAAAAAAATTACAAAGAAACTTTCTGCCAGTCCCTAAGCTATTAAAATTTAAAGATAACAAAGTAGGGCAGGTTTTTGCCTTCCTTATCAATGTCAATTTTGTTAAAACCTTTGTGTTGTCCTGGTTACTGCAGCTTTGGGTTCAATCTGGCTTCTTGCAGCTGTCCCCGTTAAAATATAAAAAACCCACTGCCTGCTTTGATTTATAGCTTGTTCTAAGCTCAGTGAACTAAACGCGTCATGTCTTGTATCAGCTGACAAATTCTAGAGGCCTCATTTTATATTGTCTCTAAGCCCAAGGTATAAGCTTGGTTTTGCTCCAATAGTTGGGTTCTCACTCAACCAGAGAAATCCATGGACCTCCTCTGCAGTCAGAACAGCTCAGCCTGTTCATCTTCACCATCCACAGCCACCTCTCTCCACACACACAAAATAGCAACAGTTCTCTCCTCAGGCACTATCCCACCACTGCACTTGACATGAACTTAGAAAGGATAACTTTCAGGCATTAGCAGAGTTAGTGGCTCCTAAGGGAAAGGCACTCCCGAGGCACCCTAACAGCTGAATTGCTACAAACTGGGTGTACAGCAACTACCTCTGTCCTGCTACTGAGCCCAGCACGAGCAATGCCCAGCTAAAAAATCACCAGCTGAACATGTTCCATATCTCAGATACAGCTCCATTCACAGAAAGAAAAGAAAAGCTTGGAAAAGGCCTCCAAGATCATCGAGTCCATCCTCTGACCAATCACCATTTCGTCAACTAGAATGAAGCACTGAGTGTCACATCCAGTTGGTGCTCAAACACCTCCAGGGATGACTCCACCACCTCCCTGGGCAGCCCCTTCCAATGTCTGACAACACTTCCATGAAGAAATTCCTATCCCATACTGTGGTAACCCCATCACAGATATTCTGCTACACATGATTCTCTTCAGGGTTCTCCAGGAAGAAGAGGAGGCAGATTTGTCTACCAAATGCTGCCAGTGCGGGATGCACTGCTGCCACAGGGAGAGGTGGGACACCTGCCCTGTCCCTCCTGCTGCTCTTCTGAGCTCATCCAACACAAACACCAGGCCAGGTCTGTAGCCAAACACCTTGTATTGACAGCAGGTTTGTGTTCAAACCCGGGCATTGGCACACGCTGCAGCCCGGGGAGCTGAGGGACACCAGCAGCAGGGGAGTCAAGGATGTCACTTTCCAGCCCCTCCACAACCTCTCACACCCCGGGGAAAGGCACCTCCAGGAGGTACAACTGGCTCTGACTCTGGGGTGGTGTAGCCTGGAGGCTCATAAAGGAAGTTTTGTGTTGGATGTGCAGTACAAAAGAGGGATTTGATCAGTCTGAACTGAGTCCATTCTAGTGGCATTTCCATGTGCCACATACACAAAAAAAAGCTGTAAAATACATGTCAGTGACATTTGCAGTGTTCTGAAGTTTAAGTCACCAATTATTTCCCCAGTCCCTTGTTTATTGCCTCAATAACCCATGAAGGAAAGGTGAAAGGCCAACCAATGAAAACACTGAATACTAAAAAGGTTAAAGTGTATCAGTGCATTGAAAGTTTATAGTTTTGCTGCTGACTACACTGGGGATATAAGTTATGTTGTCTTGTTCTCATGACAATGACAAGAAAACGGGACAACCCCCCCCGTTCTTGCGATAAAAACTCTAATGGAAATCAGGAGCCGCAAATTTAACGGTGTCTGCAATCTGCAGGGTTTCACTTCCAGAGACACACCAAATGCAGAGTCAGGGTGCAGGATTAAATAGCCTCCAGTGACAATTCAGATGTCTGATCTCCATATTGATTGCACTGCTCATAGATGTAATTTTAATTTTGAATATGTTACTGAATGCCAGATTATCTATCCACTGTGGTTAAATAGATACAGTGAATAATGCATTCCCATTTGACTCTCTTTGATCATTTTATTTGTGTTTCAAAGCTGGCAGAGAACAGCTGCTTAAGGGACAGAGCTCAAAAGACACTCTACATCTAAATGACTGACACCTGATGAGGCATAAACCTGCAGGATGTGCTTCCTACAAGGACTCACAATGCTCAGGACTCCAGGGTTTTTATTATTATTATTATTCCTCACTCACCTAAGACAGTATATTGAAATTAATTATCTCAACTATTCCTTTAAAAACCAACCTTAGAGATCTCACCTCTGAAGGACAGAAAAATAATTTAATTAATGTAAGAGTCCTGTGGAACCTTAAAGTGACTGCAACAAACATGTTTAAGTTTTGCAAGAATTCTGATTAGACTTTGTAGTACTTTTCTTGTCAGACAAATCAGAAACAAAATAAGTTGTAATAGGAGCATAAGATCGGTACTTATGGTTTTAACATCTCCATTTAATTGCACATTTAAGATGAAATATTTAAAAACTATTTAATTCATATTCCAACTAGTAACATGATGTGCTCCTACAACTTAGCTGAAAATGGTAAAAACCTATAATGTCAGAGTTTGGTAATGTCCTTGAACGATATTTAAGAGTCTACTCTACTCTCACCCCACACAAAACCAGTGTTAAAGAGCATACAGGTAATGAAAAGAATTAAAAAATTTATTTTCAGTGAGAAATCATATTGGAATGTGAGAGCTGTAATGACCAGGTCATTCCATCTTAAACCATAGAAAGAAAGGCCAACAGGTGAGAGAGGAATGAAAAGATGTGAATAAAATATTTTAGCCCTAAACCGTGTTTTAGCCCTAATCTGTATTTAACAATAGAGGACACAGAAGGAAATCCATTCACTAGAGAGCTGTAAGTTGATTCTAAATGTAATACAGTCTTAAGAGTGAAGAGCAGTTGAATGTTACTGCCCCTAAGTGCTGCTGGAGGAATGGTAAGATCACAGGAATACAGAACAGCAGCAGAGAGGAACTGACAGATATTTTTAGGCTTCTATACAGCAGTGCTGGAAAGGCTGTCAAAACATTGCATCCACTCCTCCTGACCACATTTTCAAAATAAAATTTTTAAATACGTGAAAAGATTTCAGAGAAGAAAACTGCATTGAAAGACTGGGTTAAAATCTTTGGGAGAAAAGTAATTAAAAAAACAAGACAGGAGATAGATCAACTTAGGGGAGGAAAATATCTGCTACTGAAGAACTTTTCAATTTGGTCAAAGGTGGCATAACAAGAAACTGCAGGAGGAAGTTATGCCTGACAAATGCAAACTGCCCTTCAACAGTGAGGGTAATTAACTATTAAAAAAAAAAAAAAGCAAACAAAGAAACTCAACCAAAAATACAGAAACCCTTTCTTGATTCATGTCTTCTCATCAAGAGTCTGAAAGCAGAGCAGGGGAGAGAGAGATTATACAGTCTCAACATGACTAGAAAATGTATTATACAAAAAAAGCCTCTCTGATGTTCAACTCCACAGAAGAGAAAATTCATTTAGTGAAGACAAGGGCTATATAAAGGATCTTGCAATTTTCAAACCTCAATATTTTGAGGAGCAAATGTGGATTTCATAAAACTGCATCATTCTTTCAGAGTATGATGAGCAGAGGTAAGCCTATTCATTTTCCTGTCAAATTGGCTTTGACTAAATTAACACACTTAATGACGGGAACACTTTTTCCCCCTCTGAAAACAACCTCCACATCCTGAAACTGCTCAAGCAGAGAAAAACAAAGGATTTGGCAGCAGAGCTAAAATAACTCACCTCCTCAAAGTAAGCCAGCCAGTCTCAGCTTCCCGACGAACACCATCCTCCCCTTCCAGGGGCAATGTCAGCACACCTGTCTGAGGCAATCAGCCAAGGATGCAGGTGGAGGGGATTAAGCTTTTACTTCATCTTTTCTCCAGAGAAGTGCTCCCATGTCGGGCAGTGTGCTGTTAAATCAGGAGCTGGGAGAGACCACCACACTTCAGCTTCTTACACCTCCACTGGAAAACCGACCATTCAGGGTCCATTACTACAGCCTTCGTTTCACAGTCGGCAGCAGCAGACAAAAAGTCGCCGTCTTGAAAAAGTAAAGAGGAAGTTCAGTTATTTACAAGGTTCGAATTGATTCAGTCAAACATGAGACAAAGGACTGAAAACCTGGAGTGTATAACCACAGTGAGGGGCTCCTGGTGCTCAGTGAAGGGGCTGCGGACTCAGTCCCCTCACGGTGCTGCCCCTGAGCGAGAGGCGTCCCCTCAGCACAGGCTGAGGCCTCGGGCAGACTGGCCAAGATAAACCGGCACGACACACCACAGCTTTCCAACACTGTCATATAATTTTTCAGGATGTTTCAAAACACCTCCAGGAGCTGAGCATCAGCCTCTTCTTACAGGCTCTGTCCCTGTCAGCTGCACGGACCGTCATTGTCCCCCCACAAAATGGCGGCTGCCACGCAGAGCCACCACGCTCCAGGAGATTCTACGAGTTCAGGCTCAGGACGAGTGAGCCTTCCAAGAGCTACTGAAAAGACTCATTTGTACCAGATTTGACAGAAATTACCCCTCCAAAAAGGCATATTTTATCTTTACAAGTAACATACTGGACCACAGTCTTACTGCTTATTGCCGTATTCTACTCAGCACTGAAATTCCCGATTAATCAGACCCTTGGAAAGCAGTCTTAAATTCTGAAACACCTTAAAAACCATGATGTAGGCTCCAAAATCAGTTAAATGTGACTATGCTGAATGCTGCAGTACCTTTGAACATTGATTATACCACTATTTATGCCAAGCTAAGCTGAGTGCTTAATTGCAATTTAAGGCTAGGCACATTCTCTTATTACAGTATATCTGCAGAAGGCTGAGAACTTTAGTACCGTGGTGAGCGTCCCTGTCTCTCATGCAGGAGACTGGGGGTTCGATTCCTGCCAGGGAGGCAGTGGTGCTGTTTAAGAGTTGGACTCGATGATCCTTGTGGGTCCCTTCCAACTCAGAAGATTCTGTGATTTAGGAATACTCTACAAAGCTCTCTTCATAAGTCCATCACAGGTCAATAGTTGTCTTTCATGCTCTCCTTTAAAATAAAAAGTAACACATCATGTAAGGCACCCACTCATCACCGGTTGTGGCTGACAGAAAGTCTCTGAGGAGCCCAAAGCAGCTGACTGACTGTGAGCACTGTGTGACTTGGGGATGATCCATACTGTGTATATAGATTCCCAGGGCAGCAGCAGGTCTGCTCTGCCCAGAAGCATGTAGCTGCATAAAAGGCATTAAATGCTCATGGATGAACTAGAAAAACCTACAAATGATGCAGCTTTACAGTGTCTAAGAAGAAATGTTTCAAGGGTAAAATCACAAGATCACAAGTTTCCTGCAGTTGTGTCACCAGCACTGCACCTGCTGCTAAACAAGTGCTTGTTTTTGTAGCCAGTGGTTTGGGGTGTGGTGGCAGTGATAGATGAGCACTTACCATCAGTGTGTTAAACTGTTCACTATGGGAAGCTGTCCTGTTCCATGCTGCACTGCGTCATTTTAATCAGTGTCCTGCTGCTTTGTCAAGCACATTAAAGCACGAGCTATAAGGTTTCCCATTTCCTCTGCAATCCAAGTTATATTGTGCACGTATCACAGAGAATGGATATCCAGATGCAACCTACAGCTTGTGGGATTGGAGGGAAGATAATGTCGAGTGGATAGTTCATCTCTGAAGTAGGAAATAATTAACAAGTGGGGAAAAGATATCAAGTTTTTCCTTACCAGAGAAGAAACATGCACGAGTCAACATAGGTCAGCTCTTGGTATATTTAAGTGACTGTTTTCTCTCAGTTTTTAATTTCCTGATAATGCTGATTTAGGAATGCAAGGGCTCCACCTTAGAGGGGTAGTAAGGACTGTTGGAAAACAGTGCTTATTCTTAAGCACATACAAAAAATTTTGGCTTGAAGATCAAGAATCTCTCCTGCTCCTTTTGTAATCATGGTTCTATAAATCAGTCATGAGAGAATATTAATAACTATGAGCTGGGGAAGAACCTCCCAAAGCCCGAGATGTAAGCTGTGCTTCCATAAACCTTACCCTTTTTTCCTCAAACTTTACAATATTGTCCCCTATTTCCAGTGGTTGGTTCAAATCAAACCAAAAGCAGCTTCTGGCTTTTCTCAGTAAACAGTATAACCTTGAGAATACACAGGCTCTTAGAATATGCAAGTGGAAGTTCCCCTTTCCCAACATCCTTCTGTGGTGAAATCAAGAAGCATTTGCACAATGAAACCCAGTGTGACATTTCCTAATATGACAAATGGTTTCTCTCAATGATGTTCTGAACTAGATGTCTGAAAGACCACTATTACAAAACACTTTACAAGTGTTATCACTGTCAGACTAGAGGAAAAAGGTGAACTGGAGGAGAATCCCTAAGAGATATTTTACACAGTGCTGTCACTATTAATCTGTAGTTAAATTTCTGAACACAAAATACTCAGAACCTGGCTTCTTTTCCATTGTCTCATTAAAATGTTAAGAATCTAAACCATGTGGCTTCAGGATCCACAGCCAACCGTACAGGAAAATGAGCACCTGTAATCATTCCAAGTGTCATTCTGGACAGCAGCCACCTGCCAGCACCATCCCAAACAGACAGGAGTGGCTGCTGCTCCTTTAGAAGTGCCCAGATGGGAAGCCAGGGTGGACCAGATCCAGCCTTGGGAGCTGTTTCTCTATCTCTGTGCAGCACAGGACACCCGTGTTGCCCACGAATAGAGAGCAGATTCCAGGCTAATACGCTGCTTCTTGGCAAAACATGGTTCACACAAAGCCATGGGCTGCCCTGGTACAGCTACTTTCACTGCCAATGCAAGATGATTGAATTAGCTGTAAAAAACAGCAGCTTGAAGTGTTGAGACTTGAACAGACTCGGTATCTTGCTCTGTTTCCAGAAGTGAATAAGCTCCCTAACACAGCCACTCTCAGGCCAGTGAGTGTGCAGAGTTAGCATGGAACAAATTCACATGCTGGCTCAGGGATTGGGTGCTTGTAAACAGCCATGAGACATGATCAGGCTTTGTATTTACCACCTACCTCGTACAGAGTCAAAAGCAGAGGCAATCATTGAATCTGGTGTATAAAACAAAGCTTCATTTATTCTGACACATAACTGTACTTAGCATCTTGTAACCCCACCACAGTGGGTTAGAGCCACTTCTGTGGGGCTATTTTCTCATCACGCATTTTTACAGCTTTTGTGATACCAAGCATAGAGGAAAAGATTAAATACTGAAAACTGAACTTTTCATACAGATGATATTTGAAAAAATTCACCAGTGTTGCCCTCTTCAATGCACAGATCTGTTGAAACAGTGAGGTATATACATATTTACGTACATCCCCAAAATATTATCCTCCTGGTTGCAGTGCATGTGAAAATTTCAGCAGAAAAATATTAAAACAGCAAGGAAGCACCCAGTGCTATGCATAACTTTTCCTTCCAGCCAGGGATACCCCCAGGATATCTCCAGCAGCCCATATACACAAAGCTCAGCTGCAAAAGCAAGTTCAGCACTATCACTCTGAAATCAGACAGCTGCAGCCACTAGAACTCCTCTGCACAAGTACCCAGGGCAGGTTCAGTGGAAACATGACTCTACAGGAAATAAAAACTTAAAATAAAAGAGCAGATTACACCATCATTTGAAAAATATTTTGGTGATAGGAGTCTGATTGGTAAAGCTCTGGACTAGGCACCACTCTGGGGTTTATTTCCAGTTCTAAAGCTCGTATGTCTGTGTCCCTTCAAAAAAATAGTGCCTTAATGTGAAACTACTGAAGTTTCACACACACACATCCTGCTGAGTGCGCAGGAACCTATAAAAGAACTTAATCTGACCTGATGGATTTGTAGCACGATTTACACAATAACCCATCACACCAAACATGAGAACCACAGTCCAGGTCATCTAAAGAATCATCAGTTATTAGAAGATTTCTTCTGTACAACATTCAAAAGTCTGGACCCACAGGGATAAATCTGATCTCCAGTGTGTTTTACCTCTCCTGCCTCTCCCTGCTCTGTTTGCTCACAGGAGCCCAAGGAGAGTCTCCCAGAGCACTGGCCCCACTCTTCGTGCAATCAGCAGCCAGAGGAAGCTCTTCGGGTTCTGCTCCTACTCACTCCTCTTGCTCGCCTTGTTCATTCAGGATGGAGGCTTTTAAGGAAAGGACTGTGCTCTAAGATTTTATACTCCCTAACTGCAGCATTAGGTAAACATGCTCTTTAAATAAAACTTATGATTATACTCTATTAACCTTTCCCTTTATACGTATCTTGATTTAACAGCAAAGCGTAACAATTCTGTGTGTATAAAACAAATCAATGTATGTATACCTGTGAAAAATATAGTTACTGCACCTGGAAGTCTTTATCTGACAGCTCTTAGAAAGCTGATGTGTACACACCAAGGAAGTCCTGAACTGAAGCACTGCCCACACACATGCCCTACTCTGGCACTTTGCTCTTTTGTGGTCAGAGCAGAGTGGAGGCTGTAAAGAAAACAAGCAAACAAAGAAATTCCACATGTGTTATATACCTGACATGTTGGAAGTTCTTATCTGTGCTACTCTGGGCTGCAAACCGCAGATGTTGTGGTGACCTGTACCATGTATTTTGCAACAGATACATGGATCCAGTGTCAGGTTTGACTTCCCCACTAATGGATGGCTCCACAATCCATGAAAAGCAGTGATTTGGAAAGAAAGCTCACTTTCTAAGTATGATATTCCGGAGCCAAGGGGTTTGAGTTTAATCTTGGGAAGCTGGGTGTATGGCTTGGGTACGAGCTTTCTCCATTTGTACTGCAATATTAAATTTACTACTTTGTTGAAAAGTTGCTAAAAGCAAGTGAAGGTAATGAATTCTCATAGTGATTGCTGCAATTATTATCTATGATATAAAAGAGATTTTAAGTTAGTTTAATTAAAAAGCAGATATCAAGGCTTTGATTGTCTCTGACATTACTGAACTCAGAGTAAGGCAACTCACGATTAGGAAACTGAGAGAACCAAACACCAACCACTGCAGTCACATTTATAACTATCACAGCCCCTGGCTTTTGCAAATCTGAGATGATGAAAACGTGAACCCAATGCAATGTGTGTGATTTTTACATGACTTGCAGTACTGTGAAGAAGCAAACAGTGCTGCACAGAGAAGGGGCCACCAGGCCTCCACAGCAGACGAGTGTGTTAGAAAAAGAGACAGTGGCAAACAAGTGTGGAGGCTCTTAATGCCTAAAGCTTTATCAGTAAATATTCAAGATGATAGAGGAGACTTTTCAACAACATGCAAAGCCACTGAAGCTTTGGGAAAAGGTCATGGAGACTACACCAAGCAATGGCTTCAACAGAACTGGTGCTTTTACACTGGTTTTCACTTGGAGAAGGGTATTTTTCCCAGTGACAATGATCGATGGAGTTTCAGGTTTAATATTTCTTTCCCAGCAAGTACTTGGGTCTTGGAACGAGCAAAAGGGACTTGCAAAAGGGATGGATTTTTAAAATTATTTTTCAAAAATTCTTCTTTACTTGGAAGCAGTGAATGTCCAGCTGGCTTCTGGACTGTACATCTAAATCCTCAGCAAACAAAATCAGTGCCAGGTTCTCCATGTTCACTGTGCAAATCCCACTATTACTAGCACCGGGCTTACTTGTGCAAGGAGTAAGAGCACAGAAGAAAATCAGAAGCCTTCACATATCCTGGAAGGTGAGATTAAGAATCTGAAATGTATCATTCTACAGGAAAAAGGAAGAAGAGAGATTAGCATATGAAAACACTAAATTGTAACGACACATTTATTTAATTATTTGTGCATCTATACAACAAGAAAAGAAAGGAAGTAATTGTGTACATGCCCAGAGTCCAAAGCCTCCCTGCCCCTCAGGCCATCCCACCAAGGCGCCCACAGATAACAAGGCATATACTGATCAATAAGATGCTCTCAGCCTGCTCATTTATGCATTAATGAAATGTGTGCAGCAGTTCACTCAGCTGATAAAGGTTCCCACAGGGGACTATGTCCAGGGGAAAACAAATCATCAAAATGAACGGAAGTGATTAGAGGAAGACCAGAGATGATGAAGTGCAGCTTGGGGAGAAGTCAGACCCAACAGTCTGACTATCCCTTCATCACTGTGCCACCCTNCAGAGGGTAGCAAGGAAATATCGAAACACACAGACTTCTGCCTGTACACAGAAAACCAGCCTGCACGTCACCCTGTTTAACCCCTCTGTTGTAACAGTGTCCTCCACATGGATGCTCCTCTTTAAGCCAACAGAAAACACTGCTTTGAAGAGTTACTGAAACAATGCCCAAAACCATGGCCACTTGGAAAGGAGTCAGGCTGCATCTGGTGGCTCATACCATTATCCATGTCCTCTGCTCACAAATTCAGGCCAGAGCCCTGAATCCTGAATCCATAGGGTTGCTGTGCACAGCCCCACGCTCAGCCCAGCAACGAGCACACAGTTCCCAGGGCTCAGTAAGGGCTGCCCCCACACTGATCCATGTGCTGCACAGCTTCACTTTGTGTCCTGTTCTCACCCCCTCAAAAAAACCCCAAGAAAGCATCTTATTTTCCTCCCTCAGCTGCTGGAGAATAGAACAACCTTCTGAACATTCAATGGAAGCAAGTTCACTATGGCACAAACATCTTTGTGCAGCATGTGAGAGAATCATGTTGCTGCATATGTAGGATTGGTTTTATTAAAAAAAAAAATTGGTACTGAGTGAGGAAGATACAATTTGCTATTAGAGATGTCATAGCTTCTCACAAATGAGATCAGGGTCAGTAATTCTGATCACTATCTACATTCCAGATAGGTTTCTGCTTGTTTCAATTCATCCTTTATCTGCCTGTGACAATTAAGCAACTGTGCTGTGAAATAATATCATTTGACCAAAATAGAACTGCTGCAGCACTGACTGGACTAATGACATACCAAAATTGTTTGTACAAAGTACACGACAATGAAAAGCTCTTTAGAAGCAGATGACCTTATTATAATAGAACTTGATTCTAACTATCAAGTTGTCGTGAGGCTGTGCCCTAAACAGCAGTGTAAGGTACATATAATACCTATGTAATGCAGAATCAGTCCCAGCAGGGCTCAGAGATAACAGATCTGCATGTGTAGGCTGTCCAAAGCAGTACAATTCATTTCACAATAAAAAGCAGAGAAGACTGATGCTCCCTGTCTCTTCCTGATGAAGCATTTTACAGCACCGTAGGTGTACATATATATTATGCATGGAATTGTGTGGCTTGTTTTCCCTTTTAGAGAGCTGTGCTTAGAAATAAATACAGTGTATCAGATGTAGGGAGATAGAACTCATCTCTGAGCTGCATCATGAATGAGTTTGTGTGACTTCCCAAAGGACAGAGATGAATCTGAGGACAGTGGAAAGCAGAATGGCTGAAGTTACAAAGAAGGCACTATGGGGACCAGCAAAAGAGGAATTTGCCTGCAGTTTCCCATCACTGAGTCTTTCCCAATTGACTGAAAGCTAAAGCAGCAGCTCCATTAGTGTTTTATAGAGTTCACAAATCAATGTGAAATTCCATATGCTTTGCTGAGACACCAGCACAGACGTGTTTAGGAGTATTTATTCACATCTATAGAGTGTATGTAAGTATACAGAGAGATAAGGGCCCTCCTCTGCATCCAGATTTGCATGAAGTCAAACAAAACTGATGTGGTACTTGGCAGGGGATGTAGGAGGATTCACAGAGCCATGACACTGAACTTGTCAGCTAAAATATTTCATTCTGTTATTGGAAATCATTACTCTCACTGTCTAGAAATCTCCCTGTATTTTGAGTGGTTTGTGAAGCAAGTGGAACTGCACCAGCAAAGCCATTCAGAATAAAAAGTGTCATGGTGTCACATGGCAAAAATGTAATGTATCTTGAGAATTAAACATTAGTATTGAGTTCCTTGCCAGGTTAATCACTCTCCTGCCTGTAGCTGTATTTTCTCTTTCCAAACCCTCTTAAACACGGGTTTTTGTTAACACCTTCCTTCAATAATCAAATGTTGAGAACACATTCTGTCTTAGTTGAGGGGAACTCATGACTTCCACTATTTAGAGGTGACCCCAGAAGGGGAAATTCCCTCTGCCTCTTCTCCCTGTCCTGTTCCAAACAGTGCCTGTCTAGTAACTTCAGCCATTTCCACTCTCTGATAAAAGTGTACACTTCTGTGCATATTTTTGTCTATTTAACTCCCCCCCCAAACTGTATTAGGACCAGGGGGATATATAAAAGCAGCAAGGATGGAAATTTAGCCCATCTTGGAGAATAGTTGTGTGCCTTTATGTACTAGAGAGAGACACAAGATGAAAATAATCTTTTTGCTTTAATGAAAGGTCCTCAGTGTTGCAAACCGACAAGTTGCTAAGGGATGCCTACTCAGATTTTTCCACAAATCTTTTAAGTCAGTTCCCGTTATGAATTCAAAAGATAGTTTCATCTCCTAAAACAGTTCTGAGGTAGCATTCCCATAAGCAACACACCGATTTTTAAGGCTGTGCTTCTCCTTGGAGGGGCTGGATACCTACAGCAGAACATTTCTCTTTCATCACAGGCAACATCCCGGGTCAAGCTGGTGGCTTGGAAGCTTTCTCCATCTTACTGTGGTGAAAGGCACCTTCATTAATTTAATCATTACTGCAAGCACCATCAGTACATCTAAAAATAAGCCACTCGAACAAGGAGAAATTTTCCAAATTCTGCGTTTCTATATCTTTTTAATAAAGCTCAAGCTTGCTAACAATACACTGCAGCACAATGGAAAATTCTCATCTACAAAGTAGTGTAAAAACCTATCTGTGTGTGGGAAGAAGATAAGGGCTGTTTATCAACAGGAATAAAATGATTGAACTTGGAAATAAGATGGTGGATATCCTTCATTTGCAGGCTGCATAGATGCAATTAGCAACACAAAGAAGGTATTCACCATTTCAAAAATCTTAGTGCACTGATGCATCTTGCTAAAACTATCTGCAGTGAAAGGTTCTGCCTCAGAATACTATTAAACACAGAAATTTAAAATTCATCGGAAGTGTTTGTATTCTAAATAAAATGCATCTGTTTAAATGATGTATATATTCCTGACACTTGCACACAAATGTATATGCTTGTACTTGTCTGTGATAAGAGTTCAGTCATTTTTATTTTCTATTAAATATCTATATAATTGACACCCACATTTTTTATCTCATTTCGTTCAGCATGCATGGTCATTTATAGATCTAGACACAAATACCATCTGAAGTGAGAATACAAAATAAAGCTTTTTTCCTTAATGTGCAAATTTAAAAACTCTTTCTGTAATTTATTTTCTCATTTCTTTTCTACCAGATTGTACTTGCATTTAGTATCACTTCAGCTGAAGTACAGTGTAAATTTCTCACCAAAAGACTCCATCTCCAGGAGAAATGTCTGTGTTTCCAGGCTTTGTATCGCCTATTTAACATTTTTCAAATTAAATCTCTCCTAGATGAATCCAGTATATTGCTCAGCAGTTATTGAAATTTATGAACATGTTTAAGCTTTTTCATACTGCTGTTAACCATTATGACTGCCTCCTTTAAATCTTTCATTTTATAGCTATCACTTGAGCAGACTGTGTTGGTGACATTCATGAATTTCTCAGATCACAGCCGTGCCTGTACTTAACATCTCAGGATAGAGTTCCAAAGCCATTCCCGGGCTGGCTGGCTTAACCTCTTGCTCCACTGAGCCCCCAGATGTTCTGCCATCAAACTGTGTTTGGGGTACTTGGCATCATGGTCTGGGGGTTGGATGGTCCTTTCAGTGTGGCGGAAGGAAAAGACACTAGATCCAACCTCAGACAGCTCCAGAGGCTGAGCCCCTTCACCACAGACGTGCCTATCCCTGATTCTATTCTGCTAACATTTACACATCAGTATTTCTTGTCAAAATGAGAACTTCTCATTAGTGCAAAGAGGAGGAAAGGCAAGTCTGCCATTGGGACACTAACACTCACTTCCCGGACACCTGCATTGCGTTTCTGGCAAACTTGTGATTTCTTAACACACCCTCCTTACCAAACATGGCACACATACACACAAGCACACAAAGAAAACAGATACTGTGGGGAAAATCAGAGAGGACTTACCCACTAGATGAAAACCTCTCCTTTTCTCTCACTGTTGTGAGGTTTTTACAGCTGGACCCACTTTCTCCAAACTCCAACAGAAAAGAGACACTCAGCTGAAAATTCTGCTATCAAGTATGCAGAATGGGGCTTGCCCAAATATCAGGGCTGGCAGAGGAAGGCTGACCTTCCCAAAACCCACGAAGTCCTAGTTGTGTTCTCACTCACATAACCAAGTCCAAACCTGATCAACACACAAACTACACAATGAACACAAATGCTTTTCTCCTCCCCACCTTTGCCAATCATTAAAGCTGCAGGTCCTCAGGTCAGGGACCACCTCAGCACACAAACATATTTTTGCAGCTAATCCCGAGGTGCAAAGCCCTGGGCAGCAACTCTCCCTCCTTACAACAGAGGCACACTCATAGGTCCCAGCAAGAACAGTGCAATTCCAAACAAAACTACAGCATATCCAAGAGTGGTTATTAGTGAATTTTATTTGTTCTGAGTAGTCAGGCTGTTTCACACCAGGGCCAGACCGTGTTGATTCATGCCCAGCTAAACTTGGTGACGGTGCAGTTTGTGGCTCACTGTGCCACATCTTTGGAGCTGTGATTCAAAGCAGTTAAAACCCCCTTTGCACTTGTACACACCTGTTTGTAGATACATATTGTACCTGCCCACACTTAGAGATTCATTTAAATTCTGAGATGGTGCTACTAAACTGGTAATCACACCTTTCAGCAGTAACCAACCAGACACAGAACTCATTAATGTGTCTTATGTTTGCTTACAGCGTAAATAACTGGGAGTCAACCAGGTGAAGGCCAAACAAAGCTCCAGGGAGAGGATAATGGATAACGGCATTTTCAGCTGCAGTCGCTGCCTCTGCTGCCCCTCAGCCCTCTCCACCCCACAGCAGCACCTGCCTGGAGCAGGACATGCTCTGTGCCCGAGTCCAGTGCTGCTGCTGGAGTGGAGCAGAGCTGCTTTTACAGATGGCAGGATCAGTTACAGCTCATTGCAGCTTTAAGCAGACATGACTTAAATACAGCTTAGATTGTCCGACCTCGGAAGTTGAATAAATAGTTCAGTGCCCAAGAGGGCTAGTTATTTGTAGAGATACACACAGTCCTGCTAGAAACGCCAACAACCCTGAAAACACAGCTCTTAGGCATGATTTATACCTTTCTCCCACCTTCACTAGCCCTTATTTTACTGCTTAATTTTTCCTGGTTATAAATAGTGGTAAATCAGCATTAGAAGAAAAATTAAGTCTCAGATTTATCTTTAAAAGGCAAATTACATACTAAAAGGCCTGTCCCATTAATTGTTAATGATATTAAAACGGCACCATTTTTCACAGGAACATTTTCCATTTTTTCTCATTATGTCACAGGTACCAGGTAAAAATATTTAGAAAGTCCTGATGCTTAATTAAACCAAGTTTTAATAAGGTAATTTTTTCTCCCAAGATTTCAAGGGTGAGTAAAAATTGCTCCAGCTCATTTAACCACAGTTCAGTGGGAAGAAGGAGCAAAGACCCTGCAGTGAAAGGACAGAGTGCAGCTTTTCTGTTCTGCCCAGACTCAGAGGGATGCTCATTCCATTACTCTTTAAAAGCACGAGACTTTAGGGGCAAATAAGCTGGCAGAAGTATTTGCTAAATTAGAAGGTGCCAACATTTTTAGCAGTTGACTGTTTTACTAGATATGGTCATTCTGCATCCCCTTCACAAAAGTAAATCATTTAGGGGTTTAATACCAGATCCAGGCGAGGTTTTGCTGCAGTACCCTCTGTGTGCAGAGGATCACATGGGTTTTCCAGTGCTTGTTAGCCTGTGCCAGGCACTTGTTTCCTGTGAGCAAGGCTAAGCTTCCAAACTCACCAACCTGTCCACTCCAGGAAACATTCCCTACAGTTCTGAGCCACTTTGCCTCAGTCATCACCTTCATCACAAGGTGGTGACTGCACATCAACACCCAGAGTATCCCAGGGGATGACACGGCCCCCACCAATCTCCAAGTGCTGTGACTACAGTCAGACAAGTGCTAATCCTCACAGTCAAATCCTGTCCCAAAGGTAACCAAACTGACTGGAGTCCATAGCAGGAGACCAAGGTAGACTCTTCCATAATTTTGACAGAAACGTTTCTTTTTGTTGGGAACATGGATCACAGGGTAGTCCTACTGTTCAGCACCATTACTGCAAACCAATCAACATCCTCCTGGACTGAACAATACAGGATATTTCACTGCCTTCTGGTACTTAAACAGAATTATGGTACTCACACACAGGTAGAGCTAAGGTTTGGATCCAGTCACTTGCTGCAGAACTCCTGAATCTGCCATGGGGATTTGAGCAGCTCCAGAGCACTTCTGTTGGCACTAAAAGATGTCCTGCAACAAGCCTGTGACACTTGTGTGACAGGAGGATAAAGGCAGGGATGACAGGCATTACAGTGATGGAGCTGTGTTATGGGATGCCAAACATCTCCTGAGGGTGTAAGTACCAGGCCAACACATCACTAATGCAATGGCCATCTCCCTGAACATGTTCCCTTGTCTGAGACAGCACCTAGTGAAACAGACCCAAACTAACCAGACATACCTTATTTACTTAGGGACACTGTGGATTCATCAGCTCTATAAAGGATCACTGGTAGGAGAATTCTCACATTGTAAAAAATGAAAGTAGATTTTTATTTATAATACTAACAGCAGCTCAAAAACCTACTGAATCTTTCCAGTTTAAAATAGCTTGCTTTACTCAACATCAGGAAAGGAAAGAGACTTACTTTACCATGTCAATCACAAGCCATAATTCATTACATGACTGTTTGGTTTTCCAAGTTAGTATAATTACATGCTGTTGCTTCTAAATACAATTTAAGGAAAGGCAGGTATCAAAAAATATCCACACATTCTGATTCATTGGTATGCCATGCAGCCAAAGACTTGTAGAAGCCGTTAATGATACATGAATTATGTATGCTACAGCTCAATATAACATTTGGTGTGATTTAAACAGCATGAATTTTAGTGAAAGTCATTTTGATTCTGTGATGTATTACACTTCCAAAACCCTTAGCAGGAGGTGGGAATTGAATGATGTTCTCTGAAAGCTTTTATTTGTTAAGCATACACAATGCAGCTGCAACTAGATCCTAAATAATGACAAGGAGCAAAATGGAAGATCTGATATAAAATTAGGTTGCTACACAACTTGATTCTCAGGGTGTCAGGGGAGGAATGGGATGCAGGAAAGGGGAAAAAACCAGACAGGAATCACCACTCCCCTTCTCTGCTGCAGCAGCTGAACTTCAAGCTCCCCTAGGAATATTTTTCATTTTAAACCTCATGGTTCACCTGAACACTCCACAACACCAACCAGCTGGATCTCAGCCCCGTGGCCAGGATGCCATCTCAATGCAAAGGCAGGAATCACCAGCTGAAAAAGCCATTCCATTGCTTGTGAAGAGGGAAAAAGAAATTTGTCCAAGTACGTAACTCATTTTAAAAAGTTCAGTGCAAGAAGGAACAAAGATTAAAACACAGGTGATACTGGCTTTTATTTTGTCTTTGAGATGCTCAAATTGTCTGGAAAAACGTTAAATACATCTGAACATGACAGCATCCATTTTTGGTGCCCAAGTAGAGTTTCAAGCAATGACACATGTCCTACATAGGCATCCACAGCAATCTTTCAGAGGAAAATATTATTAAGATTTACAAAATGTGTCCATGGACAAAGACATTTCTTTGCAAGCTCTGTTACTGCAAAGTGTGGGTTTATTACTGTGGTGTTATATTTTAAGCCTTTTCAGCACATATCCAAAAGCAGAGACCCACTTTATTAAACACTAAATGTTTCAAAGTACAGGAGCTTACTGGAATATTTTGTATTATTTCATAATTCTTCTTAAAAAGCATTTAGCTCTGTAGCTGCTCTATTATGCATTCAAGAGAGACCTGCCACTGACATGGCAGTAGGTACAGGAACAGCCCAAACTATACTTTGTCTTGAAACCAGCAGGCAAGGAAAGAAACAAAGTATTGCCCCTGTTTGATGAGTGGAAACAGAGGCAGACTCCCTCAACATCATTTCATAAACTTGCAATCCAGAAGAGAAAATAAGTGAGATCTCAGACACACCAGTCAGTAGCTCTGGCAAATAATCTACCTCACTGTAAAAAAGCTTAAATTTACTCATAAAATAGGATCATCCTTTTAGGGCTGAGTTTGAACATACGGAGAGGGGTTTTTTTTTGACTGAATTAATCCTTTCCCCTGAAGTTTGAGACAGAAGCATAAATGTTATGATTTTCTTGCCAGATATTTATAAACAGCCACAAAGCAGGGTGCCAAAGACTATCAGTTATCTTTCACACCAGCCCCTAACAAGGCAGCCTCCTTTAATCCTGGAGACCAGCTACACTCAGGCAGATTTTATGTGAGGGATAACGTTGCTTCAGCACAACCCCCTGGGAGTTGGCCACTGAGTACAATCTGACATAAATAGCAACTACAATTATCTGTCTGCTAGAAACATGGTTATAGTCCCCAAAACCAGAATGGCACAGAACCTTTACTCAATAAAATGAAGTGAAAAAATAATTCAGGTCTAAGCTCCCCAGACCTAAAAATTTTGTCAATTTGGAAAAGGACAATTTTTTAATGCCTCAGACACACTTCAGAAAATCTTCCAAGATTTTTGCCAGACACTAAGGCATTGAAATGTGCATACAGTTACTTCCTCTACACACAAAAAGAATTCCTAATTATAGGGAAAGCTTACAAAATCAAATCAATATGAGCACAAGTAGATGTCAAAAAGAATCAGAGTAGCTGCGTGTACTATTCAAAGAAAATAGAAATCCATGTGTGTTCTTCTTCTTAAAACACTTGGTGAAGGTCTCAGGCTTTGTTTTGTGCAAAGGCTTGAGGAACACTTGCAGGGAGTGGAGTGTTGAGCAAAGTCATAAAGACACACACTCCTGAGGCAGATCATCAACACAATTACTGCCTGTAGCAGGGTTCCTGCTTGGCCACAACCTTGTTATCAGACACAAAGCTCATGCTGCTCTCACCTGCTTGCACAGGGCAAGAAAAACAAATCTTTCCTGAAGAATTTTCAAGATTCCCAAAGAATTCTTGTGCTGTATCCCCTGTGACAATGCTTATGGACCCTGAAATGAGGAAGCTCCTTCTGTTTCAATTATGAGTCACATTCTAAACAGAACTCATCCAAAGAGAACCAAAATTGTCATTACTGATATTTTGTGCTCTTCAGAAGAAAAGCAATTGAACAATAACCTTCAGTCCATTATAGACTAGTACACTCTACCTGCTACTCTGAAAGAACAAGCTATTTAGGCTCTTGGCTTGTTAAATGAATACATTTTTGTTCTGAAAATGTGGAACTATGAAATAATAAAAAATTCTGAGAACACACAGATGACAGTAACACAATTGATCAGCACTGGCACTATGCTGCTTTCCAGTGTGATTCACGCACTAGACACATCACACACCTCTATAACTTACAGTCTTCTTGTAATATAACTGGATCTCATTCACAATGGCCAAATTTTTTCAAAAATTCATTCAATTTTGTTTTAAAAACTCTTAACTTAGACAGATATGTCTCTAGATATATGTAATGACTTCAAGTTATTCAGCCCATTAAAATCAGAATGTTGAGTTAGAGTCTCATTATCCTGCAGAACATTGACTTTATACTTAATTTTATAGATCCTGCAGTTTACCATTGTTCTCTTCTATCAAAACTAAGCCAAAATGGCAAATAGAATTATAATAGCAGTCCTTATGTTTTAGCTACTGATTTAATAGGCTCTATTTGAAAAATGCAGAATTCCGTGGTTTGCAACTTGAATAAAAAAGAAAAATGGATATAGACGAACACAGGACCTAAGAAAAGAGATACAGTAATACACACACATAGACTGAGAGGATAATCTTGTAGAAATACATCTTACAGGGAAAATGAAGGCTATAGAGTACCTGGGCCAAGGAGACCTCAAACTGACTGACAGAGAAAAGGTGTCTTCATGAAAAACTGGGTGTATTTCTGCATGTTATTTTACCATCTCTCTTTACTGTCCTCCCACAGTAAATTAAGTTTGTGTTTTGGAAAAGGGTTCTAGTACAGAAAGAACTCTTTCTTTCCAGAAGGACAGTAGAGGAGAGGCAAAGGCAGTTGCACAGGACAAGAGAAGACAGTGGTAAGACATGGAGATCCATCCAGATTTACAAGATGCAAACTCCAAACTTGTATTTGCAAATGCAGAAGTCCAGCAGTGTTACCCTAAAAACAGGATGAAAACGTTATCCACCCTTGCACTACATTGCTAAAGGTACAAACTCCTGTGAATGTAGTTGCCAATATCAGGTGAATGCTCCAAACTCGTTGGTTGAACGTTATCACCACAGAATTTGTCCAGACAACTGCAGTGCCAATGCTTCAATCAATTATTCCAGGCATTCCTGCCCAGAATGACAGTTAGGTTGAATCAGGAATTCCCTTTGTTCAAGGGTTGATGCTGTTTGTTCTCTCCAGACTAGGATGGTGTCAGTCAAGGGACCCAACACACAGAAAAAACTCACAAGAGAAATTAATAATACTGAGCATGGCAGCATTCCCCCCAGGGCTCCAGGAAAGGATGGATTTCTCCTTTGTTTTGCTAAGTCATTGTGTTCTAAACACAACACACTCAGTAGCACGACTTGAGATGCAGAAGAGGAAGGTGCCAAAATCGTTCAAAATGCAGACATCTCATCTGCAGCAGCACACAAATAGAACTGCTGCTCTGGTAGGTTCTTAACGTGACAGCAGTCACAACCAGGCAAAAAAAAAGGAAATTATTTTATTGATTTTTTTTTTCTTCTCCTAATATGAACTCTTTTTGCAAAACCACTTCAGAAAAAGAAAAGACATTTTCACTTTTTTTGTTTTTTCTATAAAACAGAATTAGAGTTTTGACATTTTTCCTCCTTCATTTTCTTCTTATTTGTCTCAGTGCAATAAAAATTCTGCAGGAACTCTTTCTTCCACATCCTCCTTCTGCCTCAGCTTTTCCATTTTCAAAGCTTTGCCAGCTTCAGTAAGTCAGTGGCAGAAGGTGGTATTTCATATCTCTTTTGTACATAACTTTTCCAAGGTTGGAGGAGTTTTGCAAAGCATTTGGAAAACAGGGGGCGGGGAGAAGCTTGCCTAAATTCTTTGTTTGGGGTTTTGCAATGCTGTTTGCTTCTGACTTATCTAAAACTGGAGTTGAAAGGGACCTGCTAACTCAGAAGGCCGAGTGTTGAGCTTTGGGTGGAGGAGGAACACATGGAACCAGCAGCAGTGCTTTTGCTACAGCACAAAGCCATTGTAGGTAGAGAAAAACCTGTTTGGAAGGTTTAATTCGAGGAGGCAAGGAATTGTTCAAGAAAGTTTTTTCTGCCTGGAACATCTTTCCATGTACACTTAATGTTTTTCTTTCTCCTGGCTGGCATAGGGGTTAACTCCCCGAAAAGACAGAATTCTCACTGACAAACTTGGAGGTACCAGAGGGGGGCCTGGGCAAGGCATTAAAAAGGCCCAGAGAGAGAAAAGCTGTGAGTTTTTCATGCCCAGTGTTGGCACTGTTATGATGAGTGTTCTTGACTTGCTGGAAACAAATTTTTCCTGAATCCTTCCACTGTCTGGCATTTTGGGGGTACCTGCACGTGATCTTTCTTCTCAGCCTCACTCAAAGATCAGGAAGAGGTTTTTCTTTTTACTCTCATGCTGTAACCAGAGGTACAAATGAGTATCACCAGCATTGCTTCAGAGGCATTCTTGATGCACTGACAACAACCTGGAAGAGTTACTAAATGTGAGACAAGTACCCAAAATAGGGAAGATAAAACCTTTTGGAAGACAGCCAAGGCTCTTCCTTCTTCACTTTCCTCTACAGTCAGTGAGAAAAGACAAGTGTTTTCTAAAGGTGGTTTCAACTCATCCAAGTCTCTGTTCATCTGTTTCAGAAGAGCATAAATCAGCTTTTAAACATCCCCTTCTTCTTGCTGGGAATCCAACTAAAAACCTAAGCTTAGACTGCTGAAGCTACACAGGGTAAATCCTACCCTGAGTGGCAAAATGAAGAGCAGGCACTATGGCAGCAACCTTCCTGCCACCACAGCTGGGTGCTGCCTCTGGAAAACAGAGCACAGGGAAGTGAGTTTGCCTACAGCCCTGTTCTGCATCTCACTGCTGCCTGTCAATGGAAGGGCAATGTTTTCAGATAGTTTCACACTGCAAGATCATCTCAGTGGAAAGGATGGGCAGAGTTTTTCTTCCTAGGCTTTGGAAAAAATGACCTCTAAAACAAGAAACTTACTGGATGTATTGGAAACATAAAGAAGCTGGTAAAGACTACACTTCCCTCTTAATATTCCTCCCATGTTCTCCTGCCTCACCTTTGTCCTTATAACAGGACAGAAACTGAAATAAACCCTCTAAGCCTTTAAATAAATTTGCTTTTTTTTTAAAAAAAAAAAAAGAGTTATAAGAATCAAATCCACGATTTTTAATACTGTGGAAAAGAACATCTTGCTCTGTCATTCTGCTCTCATCCAAAGCTCGGGCACAATGTGCACCTCACACTTTGGGGGGGCCTCAGGGCTGGCAGCACCTCACCAGCCTGGGAGCAACAGGAAAACACACTCACACCAGCCTTCACCGAGGAGTAATTGTGCCGTGCAGGTGACTGGAACTCCCTTAGAACTCTGACCCAAAGCTGCCAAACAGAACAGCAGGTCACAGGAGAAAAAGCCCAGAAAAGCTCCTCATCGAATCCTAAAGTGCTGTGTCTGTGCAAAGACATCACACAGCTTCTTACACAAACTGCTCTCAAGAAAAACAATCCCCAAAGCCCCACATGCCATAATGCTGCAGTTAATCTGATGAAACCTAAAAACACTGCACCAAATAAAGGTGAGTATACTCATCAGTGGAGCACGAGGGGAGGTCAGGGGTGCCCAGCCAGGTGTGTGACACGGAGCAGGCTGAGCACACCCTGTACCCAGGCAGCCATCAGCCTCCACTGCACAGCTCCCTGTCAGGTCACACAGAATCACAGAATATTATGAGTTGGAAGGGACCCACAAGGATCATCTAGTCCGACTCACCATCTAACACCCGTACAGAGACTGAAAGCACATCCCAGAGTGGTAACACAGTCTAGTTCCCTCACAGTCTAGCAGGCCACTCTGAGCCGGAAGAGACCCAGGATCATCCAGCCCTACAGTTCCCAGCTAGACCATGTCACTAAACTCCTCATCGAGTCTTCTCTTAAACACCTCCAGGGACGGTGACTCCACCACCTCCCTGGGCAGCCCATTCCAATGAGCAATCACTCCCTCTGTGAAAAACCGCTTCCTAACATTAAGACTAAACCTCCCCTGGCGTAGCTTGAGGCCGTGCCCTCTCATTCTGGTAGGTCACACAGCTCCGTGTCACTGCGGGCTGCAGCTCACACCGACCTCCTGCTGAACCTTCCCTTCGGGCTCCAAGGGAAAATCCCAACCTTTGCCCACCCCCTTCTTTGGTATTTACATGGAAGGGCAAACTTGCAGGAAAACTAAACACAAACCAGAGTATGACGCTGTGGGAAAATACTGAGATTCTTCAATAAAGTGTCAAGGAATGTGATATGCCCCAGATGCTCTAAGAAATAAGTTGTATTCAGTGAAACAGTACAAAGAACTCCCATCAGGTACCACCAACTAGATGCAGTCACAGCAAGGAAAAGCTTCTATTTCCTCATGTCTGAATAATATCAGCTCTGTGCTGTAACCAGACCGGCTCCCACCCACCACCAGGGACACTCTGGAGAGTTTCCATGTGAAGTGTGTTTGGAGGAATGTTACAGGTTCTCTCAGAGTACAGGGGTTTGCATCGGTTACATGGACAGCACTGATCACTGCCCCATAAGAATCTGCTTACTGTCCCGGAGACAAAGATACGTGTTTTCTTCCCACTGAATTCCTGAGAAAAGTCAAATTCAAACCCTCACAAGTGATTCCATACAGTGACACGGCTTCAGTCCCAGGGAGCAGCCTGGCAGCTCTGCACCATCCACCTCCTCCCAGCCCCTGCCTCACACTCCCAGGGATTCCTCTGACCCTGCTGCAGGTTGCAGCTGCCCAGAAGGAACAGATTTCTGTTTCCACAAATACAAGTGTGCAACTGTGGCCCCGTGTCTTCAGCAGATGGCCAATTTATAGTTCTCCCAAATAAAGAAGTAGATACCCTTGTCCCAAAATATCCGAGAAATGACAGGCTGCACAAAGAGCCTCTTATTTATTTTTTCTTTCCTATATACACTCTTCTGCCCACAGTTGGCTGCATAGTTGAAAAAAGCACATGTAAGGAGGGGAAAAGAGGGGGAAATACAGAGTTTAGTAGCAATTAAAAGCTACCAGTAGTTTTGACCTTCTTCCTCCTGTGACACAGATCCAAAGCAAGGTCAGTTTTTCTGGAAAGCAACAAAGCAGCCTCCTTTGGTAACAGCTACCCATATTTAAAGCCAGAAATTCTGCAAACTGCAGTTGCTAAAGAAAGGTCTCTTTATTTACCCTTTATTCGTACCAAAAGACACTGACCTTGGGCTCGCTTGTTAGGAGGAAAAGGGAGCAACTCTAAAAAGCCACAAAAAGTTTTCTCTGTTTTCCTCTAAAAAAGAGTAAGAAATCTAAGCCTCAGATGGTGCATCTCAATTAATCTTGAAGTAAGTGCTCAAGAAATATGGGAACAAACAGCCTTCTGCAAAAGCTCATCAGAAGCAGCAAGGGAAGCTGTGAGATTCCTTGTGCTGCCCTTCTGCTCCCCCTGCCCCTCAGCCCTGCTCTGCACCGTGAGCCATTCCCAGCACAGCAGCTCCATGATGAGCTCAAATGGCTCACAGGGATGGGAGCAGCACATCTGCTCCTTGGCCCAAGTTAGACAGGTGGGAGGGATGACATTTTTAAGCAAAGACATGTGGCACCTTCCTGTGCTGCTCCGCAACATCCCTGCAACCACTACAAGGGGTGAATGCAGCACCTGCCTGCAAAAATAGCTGCTCTGAATAAAATTGGTTTGCTTGAAGGGGCTTCACTGGCTCCCATTTTTACAGGGAATACCTTATTTACAGCCTCATTTTTATCATCTATTTGAAGTGTGAACATAATGCTAAAAAGGCTATGCGAATGCAGTTCACCAGAAGAAAAAAAGAAGAGCATACAGCCCATAACTACTTTGCTCCTGAAATTAGGTATTTTATAGGGATTTGCAGCATATTTCAGCAATAGCTGATGCTGGATTAGTTTTGCATTGCAGTAATCCTGGGTCACAGCAAGGATACACACAATGCAGACAGCACTCGACTTGGATTCAGGAAACAAGATTTGTATTCCCATACCCACCCAAGGCCCAGTACATGTCTTTACATTTCAGGTTTTAATATTGTTCTTGCTAAAAGCACAGATAAAAAGCATTGCTTTGTAGAAGCCAGGCAACAAGTTCAACTGAGAAGGACAATTGCTCTGAGTTCATTATGGTTGCTGGGAAATTTGGGACAGAAACATGGTTGCTACTGGAGGAAGAGAGAAGGTTGTTCATGTCTATGGAACAGGCCCAGAGCACATGGCAGGAGCCTTGTCTGTGGGACACAGCGGGTTAACTGGAGCTGCAAGGAGTGGGGAGCAATGAGAGAAAGGACTTTCCCATGGCTGAGGCAGAGTCCCAGAGCACAAAGATTATAATTGCCACTCTGAGTTCCTCCAGAACAAGTGCAGAATTTAACCAGATTTCCCACAGGAGGCACTCATCACGTTGCTCATTTCTGGGCATTCTGAGAGCGCGGGGTCTGAAAGGCAGGAGCCCTAAGTGCTCCCAGCTGCAGCTGGGGTCACAGCACTGCAGGCTCTCAGCATCCCAACTGTTACACGATCCGGCTGCTCCGAGGAGCCAGGGCAGTGTCACATCAAATTAGGCAAACAGAAGTGAGCTGCCTTTTTTTTTGACTTAATCTGAGTTTCAGCTCTTCATCTGGAGAGAGAGAATGCCCACCATCCTGTCACCTAATGGACACGCTGAGGATCAATTAGCATTTGTGAAACACTCGTCTCAAAATGATGAGTACCACAGAAAAGCCCATAAGGAAATCAATACTTCTCTAATCAGAACAAGGTGTGAATAGCATGCAATAAATAAAGCAGAGTAGGATCCATCTCACTGAGAGGCTTAAATGAAGGAAGACAGGCCATCCTCTGGATAAGGGTAGCATTTATAGCCAGAAGAGGCAAGCAGATGGAGGCAGAAAACATACTTCAGCTCTTGCAAGTACGTATTGCTCTTTGCACCCCTATTAATGTAAATTTGTGCATTTGATATTCCCTTCGAAGCCTGTTAAGCAGATGGCTGAAGTGACAGCAGTCCTGTCTCATCCCAGGCAGGACCTCACAGAATGGCACAAGCACTGGTGTGTTTCTGTCAGAGCCTCGCTACTAATCCCAGACTACAGGGAGCAAGATGTTCCAGATGCTTAAGAGCAGCTGGCAAAGTCTTAATTTAAAAGTAAGGAAAGGCTGTGGTCAGTGAGAGCAGGGACCACAGCTCCTGAGATATCAGGAGCAGCTTCCAGGAGCACCTCCTCAGTAATCAGGAGTCACTGCAGTCAGAGGAATGACAGAGCAGGGAGGCACACAAGACTGATGCCATGGATGCAGAGCCTGTGACAGAGCACAGCCACGGCAGCACCAGCGTCACACTGATGGTCCCCTCACCAAACACAAAGCAGAACCATAACTGTGAATTGGAAGTTCAAACCTGATGAAAGTTATTTCCATAAAGAGTTTATTTTCCATCCACAAGAACACACAGATGTAACTTCATCTGCTTGGGCTGTGCTGGCAGGAACTTCATTCTGGTAGGATTTTTGTGCTTCTAGCATTAGTTTTATAGCAGAGCATTGGCCAGAAATTGCAGCTCCATGTCCAGGCTCCCAGACCCCACTGATTTTTCCAGGGTCAGGACATGATCACAAGCCCACAGCTATGAATAGACAGTTCAGCCAGAGAGTATCATGGCAATGTAACTTCCTTCTGCACACACATGCATTTCTCTGAGAGAGATGCTCAGGGCCTGCAAGTAATTCCTCTTATTTCTGATAATCTTAGAAAAAAACCAGACAAAAAGGAATGGAGCAGCAGAGACACTCCCAGTTACCTCACAGCACAAGAATTCTCTTGTTACTGTTGCTGGTTTCCATTTGGGCTCAAAAACTGCATTTCATGTTGGCTCAAAACCAGAATAGTTGGCTAAAGTCAGGTCACATGGTAATCATGTTAAATGAGCCTTGATTTGTTGTACCTTTGGGCTTAGTCTCTCCTGCAACCCAAGCCTAAAAATTCACCCTTCTCAAGTCCATGTGTCTTGTGTTACCTTCAGTGTATGTAAAAATCCATATGGATTCCCCTAATTAAAAGCATATGCTATGTGGGCATGCATAAAGCTAATTATGCACAGAACACATTTCAAAAAGAAGATTGAGAACAACCATCATGGGGTCTGCTTTAAGAGTTTGCTACCTTAAAAAAGTAAACTAGGTTCTGCATATTTCTGGTAGGGAACAGGATTGATGCGTGTGCACTCCAGGCAAACCCTACTGCAATTGGAAAGTGCATTCACAGTCAGAGCTCCACCCCTACCACACAGGGAATGCTCTGGATGAGAACAGAAACCTCAAAGTATTGTATTTAATCTCCTTCTCAGGCTGCCAGTGCAACATCTGAGTGTTTCATAGGAACACTCTCACAGCACGAACAAAAAATAGCTTTCCATCTGTTACAGGTGAAGGGGGAAGACAGTTGTATCTGCAGAGAGATTAAAGTACTTAATCTATTAGAATCAACCCTTGTACACTTCAGATGCCTCTGCAATTTCTAGGGTATGTTCTTTCACTACATTGAAAGTACACATGGCTCTGCACAAAACTTGTATTGTCCAGGTCCAAGGAATCACCAACTTCTCATCCAACTACGTATTAGGAAATCTCAGGCTCTTCAGAAGATGAATGGCTGCGCAGCCAGAGGGCTCTCACACAAGCTGGTATTATCTTCAGGGATGCTGATTTATGAGGAACAAAATAATTACATTTTGATTTAAACCCACGAGTACTTCAGGTATTGCAATTCAAGCAAAGAATTTTGGGATGTCACAGAGTTGCACCACGGTATAGATTTGTGTGTGTTTGAGAATCAATTATCATTAATATAACAAGTACCAAGTGCTGTTCAGGCGTATTTAACTTGGGAGTTCTGTTGGGGATGTTATAAAGGAACAAAGTAAATCTTGTAACTCCTGAATTACTTTCCAGTATTTCAAATTTCGTGGCTTTTTGATGTTGTGAGATTTTCTGTGGCTTTTTGTTTGTTTATCAGTTTGTTTTTAAGGAGGGGGGGGAAACACAGAGCCTTACAAAAAAACACCAAACCCAAAGAGAAATGAAAGGATTACAATACAAAATGTTAGGAAATCACATGTAATAACGTGGCCATTATTTTCAAAGGAACTTCAGTAAATGCAATGATGAATTTTCATCATTAAAAGAGTGCATTTCTTGCCCTTTAACATTTTAAAAATCTCTGACCTGTGGCTTTGTGCTGTTCCCACAACGCCTCAGGCAAAGTGAAGCATTACTTGTACTCCTGGAAGGAAGCACTCCAGTAGCGCACCAGCATTCTGGTGTCTGCTGGTTGAACACTACTGAGGCTTGCAGGACCTGCATTCACCTCTCCAGTTTGCTAAAACTCCTGGAAGTCAAGAGTGTCAGAAGAAGAAAGCAGTAAGTGATCTGACCCAAGTGACCTAATGCAAAATACAGCAGCTTCAGCAAAGTAAGAGCTCTGGCAGTTTCCTGGTCACCTTGTCTCTGCAGCTTCATCTCAGGTTTGCTGATCTCACAAGTAATAAATAGTGTTTTAGAAAAGTAAGCTCCACTTAACATTTTAAAGTCGAGCCAGGTTCATTTTGGTGCTGGATAAATCATTCCAACCAAGTCACATTGTGGTTAAACCCATATCAACCTCCCTATTGCTGGACTGAGACAGCACCAGACTAGTTTCTAGCAGAACTGATACAGTTCAATTACTTTGTGCTGCTTTGATAATTTAAATTAGTCCAATATAAAGTAAGTGTGGCCAAAATTAAAAGGAGCACTCTAGAGATCCTAATTCTACCTCGACTCTGTTAGTCAAACCCTAATTTATTTAGAGGTAACTCAGTGTCACGAGTAGGAGATGCACAAATTCAATGATGGATGCAAAAACCAGTCTGGCTGTGGCTCAGTGAAATGCACAGTGCCAACAAACACTGCAAAGGTGAGTGTCACTAAAGTGATATTTCTTAGCACACAGTTGGGGCCAAACTCTTCTTCCATTCACAACAATATCCACCCCAGGAATGCTGGGTCTGTGATCTGTTTGTATTGCACTGCTCAGAGAGCAGGCCAGGGTTATCTGGAGCAGTTTTATTCTCTGGATTTTGCTTGTGTACACCTGGCACATATGAACACATGCTGACAGTGACAGCGGCTGGGGAGGGGTCAGGTCCTTCTACTTGCTGTTTAACCCAATTTCATCATCATTTTAGGACATGGCATTGGGAAGCCAGAGTTAATCAGTTAAGTTGATCCAACCCTGCTTCGAATTTAAAATATTTCCTTACACACCCTGCATCTTTGTTCTAACTGAAAATGTGTATTTCTCTGTTGGTTCTATCCTGTCCTGGTTTTGGCTGGGATAGAGTTAATTTTCCTGCAGTGGTGGGTACCGTGCTGTGTTTTGGATTTAGTATGAGAATAACATTGATAACACACAGATATTTTGGTTGTTGCTAAGTAGAGCTTACCCTGAGTCAAGGACTTTTCATTTTCTCATGCTCTGCCAGTGAGGAAGTGCACAAGGAACTGGGGAGGAGCACAGCTGGCCGAAGGAATATTCCATCCCACATGCCCAGTATGTAAACTGGGAGGAGCTGGCCAGGAGCTGCTGATCACTGCTGTACTGTGCATCACTGGGCTTACTTAGGTTCTACTCCTCTCTCTTTTTGTTGTCTCCTTTTCAATTACTATTATTATTATAATATTTTATTTTGGTTTTATTTTATATTATTTTATTTCAGTTATTAAACTGTTCTTATCTCAACCCATGGGGTTTGGGGTTTTTTTAGATTTTCCTCCCAATCCCACCACAAACCACGTCATCACCTTTATTTCTGTTCATGTCAGCCCTGCAGGAGAGAGAAAGCAAATGAACATCTGTGAATATGCCTCCTTGCTGCTGCTACAATTGGTGCCAATTCCTCCCTTCCTACCACTCCACTAAGTGCCCAGCTGGCTCTCCTTCTCAGAGAGCAGTTCACAAGCTGTTCTGCAGGGAGGTCAGAATGTGCAAGTTTAAATTTATGCAGTTTCTGTCCTGAAGGAAATTAAGGATTCCAAACTGAGAAAAGTCCTGCTTATCTCAAGGTGCTGTTCTGACAGCACAAAAAACACGCCCTAGGTGATAGCCATGGTTTGAAACTGCCTCGAAAAGTTATAGGCATCTAAAAATAGCCAACTACCTAATCCTTGTGATGTTAACAATCCCCATCAGAAAACAGTTCCTGAGCAATAACTGTGCTCTAATGGTTTTTTTCCTGCCTCTCACCTCCAGTGTGTCTGACACAGAGTCAGCCACCTCTCCCCGTTCATCCTGCCATGAATACAAGTGCTGAAATTAATGCTTCACTGCCCTATGTACTTACAGGTAATGCTGGGTTACAAACTAGGCTACCAGAGACCTAATTGCCTTTATCACTGCTGCTAAATGAGAAGGCAATCAGTCTCTGAGCTTCTTAAAACCCGTCTGTCCTTGATGTCAGAACACAACTGTCCCAAACAGAACACCCATGCAGATGGAGCTAAGAGCACCTTTCAGAGTCAGTAACGAGGCAGGTTCTACAGCACAGTTTGAACAAGAGCTGCGCAGAGCAGCTCTTAAACTGTCACAGGATCCCTTAACTCTTACAGTGTCTTGGTGTGGAAGAAGAGACACTCATATGAAACAATCCAGAAATTCAAAATTCTTGCAATGTCAAGTGAGCCTTCCCCAGACAGGATCTGCTGTAGGACATGTGATTATGGAGTGTGGGAGAATAAGGTTGTAGTACCCCAACAAACTGTTCTACCATTTAATGCCCAGACAGTGGTTTGACTGGAGGAACCTTCAGCTTTGTTCTCTGCCTAGAATTACTTGCAAGCATCCATTCCAAGTGCTGGGAATATCTTCTACTGGGTCGCACCTGAAGCAAGAAGATGGAGTACTCTATTCTGCTTGTATTGTACCTTCCCTTTGCTGCACTGTATCTCATTGCAAATTCCCTGAAAATCTATTCCAGTGTGATATTCTTAGGGCCCTTTATGGCACGACAACGTTAGCTGCCAATGAAGCCATTCTTCTCTTCACCTCCCCATCCCCAGCCACTCCAATCCCAAGAGGACCGGGCTCCACGTTGCCTGTCTGTAAGTCTCAACAAAAAATAATTCACTGTGAGAGCCATAATTCCTTGAAGCCTGGAGTGAATCCTAAGGACAAATTCTATCACCAATAAATGATGCACTGGAAAACCTGTCCCAAAAGGATTAAAAACTACTCTATGGTTTTAATAACACCTATGTATAAAAGTTACTTTTTAATTTCCTTTTTCTGCATAACTGATCTTTGCAATTTTATATTCATTGCTAAGGAAGCTTCCTCTGTTTCATTTGCAAAGCTGACATCCACTGCATATCAAATTGAGTGCTGGCTGCTTTTTAGAATACACATGATTATACTGTATTCCAGGATTTTCTTACTCTTTTATTGGCCCCATCTAATAATATTCTCTCCATACCCATCCTTGCACTTACCATCCAACTAAGCACACTTCCTGAATTATTGATGAATCACTTTCTATTATGAATTCATATGAAACAATTGTCTTGAAATTATCAGAATACTGTAAATTAGTACTTTTGTACACAATAGCCAGGATGTCTTGAGAGCAAAGTTACTGCATCAGTCAATTAATGACTGTGAGACAGATAAACACAAAAATCCACTATATTTACCCTACCACAGTAACAAGCAACGCCTCTATAACACACACATTTGTGCTTAATTTCTTTAATACAACACCTAGACTTTGCTAAGAAGCTTTCACTCAGGTTTACACAGCAGCTTCAGCATTCTCCCTCTCCCCACCACCAGAAAAATATGCTCCAAAGAAAGAAAAAAGTTTAATATTTCCGGCAAAATAGGGGTCATATTCAGTTTCTGCAGAATCTGCACTCTAATGGTGAGAATAAGACACCAGAAGAAGCAACATCATCTATCACCAATGTAGATTAATGTTTGATATTATGCTTCCTTTGCTCTTCTGGGCATTGAGAAAAATGTGCATATTTCTCTGCTCTATAAAATTGCTGATAGACTAATTGAGGAAGTTTAATCTAAAACCAAAGGGCTACCTATGATAAATTTGAAGCAGCAGCTCAATCTCACAGTATCTCCTACTATTTAAAAATACAACAGGCATAATGGATCACTGACAAGCAGAAATCTCATAATCATTAATGAGCCACTGGACTATCTGTAAAAAAAATCTGTGTAGCCAGAATTGTTCTATACGTGGAGTTTCTTTTTCTCACAGATGAGATGCAGTTAACCAGACAGTCTGAAAGGTAAACTCCAAGAGAAAAAGAACATGACCCCTCCATCCTTTACTCCCAAAGCACCTTCACCTCACAACACTGAAACAAGTAGAGAATTGCCAAAGGCACATACAGAGGGAAACAACTGAGCATGAAGATAAGGGGAGATTGGAACAAGTCATCTCTAATAGTATTGGGAGGAAAATACTGCCCCTGCAAAGGGGATCTTCACACACCTCCCTATCCTCCCCTAGAGGTTAAGAACAGCAAATAAGCACAGGCTGTTGGTACAAGTATTTTGTTCATGAGACCTTCCTTAAAATAAAATTCTTCAATTTAAATGAAACAAGCAACAACAACACAACAAGTAAAAGGACATCTAAGAGAAGAATAAACAGGAATTGGCACCTCAGATGAACTTTTCACAAGCAGACCTGGACACAGATTGGATCACATGGCCCTCAGGATCACCATGAGAATAGAGGAGACACCTGAACTGGGCTGGGGTAAAAGAAAACCCATTTTAGCAGCTATCTTGACCCATTTGTTTCTGCAAACGCAATGGAAGAAACACACTTTGTGGTCTTCTAGCAATAACTGTGGTATTTGTTTGCACTCAAACCCTAAAATAAATGCCAAGAAATGTGAGACTAGAAGAGACACAATAGAGCCAATAAATCCAAAGGGAAGCCAGTCTGCAGAGAGGGTAACAATGCTGTGGGAAGGGGCTGCAGTTGGCCTGGAACATGCATGTGTTACCATGGAATTCACAGTGCCCCACTGGAGACAAGTGACAAAGGGACTCTCACACTCCAAAACTTTTAGTGTGGACTGAAAGTTTTAGGCAAACCTGAGCCAAGCTTTTCAGATAATGGGCAGGTGAAGGTTCTTTCTCTTTTAAGGTGCCAAAAATTAATTGACTTGACAATTCTGAATACTACTCAATATTTGAATCAATTTTTATCTGCTGCATTTTTAAAAGTGCAAGGAGAAAAACAGTGATTTTCTACCAAGTCTCTCCAGCAGCTTAAAAAAAAAAAACAAGAAAAAAAGAAGAAAAAATGAAAGCCATTGAATTGTTTGATAAAGGTCCCAGCAGCAATTCTAACCCAGCCCCTGCCACCAGGGAACCCTGGCAACACTCAGGGCAGCTGCTCCACCTTCTGATACAGAGCCAGGGGAGTAAGGTCAGGCTGTCACACACCGACATCAGAGACAAATCTGCAATTTGTACCTTCAAAATAACCCTCACACACATGATTTGTATGTATAAAGGCAGGTTTGCCACACACACACAGTCTAAACATTTTGCTTTTAGTCTGAGTGTTTTTCAGAAATAAGGATGAGTAATGCCCGAGATGAGATGCTTGTATTTCAACGAAATATTGATTACCTATCGCAGTGTTATTTCCAACTAATGAGAAGGTCAATTCTGTTGCAGGAAAGGATTTGGAAGCCTGTTTTGCCTCCAAATGATACACGGTGCATGATGACAGACTAACACAGTTGTGGTATTAGTAACCATAGAAGGGCAAATGCCAAAGTTAAAAATTAGTATATTTGGTCTGGATTTTAAATATAAGAATGTTAGAAAATCTAACTTTACCCTAGAGTGTTGTGAAATGACCACTGTGTCTAATACTTGCCTTACGGTATTCAAAATGGGTGTTTACATCTTACCATCCTCATGTTAACTTCTCATGTCCTTGAGTCATCTCTCAAGGATAATCTTTTTTTTTCCTTTAAAAATCAGCAATATTTACTTCTTTGAATAAGTAATGCACTGTTCATACAGTATGTATTCAATACATACATCCTCAATACATGTGCATTAAAAGAATCCAGTTAATCCAGATCACTAAGTGTACAGTTAATGGGCAGGACACCTGCAATTCAACACTTCTGGGCAAATATGAACAAAAACCACTCAGGTTCTTATCCAGCTGGAAACCACCAATACCAAAGTCAAGCTTCAACCTTTTAATTGTCTCAGAGTCACCTTTGATTCATCAGACACAGACCCCAATTTGAGATTCATTTCCTGATGATTCACAGGACAAGGAGTTTTTCATCCAGCTGAAAAAAAAAGAGTTCATAGCATTTATCTCTTTAACAATGCCAATGTAAGTGTTTCTGATTCTTGGGATGGAAATAGGCACGGAATCTGTGTGTTTCAAAGCAGCTCAGTACCTGAGAAGTCCGAGGGCACTTCAAGTCACGGGTCTGACATGTCCAGCACCCACCCACACTACCATGGACAGCACTCGAGAAGAGACATGCCAGGTATGTTCCAGATCCTGTTTCCTCACCACACATGAACAGAACAAAGCAATAGGAATTATTTGAATTAATAAGGGAGCTATTATCCACAGAATTTTGATTAAAAAGTATCTTTAAAATGCTCGGTGGATATGTCTACCTACATGTAATGCATATGCATCCACCCCTCCTGCACTTCAGAGACATCCAAGCTGGCTTTTCTGTAATTACCAAGGATTTCAGCTACTTGCAGAACAGTTTTGCAATATGAAGTGCTATCTCTATCTTTCTTCTTGGCTAAACTTTTTTCCTATCACACCGGTACAGGCACAGGGACAGTGAAGACGTCCTGACTGCTGGGGTGGATGTGGTTACGTGTGTCTCTAACCACATCCACGTGGGAGCTGTATTACTTTATCCACTTCTGTTTTCTCAACCAGTGCACTTATGACAGGCATAAAAACTGCAGGAGGGAGCTGAGATGCCGAGAAGTTGAAGAAAAGCCAGCAATAGAAGCCTTTCAAGAGACAGCAGCTCTGCAGCACTGCAGTGGCTCAGGGCCCAAACAGGATTTGGACTGTAAGGCCAAGCCCTTGCCAGCACCTAAAATAAAAATCACACTTTTACAACTAAAGTATCCGGACAGACATTCACATAAATGCTTCTTTGCTCTCAAGATAATTGGCAGCCAGTTAACAATAGGGAAGGGTTTTGTCTGGCCAAACCCTAAGGCACAATATTGTCCTAATGTGCAAAGAGCACCAAGTTATTCCAAGGGGAAACAGTTTCACTACTTGAAATACTTCAAGAATTAACCTCAGTCAGCTCAGACAATTACCAGTGAACAACCAAGTGTGTGAATCACCTGCTTCTGAGGGTGTTCTTTACCATTTCATCCTAAAAAGTGCAAACTGAACAAAATATTCTTAAAAAATCCTATTAAACCTGCGAGATTTTTGTGCAAACTGGGATCATCATACACTCAGTGTAAGATAAACCTCTGCAGGCATTTGGGGGTAATTCAGTACAGAGAATGGAGTTAAGCACAACCACAGAGATGACCACAGGAATCCCATCCAAGTCTGATGGATTTTCAAGAGCAGCACTGGGCACAGGTGTAAAGGTGTCCATATTCACCAGGTTTCGATCACCGGGACCCCAGCACTGCAGAACTGCAGGGACAATATCTCACAGTTTAACTCCCACCACAACCCTCACTCAGCTGAATGTCACAGTAAAACAATTCCGTGCACACCGTTTTATTTGGATGACTATCTTCTTTACATAGTGCTTCCTCTGCATATTTTTATGCCAGATGAATTTTTTCTTTGCATTCTGCATTACTATTTAATGGATTTAATCCCCTGTTCTGTTGCTCTAACAGGCAACATCCTCATTATTTGTTTCTCCAAGGTCTCCAGACCACCAAAGCATCTCCAAGACACTAAACGAATTTATTCTGCTCAGGAAGCAAAGGTTAAGAGACTTCCCATTGATCAGAAAGTTCCTTATATTAATCACTAAAGGATCACCTGATTCAGCACTGCCCTGTTACTGGCAACACTCTGAACAAAACCTTTCCAAGTCTTGGAAAATTAGCCAAGGCTGATAAGCAAAGGTCTGTTATAGAAAAGAAAGCTTATTAATAGCTGCTACACAGCTGTGGCACCTCTACTTGAGAATAATTATGTGGGAAACCACTGCCTTTCTAGTGAGTCCTCATGATAATCCAATGTATTGAATGATTTTGAGCCCACTTGACAATACCTTACAGGATTTGAAGTGGGTAAATGGTTCAAGACAGAACATTATATTTACTACTAATAAAATATCACTCATCATCTAAGGATAATTGTGATAAATTATTTTCTTTTGTTGAACTGAGAACTGAGATCCTAATTCTAGAAGATCTAAGGATATATGAAATAATTAGTGCAGAATGTTGACACGGTGAAAGTTTATTTCTAAGAGTTACCAGTGGGTTTATTTTGCAAAGAAGGTTTTTTGTGTTAATGAATTTGCATGAATTGGCATGAATAATTGTAGTTAAGCACAGATAACTGAAAAAACAGGGGGAAATGTTGTTTACCAAAGCTGCTCTCCATGACATCATTTGTGTTGCTCAACAGTGAAGGAAAACCATCGATTTATTCCTGTGAACAATTCTCTGTCATTCTTACACAACAGCAGACAAAGCTTTACCTTTATCTTTTAGCTCAAATCAAAGCATTTCATGGTTATTTTGAAGGGCACATGATGACTCGTTGTATTTGAGATTGAAAAACCAGAACTCTGGAGTATCTCACTGATTTCCACCACCACAGGTGAAGAGCAGCGATCCACAGCAAGGACCAACATCACCAAAGGCTCAGCACTGGCCTCTCGCTCAGCACTGGCCTCTCCCAGGCCACATTCCCTCCCTGCTGTGGTCCAGACCACAGTGGGGCCTCTCCATAGGGGCACTCAGAACTCCCATTCCAAAGATTCACAATTTGTATTAGGGAACTGCAATTTAAACCTGCAGGCAGGATTTGTACAAAAACCCGAAAGAAAAGGACACAACTGAGCTAGAGGCTTTAGTTACTTCAGCATAAATCTGCTTTTCCCTGTGACTGGGCTAAAGGAAACACGGAAGAGCACACACAGTAAGAGTGTCTCTGCTACTGGGAGCCTCTGAAACCTAAATCAGATGAGATGGAAGCTGTGATCCAAGTACAAATGGTCTACAAATCTTTGCCTAGGTTTCTAATACTAGTAACTTTAAATGAAGTATGGCCAGTAATTTTAGCAGCCACTACTCTCTACTACCCCATGACCAAAACACAAACCACATCTTTGCAGCTGTGAGGGGAAGCAAGGCACCCAAAACTGATGAATATATATTTTGAACAGTTTTTTTAAGACAGATCAGAAAGGCAGCTTGCCAGAAAGTGTGCATGCCACACATTGCTAGCATCTAATGAGTACATTTAAAATACCATCTGCCTTCAAACAAACAGGATTTAAGTAAAGCTGTGCAGCATAGGATGTCTGTTCCAGAAAAAAGCTTATTTTAAAGCCAGCAATTACCACACCAGATGAGATCAAAGGTCCAAAGAACCAAAGGCAGCCTGTGAAAGGCAGGGACTGGAGACGGGTCAATCAAGCAATGCAGGAGGCTATCAAGACAAATTCCTGGGATTTTATTTTCCTTCTCCCTAGTAACAGTCCATGGGTTTAATTCAAGGATACTCATGATTCTCCAGTCTGAATGTTCAGCTGATCTGAGAGGGTGGTTGTAACCAGAGCTCTGTCACTAGACATCAGGCAAAAGATGCATCTTTCTCTAATGAGTCCAGGCCAGCATAACTACAACCATTTTAATTACCAGAACAAACTCCTTGGGACTCCTCATTACTAGAAATGATTGGTTTTGATAGATAACTAACCACTTCCACTCCAACCCAGCCTTCTGCAGCACTGCACTTCAACACCCCCTTCTCAGGAAGAGCCCTGGAAAACTAAACTGCAGAGTCACAAGGGCATACACAGCTGAAGCGGGTGACTCCAAACTGTTCTGCTCTGCTCCCTCTATGAGCAGCCCTCTGTAAGCTCACAATTTGCTATCCTTTTAAAATGAGTCCCCTCCTGCTTGTTTATTTAGTTCTTCTTCACATTTGTAAATGTTCCCTACCATTCATTGCAAATGAAGAATACAGACTTGCATATAATGAAGATCTAATCACTTAATGACATAAACCAGGAATTAATTTCACTGGCACAACCATTTCACAGCAACAGGAGGCTCCCAGGAACCTTCAGGATCCCCTGTATTCATCTGTATGCAAACATGGTCACAAAAGCTTGCCACCTAGAAAAGCAGAACAGATGGGAAATGCATCCAGATTAAGTGATTTCAAGGAATACTGGCACTGAGCTAAGAACTGAGCACAGATCTTGAAGTCCCAAGTGCACATCTTTTCCACAAGATCACTTATTCTCTGTCAACAGAAACCTTTATGTGAGCCAAACCCAAAAACCAGAAGACAAATTAGGGATCAACTTGCAACTCAGGTCCTGCAAAACAAATACAAGATGTGATTTTATTTCTTAAAATAAAATACTGATTATACTTAAGGATTCCCATCCTCCCTCTGTTCAGCTTATTTAAAGCTAAACCAAACTCTTACAAGAACTAGTAAAGCAATTACAGGATTACAGAAATAGCTGACTAAGTAACTGCAGTAACTGTGGTTGAATCACACTTGTCCAATTTGTCTCTGGAACATTTTCTACCCTGAGCTGGTGTTTCATCAAAACCTCCTAGTTTTGGAGAGTTTAGTACCTCAGCTGCAAATCAGAATTCCATGGTATCTTTCTTATAAAACCCACATCTCCCTGTATTTGCATCCAGACTAATTTGACAGGTTTCCTTACTCAGCAGGCTCAGGCCACCTGATCTGTGGTACAAAACATCAGGGTGCTACAAACCAACCCACTGTTGGTTTTCTCTCCCAAGCATCCCCTGCATAAGGTGAGAGGAGCGGGCACATGCTGATCAAATTTGATCTTGAGATCACTTAACAGGGATTTTTCCTTTGTAACATCTTGTCCCTCTACCTCAGAGTCTGACAGCCTGGTTCTGTCAGTCTCACTCCTACTGATTTTTTTGTGTAACAGTCTCATTAATTTCCATGAGACTATTTGCAGAATAAATTATTACTTAGTGAGAAGCCCAAAACACATCTGAACAATAAAGGTTCTGGTGTCTGTCAGTACATTTTCCAATAATTCCTTCCTGTTAAACACAAGCTTTGGGATCTGTGTCCAGCATAGGCACACTGACCACCAGCTCACAAATCACTCCCTGCCATTCATTACTAGACAAGTCCACTCTCAGCAACAGGAACACAAGGCCACAGAACACTGGGACATTAGAGAATAAAGCTCTTTAAGCACTTTAAATTCAACTAATTCTTCCACTGAAGTCCTTTTCCATTAATACATTCCCACTATAAAAATAAACTAATCTAGGGAAAAATCTGTGGATTAATCCTAAGCCATTTCCTCCCTGCTATTATGATTAAATCTGCCTTTTTCTTCTGCATTTTTGCAGGCAGTCTCACAACTTTTTGCCCACACAGTCCTAGTGCAGAGCTTCCTTCATTGCATTGTTGTGGTTCTTAGCAACATACACTTTTCACACAACCAGGGCTGGAACAGCTCACTGGGGAGAAACAAAGTGTCTCCTTCAGCCACATCCTGATGGATGTTTGTACACATTTTATTTATGTCGTCAGTGTTCTGTGCGCTTAATCACTGTCTGGATTCTGTATGCAAAGGTGGAGTCGGGAAAGCAGCAGGACACATGCAGTCTGAGAGATGAATTACACATATGCACCAGCTTAACTACTCCCCTCCCTTAAGATACTCACTTTTGGCTTGGCATTATCAGAATATGTTGAACAATTGGTGGGGTTTCAGAGCAGAACTCAAATGATTTTACACTGTGCACCTACAGCCTCATAAAGTCTTCCTGAAGTTTTTACAATGTTTATTTGAATATTTAACATTCGGCAACAGAACACTGTTTTACAACTTCCCTATTTGACTTAGTGCTTGCTGTTTTATTTTGGCTACTATATTGCTGGTAGTTTTTATTTGCATAGAGTCGCTTCACTAAAGAAATAAAGATGTATTTCAGCTGCAACAGCCTGGAGCAGGAATAGTTTTTCTCTTTCTTCTACCTTGTTTCCTTAAAAAATAATCTTGAATTGCTTGAAAACAGAAGCAAATAAAAAAGACACATTCCCTGTTAAGAAACAAGCCCTGTAAGAAGCATTCAGGTAAATATACTCCAGGCTTACCTTTCATATGGAAGGTTAAACTAATTATATCAAGTAATGAATGCATAGAATGTAATGCATTATTAGGTACCTAAAATTTTTCTTAAACTTCAGTGACAATCTTCTACCATTAGGTTGTTAATTATTACCTGCTCAACACTTGTTATCTGTTGCATCTTTATACATCTTTACTGGCCTCAAGAATAAGGCAACAGTCAGGCTCACATCGTCCTGAAGGGGCAGGATGTGTACAAAACTGATTTACTAAGTCCAGTACTCATGACTTGGACTGAAATGAGCCCTCTATTAATAACACAAATTAAATCCTTCATAAGTTAAGTACTTTTTAAGGCTGGGTTCTTTTAACACTTATCCACATTTATCTATTTTACCACACACAATTTGACCTAATATTTCAAAGAGCAGGCAAACCAAGCTTAAATTCACATGGAAGATATTAAACCTTCAGACAAAGAAGAAATCCCCAAACCTACTGCCTGCCATCCACATCAGTTCTGGTACCACCTATATGCAATGGCAAACATGCCCTAGGAAGAGGGGGCTGAACGAGTGTCCTTCTAACACAGTTGCAAGCAAGAGTAGCATGAAATAATCCTAAATCTCTACATGGCACTCAGAGCTTGGTAATGCCAGCAGGAAAGGTTTAAGGACAAATGACACCACCCCTGCTCTCAGCACAGCAGTTCTCTCTGAGGATTCACAGTTACTCTATCCTCAGGTAAATAACTGACTTAGAGATGTAAAACATTTACATTAATACTCTTCCTGAGTTTTAGAATACTCATTCAAACACAGGCTGGAAAGAGCCACCCTTCTTGACTCATTTATGTATTTCATTGCAATCTTTGGACTCAAATCTTGTCCCTATTGCTGCAGATGGCTGAGCTTCCCCTCATTTCCTCTGTGTCTTGGTCTCCCCATCAAAGGCCGGTCTCTCCTTTTGAGTGAATTTCTTTTCCAGGATCACTGTTGATTTTGCAGAGGGGCTGACAGATGAGAAATACCATCCTCTCTATGGTGCCTTTGCTCACCAACAGCCTGAAACACCTGATACTTCCCAAGATCAGATATGCACCACAGAGAGAGAAGTATGAGGCAAAAACATGGGAAATGTAAACCTACTGTGCAATAATACTACGAAGAATGTATTTAAACACACACATAACTACATCTCGTTAGTATAACACAAGCTCACTATTCCTCTTGTTGTTTCATCATTTACCTCGGACAGGACAGGTGCTTCCTGAGAGGAGCAATGAGGAGGCCCCAGAGTGCAGCTCTCCAGCGACCTTCTTTCAATGTCAACAGAAACCACAAGGAAGCTGAATCTGTAGAGAAGATGGAAAAGGAGAGTTCAGCTTAGCTGCATTACTCTTCTGTACTTTGGAAATGATTAATGGATTTGCTGGAACTGTTTACAGAAGTGCTTAACCGTATTAAAGTCTCTTAAGAAAGTGCTAAATTCAAATTGATCAGAAATCCAAATATTAATCCTCTGGTAAGGACAGAAACAATGCTATAGAATTCAGTGGGTTTAATTTTAAACCAGTGATTCTGAAACCACGAAAGACACTGTGAGCCGAGAGGATCTATGATCACTGGCCTAAAATGGGGACATTTTTAATTAGCTACAGCTACAGAACTTCACTGAAGTACCAGGTGAAGGAGAACTCTCCCTCCAGGAGTGTCCCAAGTATCACATGCTCAACAGTCCCAAAGACAGTCCATAGCTTCTTGGAGGCAAACTACAAGGAGAATACAGGTTGTTGTTCCAGTCACTGCTTGATGCATTTGGCCATCGGGCAGGTAAGACTCCTGACAAAGAAACCTTTCTCCTCCTGCTCATAAACAGCAACAGAACCTTGGACTAAAGGGTTCAGTTTGTTAATATCAATTGCACATGAAAAATAAATACATTTTTGCAACTGTTTCTCCTCATGTAATGCATTATTAACTCTGCTGGTGTGTTCACTGTAATAGAGAAATATTTTAATTAGAATGATTGAGGCATGAAAAAATATCTGTCTTACAAGGAGAAGTTAAAGGTTGCCACTCTCTGCTGCCCAAAGGGTTTGAGAAGATGACAAATGAGTCCCTGGCTCTTCATGAGTGTTAATGCTTGGCAGAACCCAGTCCATGAGTCATTTGACATAAATTTATCTTCAGGCATGTGCTTAAGAATAGAGTACTTCAGATTGTTATCATCATATAATACAAAATAAAGTTAATTAAAAGCTGGGGTAATGCATTTTTAATAATGATATGTAATAATAAAGCACCCATAGGATTAACCAAAGAGATCTGTAGAGAAAAGCCTAGAAGAAATCTCCACAGTGTTTATGAATTGGGACACTCAACAAGTGACCATCAATAATTACAGGAGTACTTAAAGCCAACAAGAACCTGTTTTCCTTTTGCACTACAGGAACCCATTCATACTTTAGAGCTCACAATGGCAGTGATCAAAACCAGTAATTTCACCAACTGATACATCATAGAAGGTGGCAGAGCCAGCTCAGAAAGGTACCACTCAAATCTTTGCACAGCCATTCATAACCTTCTATTATTCTTTTGCTTGCTACCCAATCATTAAGTTGAAATATTAAGAGTTACTCCAGTTTATTAAAAAATAATTTTCATAAGCAATAATAGCTAATTAAAAACCCATCAACACACACATCTAATCAGGACTGTTCTTCCCTGGTTTTGAGTTTCATCCAGCTTTGTACTGTTCATTCATGATACCTTTTACTGTTCTACACACAGCATCAGCGTCATTTCAGCACTCTGGCATAACTCAAATTGTTTCTTTCCTACTTTGGAAATTTTTCCAGGTGAGTTATGAACATTGGGAATGATGAAACCTGGTGAGTAATACCTGTAACTGTCTGGGGGTTTTAACCCGTTTATTTACAGTGGATATCTATATGACAATCTATAAATGCTTGTTCTGTAACAGCTGGGACAATTTAGGAGCCTTCAGTGAAAGGATTCCTTCAAGCTTTTGGAAATACAAGTGCCACATCAAGCAGATCATTGTTCTCAATCTGCTCCTTCAAAGAGCTCTGACAGAACAACAGTACTTCATCTTCCTCTACAAAGAGGTACTGAGTGTTTTCTACTGAAATTATATTCATTCATAACTGAGAAATGTTATCATTTTCCTATTTCATAGAAATACGTCTTGGATTAATATAAACTGCCAAACCTGGCATCTCTGAATGAGGATACAATCTCTTCTATCACTGGAATACTGTGATGGAAGCTCTACAGTAAGCACAGAATGACTCTCCAATTTGCATAAAGTAATAAACAGAGATTGTTCCTAGAAATAAAGTGAAATTTCTTAGCAAACAGAAAGTGTCATGAAGGTTTTTGATACAGTACCTGCAGATTTTGCAATGCACTGAAGTCCTTAGTTCTGCAATGCAGTCCATCCACCGAAGTGCTGAAGCAGTGTCCAAGGGGAGGTCACAGCCTCAGATTTTACAATATCCCATCGAGCCTGCCTTGGGCTGCTCAGCAATCTTTGCACCTACCAAATCAAAAGCACCTAAATCACCTTCTCAGTACACAGGCAAATTTGACTCAGTTCCCAGCAGTCACACCTTGTGACATGTTACACTCCAGATCAAGCTGCCAGATAAACCTGGACAGCCACTGTCACACAAGCTTCTCCAACTTAGGAGTGAAATATTTCAATTGTGGCAAAATGCTGGGAAAAATTAATAGCTGTTATTACCATTTATCACAGAAAAAATGTAATTTGCCCTCCAACAAAGAGCTTCTGCCCAGCTTCTCTGGTTTCCACTCACACAGGACACCATAACCTCCAGGGCCTGCACTAATGCATCAGACCAGTCCCCTTTAATGTTTTTAAAGGGCTGGCAATACTTTTCTTTTTAAAAAAATGTATCAGCCACTTGCTCTGACTCATTTCCAAGAGGTCCTAAAATAGGATCTGAGTACACTTAATTGCTTTCAGGACACTGGCAGGAGGAATGACAATGGCATGAAGAAATTAAGACACAGTTCAGATCAATCATTACTCAGTTTTCGGAGCTGGTGTTCTCCAGCTGCCGTATGTTGAGTAACAAGTGAAAATGGATCTTTAGTAGAGCAACTATTTACAGAGCAGCTGCAGCCTCGTGCTCCTGACTTGTGCAGACAGGGGGATTTTCAGAACCCCCTTCCATTCTCTGGCTTCTGCTCCTTCTCAAACTTACCACATCCAGAAACGATAAGGTGCCAGAAGAGGAGTTTTCAGGGTATATCTTTCTATTTCTACCATGAAAAATACATCTAAATCTTTTTATAATCAACTCTTCATGTCATGATAGTTAGTTCTGACCTTAAAGAAAGGACATCCAATACCCTCACTCCTGCAGGGACCCTATTTCCAGCAGTAATATTTCTTATCCTATTTGTAGCTGATTGTTTTTAAGCAGGGCCTGAAACACAGAGCATCAGCACAAGAGTAATTTGTAATTGATGGTTTTCTTTCTGTTAAATCAAAGTTCAATCTGATGGTTCTTGAAAAGCCTTAGAACTGCAACAGCTCTTTACTTCTGCTTTTGATCTCCCTGCAAAAGAATGGCCACTACCACATTCATTAAACACAGCTTGATGATTGCCCCCCGCTCGGGCTTTTTCAGCACACGGTGTCCACAGTGAGCTCGCGTTAATTCTGCCATTCCTCCCACTGTGCAAACAGCCCTGTCTGCTGGGAACGTGCTAATCAGGCTCCCTAGGGCCGACTCACTCACCATAAACACGTCACAACAACAGCCTGAATTTGCCAATTTGCTTCCCATTCCTGCTGTTCTCTTCCTCTTCTGACTTCCAGCTCCTGTTTCCATTGAAACAAAACAAACAGGTTTTCCAGCAGGAGCAGCTACATCTTATGGGAAAAAACACTCAAAGCCAAAAAGAAAAACAGCTGAATTTTTGCTAAGCACGGCCATGTTTTAGAAACTAGTCACAGCCCAAAAGCACCAGTATCACCTTCCTCCTGTTTCTTTGCAATAGTCTAGTTTCCAAATCTCAGTTGCAGTACTTGTCCTCCAGGCCTTTCATTTCCTGGCTCTGGGGACTTTCAGTTAGCACAAGCACACAGTTTATTTACACCCTCCAGCCACACTCCTCCTCTGTCTGCTGAGCACAGACTCAGCCTCTGAAGTCATTGCAAAACCCTCAGCCAACCACAGTCACTCAGTGTTTTGTTAATGCTCACACTGGATGCAGCACTCCTCAACTCTCTGATCACCAGTGGGGAAAAAAATAGTTAAAGGTTCACCTCAAAAGCAGGCAGAACCTACTTCATCTGTCTCCTGTGAGGGATGAATAAAGCCACAGGCTCCAAGTGATGCCATGAGGAGCTTCCCCAGCCACAGGAATCCTTAGTCCTTCAAGCTCATTACAATCCACAAGTTGTCAAGGAAATCCAGGCGCACCGGTATGGAATGGGTATGTAATGGCACTCAGTCAGGCATGCCCAAGGTTAACCACCACAAATAATTCTCTTTTCAAAATCAATTGCATTAATGGGTGCACAGGACCACTGGTTTTAATTTGACAAATGACTGCATATAACCTCACTGGCGCTCCATATCTGTGGAACAATACTGTGTGCCTGAGGCAACCAAAACATTTGGAGAACTTAGCTACAAAAGGAGCACACATAAGGATGTGGGACATCCAGGCTGCCACGCTCTTCCCATTATAGCCACGGCCCTGTGTTCTTTCTCCAGTAGCTCCCCAGTCTGGTGACAGAACCACTGCTCTGCCAGGATGACAGTCTCCCATCAGCCTGGCCTGTCCCCAGATCTGTCCCAGGTTCAGCTGAGGTGGAGGGGGGTTCCACCCTCAAAAATTCCATCTCCTGACAGTTCATGATGGACAACCCTATAAATATTGGAGAATTTTAACCAAGCCTGATCACTTGGCCCATGTGCAGCTCAGGGAGATTGTAGAGCCTCTGAGAGAGAACAGAGTGCTCACCTCCTGAACACCAGCAGCAGCACCTGGAGAGCAGGAGGCTGCCAGGGCCAGTGTTTGGGTCACCAGGGCTGCCCTGGGCTGGCCACAGCCACTTCCCGCTGGGTCAGAAAGAGTTCACAGCCTCAGTCAAGGAGAGTGGGGACAAGTTCCATGTGTGGGAAGGGGGCTGTGCTTCAATACCCTGTGGAAAAGGGTGGCTGGAGTGCCAAGGGCAGGAGACAGCATCCCAGGTCACCAGTAGGTGACTCTCCCGGAAAAGAGTCTACTGTCAAGTCAGGCCTGAATTCTGCAGTCAGTACCAGAGAAAGAGGTTTTGTAGTGTCATGCTCCCCTTTAACAGATACTGAAAGTAACCAGCATAATTAAGAAAAATGCCCTGCACACAGATGAAATAGTTTATCCTTCCTCCACTATGTTTTTAAAGTCAGTTTATTGTTGCCTTAAACCAGGCAAATCACATTCTGTTTCACAGCAACATCTTCTCTGGTGCTGCTTATCATTAACAAGCATAGGTATGGCTCATTGAGGATTCCTCTACTCCAGCCAACAGATGACAATAGCCCCCAAAAGCTGTTTATGTAAAAAAAGAACATCCTGTATTTTCCATCCTCTTTATAATGTTTACAACAGCTTGGCTATCTTCTGCTTTCTGTATTGCATTTACCTGAACACTTTCCTCAGAGACACAAGGTGGTAAAAAACCTCAACAACCTAGTTCCTTAGAACAATAACTTGATTTGCATAGCTTTAAATGTTCCATACTCCTACCAAAGAACACGGGCCACCCATCTTTAAAGAAACTCACATAAGCACAAAGCATGATCAGATTTCTCTGGTTTACAAGCATAAACCTATTTCTGCTTTGGCAGCTCGTTAGTTCTCCTACAGTTTGCCAAAAAAGCACTGAGACTGGTAGGGGAGGATTGACAGACATGTAAAACAGCAACATCCACTGCCAGCATATCAGAGACAGTTTAGAAAGCACTTCAAAAGAGACAACTTTTGTTGCACAAATCGATGAGTGACACATTTTCTCTGTAAAAGCTGAGGGAAAGCAACGTCAAGACCGAAACACAAATATCTGACTTTTCAAAGACTGTGTACGTTTGTTAGCTAACTAAACCAAGGATGAATTACTCATTTTGCAGAGCAACAATGACAGATGGGGCAAGATGTTAGCAATACACTTCAATTATTACAGAGAAGTGAAAGTGGGTTTAACTTTCTTCTGGCCAGAAGACTGAAACCACAATGAGTGTTTTGTTAAGAACTATGTTGATTTTTCTGCCTCTGCACACAAAGCTTCAGTGAAAAAGCAAATAAAGCCAGAGTTTTCTAACAACACTCTCATAACAGGGAGCATTTAGAACTTCGTCTATCCCTCCTCTTTCGCCTTCAAATGTACACAGAGAGTTGTTACACACAGAAAATGGAATAGACACACATTTGTTGCAATAAATAGCATGACTTAGGAATATCAGAGATTTTCAAAAACACCAAGTTGGGGCTTGCCCCCACCTTGAAAACCCCCCATACCTTGATAACTGGCACTGTCCTGGAGCCTTGCTGAGATCTGTCTCCTTAAGCTGAGGTTTGCAGCAGCTACACAGTGCGGAAGGTACAACCTTTCCCATGCCTCTTTCATCTCCAGTGGAATTCCACAGTATGAAATCCAAATATAGGAAAATATAAGTGGGCTGCCAGCTCACTTCACAGACTAGAAGAGACTTCTGACAGGAATTTATTCAGGTCATTCCATCCCAGAGCAATTTGCCCTATTTAGGCAGAAAATTAATTTATGAAGAATCAGAAATAAGCCCTGATTTGACTACATTTACTTATCCCTACATTACAAATACAGAAGTGTTAAAAGCACAGACATTCATGGGAAACATGATGCTAGAGAGCCCTCAGGACTAGGAATCCCTCTGCCTATAGGACAGTCTCTTAAGCTTTATTTTCACCACTTTGATATTCATACCTCCAAAGAACTCATTTTCCTCATGAGTGTACAAAAAAGTACAAAAATGCTTCCAGAAAGAAAAAAAGACAGGTCACTGTCATAGGAGACTCCCTTCTGGAGGGAGCAGAAGGCTCCATACACATACTGGATGCCTTAGGGAAGTTCTGCCTGTCCTGGGCCTGGGTTAAGGATGTGAAGAGGCTTCCCAGGCCTGGCATGGCCCTTGGACCATGGTGGACATAGAATGAAGGTGCAACAAGGATTCGAGCACAACCGATGGAGATTTCAGACCTGGCTCACAGGGAGGCTTTAATGCTAAGTAATTCAATCAAGGAGGAAAGCATACTACAGGAACTACATAACCAAATTTGGCAAGTGAATTGTGGTAAATACACTTGGATTTCAAATAGTTCCATGTTGCAAACCTCAAATGTATCATTGAGATATCCTGGGAAAGATTCATAATGCATTTGATTCTCTATCTGTCAGTTCTTATGAATTGGAACTAATAGCTATTCCAATCATTTATTTAAATAAAGGTTTAGCCAATTCAAGCCAAGTCCACTGATGAGATAAGAAGGCCATTTTCTCTCGAGGCTGATATGAAAAGGAAGCACTTTTGTGAGCTGAGTTATAATTTTATAATTGCTATCTACTTTGAGGCTCACCTGCTCTGGCTGCTTTTATCTTCTGGGCACTCCAAGAGCAGTCTCTCCAAGTATGTTATGGACAACTTGGACTGTAAAAGCCATCTTCATATAACAGAACCATGTACTTGCAAGATGAACAATGTCTCTCATACCACAGTGGGCCTATTGGAAGAGTCTGAGAGGCCAGAACCCTGATTCAACAGCAGAAGTGTCACACAGTTTCCTTAAACCCAGAAAGCTGAGCAAGTATCACAAAGTCGAGTATTCATGGCAAAACAGATTCTCCAATGGCACAGCTGTGCAACAGCGAAGGCTCCAGAAACGTTAAACTCTAGTTTCCTTAAATACAACACTCAATATGCTGTACTATAATTAATGGTCTCATCTGCTTACAAATGTGTCACAACTATTTTTGCAACTAATCTCCGAAATCCAGGAAAAATAGATACGTAGATACAGATCGTCTGGTTGGTATCTTTGGATCCTCAAGCATAACACGCCATCTGTATCAGTGGAGCTTCAAATACTACACTGCGTGTTTTCTCTGTTGCAAATTTTCTTACCAGACGCTGCTTACATACTTGCAAGTACATAAGCCCAAATTTAGAGTAAGGGTTTTTAATAAAAATACCCACTAAGTATCTCCCCAGGAAGGCTGCTTTAGAGCTCAGGAGTGCCTTGCCTGCTGCAAGGAAGGGAGAACCAAAAGCAAGATGGGATCTCTTGAGAACAGACCTCAGTGCCCGGGATCTGTGCACGTGTGATGAGGCCACAGCAGCACAAGCCGCCCGTGCAGAAACATCAGTTCAGGGCAAGGGACAGTTTTGTTTGACTTTATTCTGATCCCCACAGGAAAGACCTTCAACACATGATGAGAAAAACAAGTAGTTCAGAGAAGAGAGGAAGTGCTACTGGGATGTCCCTCCTCCAGTTTCTCTCAGGAGGCCAGCAGTGAGAGCACTCAAGGCTCAGGGCACTGAATGTCTAGAGCCACACATCTATGGTATGGCTGAGCGAGTCACTTCTTCCCCTGACACAGACACTTGCAGGGAATTTTTTCTGCAAAGTAGTATCTGTGCTCCTAACAGTGATTTACACTGATTTTGCTATTGATAATCCCACCATGCTTCCTGATCCTTTTCCTTCTTGCAAGGCACATTGTCCTGTATTCATGCTGCATTTATGTCCTGAACGGGCTTTCTTATGAGGAGGTGTTATGGGTACAAATAGCGAAGTAAAGAGCAACACTAAGCCCAACACATCTATAATATTCCTAATTCAATCTCTCCAATTGCTTTGTAGTCTCGCAAAATGTTTGAGCTACAACCTACATCAAGCTAGGCCAAGAAGCCCAAAATCCTTACTGGATTACTGGATATTCCAGTAAGCAAGGGACATAGGAAATGAACAGGAATCTTCCCTGATAATACTACACATTTGTTCCAAAGGATTAACTTCATTTCAGTAACTCCCCAGTTCAACTGCCTGAAGGGAATACTTATATCCTGCACTTTGAATCAAGGACATTTATCTAGCATTCCATATTACTGAGCAAAAGCAAGTTGAAAAATAGTGAATACCTCACATTTTGCTCATCTGAGTTGCTACTTTAGCAAAGAAAGTGACACAAACAAGGCAGCATATCTTCTCAAGAATTACCATAGATACACCTGAATTCCAGGCCATACTGTTAGCTACACATGTGCTACAGACATGGATTCTGTAAAGACAAGTAGGAAGTCATGAATCTCTTGCAAACAAGCATCATATAACATACAGCAGCTCTCCAGACTTCAACCCTTGCCTTGATGTTAAAATATGTTGACAAAAGGATAATGCAAACCCCCTACCTTTAACCCCCTCCCCACAGGTTAAAGGTGCTCTCTCCTCTGGGCCTGATTTGTGTGCACTTCATGTAGGGAAGACACTTCCTCATGTGTACAAACTAGAAAAGAGAATTTTTGCTACACTGAGTAAAATATCTTGGACAAAAAATGGTACCACATTTGGTATTATTATGAGTGCACATATATAAACACACAGTTAGGCCTGAGTAAGCACACTCATGGCTAAGCATCCCAGAGAAAACAGATGGGCAGTTCAGGAGAGAGACATACAATCCTCAGGAACAGATAAATCATCTTCAAAAACATCTCTTGATACCCTCACTCCTTCATTGCTCCTTGGGGAGAACAAGTCAGGAGTTAAAATTCCATATGGTATTTTCAGTAAATTTACAGAATCACCAAATCACAGAATATTCTAAGTTGGAAGGGACCCACAGGGATCACTGAGTCCAACTCCTGGCCCTGCACAGGACCATCCTCAAGAGTCACATCAGGTGCCTGAGAGTACTGTCTGTCAAGGTCTGTCAACCTTGGTGCTGTGCCTACTGCCCTGGGGAGCCTGTCCAGTGCCTAACCACCTTCTGGGGAAGAACTTTCCCTAATATCCAACCTAAACCTCCCCTGACAACTCCAGGCCATTCCCTGGCTCCTGTCCCTGTTCCCCTCAGAGCAGAGATCGGTGCCTGTCCTTCCTCTGCCCCTCCCGAGGAAGGTGTCACTGCAGTGAGGTCTCCCCTCAGTCTCCTCCAGCTGAACACACCAAGTGCCCTCAGCTGCTCCTCACACGCTTCCCCTCAATGCCCTTCACCCTCTCCATTGCCCTCCAGGCCTCATCACCCTCACAGTAAATTTTTTTCCCCTAGTATCTGGGAGAGGTCTATGTGTTATGATGGAACAAATGAAAAGAATATTTACAGTAATATAATTTCTGCTGGAAATGAAAGTTGTTTCAAACAGACTACAGGAACACAAATACGGTTCCCAGGGGATTTGCCAGGCCTGCTCTGCCTAAATCCCTCTGAACCTTCTGGTAGCTGTTTCTTGGTTTAGCATGCCAGCAGTATCTTGAACCATCGGGGTCAGCTATGGCTGATCACTTTTCCTTTTGATTTGTGTGGTGCAAGCACTGTGCAGAGAGAGAAAGGACTGGTGTGAGAGCAGGAACCTGGGCCATTGGAGAGGGAGGATGTGCTGCGGGGGAGGCTTGGCACGCTTGGCACGAGGAGTGCAGCAAAGGCTTGGCACTGAAGCCCCCAGGCTGGAAACAACTTGCCAGTGAAAAATAAAAATAAAAACAGACTTGTAGCTGGACAAAACTAGTTTTAGGGATAACAAAGCAAAGAAAGAAATAGTACTTAATATGAGCACCAACAGTCCCATAAGGGAGATTCTTGGGGCTGCCCTTCACAGGGCCAGAAGTTAGACTTTGATGATCATAGAGAGACCTTTCCCACTCAGGATATTCTATGATTCTGTAATATGTAATAAATTTTGAGCTAACCCAGACCTGTGCATCAGTGAAAGAAGCAGGTGTCCAAAAATATCTTAGCAAACAAATAAAATCAACCTGGAATGGATCCTAGGGGTAGGAAGGAAAACAAAGCAACCTGAGTGTCTTACTCCTCCTGGCAGGGTATCCCCACACTGGTAGGACTCCATCAATGTCCAGGCCCAGAGGAACAGTGGAATGGGGAGCACAGCACTGAGGAAAAGAGACAGAGAAGCTTGTGCATCACAGTTTTAAACGCATTGGGGTTTTTTCTGTAACAGTTAGATCTGCACTAACAACAATTTGACTCTCAACATTTCCATTGCAATAACAAAAAAATCCCCCCCTTTACTTAGAAGGGGGTGCCTTCTTTGTGACCACAAACAGGATTTTAAGCATTAGATAGTAACAAAGTAAAAGAACAAATCAAACCTATCCCTTTTTGCAACTGTTGTGCAAGTTCCATTATTAAGACAGAGTTGGTCAGAGAATTGTCATCTTCTCAAAAGTATATAATGAAAGCAACAGTAATATCCTCTTGCACCTCATGTCATCCAACCATCCCTAAAGCAATGCAGACAAAACCTTTTCTAAACTCCTTTCAATTTGCTATGAGATAGGAGAAAAATTTTTAGATAGGAGAAGTAATATATACAGGTTTGTCAAACGGCAGGATGGGAAAACATCAGCGAAGCAAGTAAACAGCAATAACGAAAACTTGGGGTGGCCAGAGGGTACAACTAGAAGGGAGAAATGAGGATGGATAGCAAACAAAGCTTCATGACACACGAAAAGCATGTGGTTCTCTCAAGAAAACTGCTGTGATCTCTGCTCCTCGAGAGTTTTGAAACTAGACTAAATAAAATGCAAGAGGACGATATTGCATTGGTAAGTAAACAAATTATATGGTCTATCCTCTCTAATCCTGATTTCTGTTTCTCTGAAGCATTGCATCAAGACATTGAACTAATGTCCTGTGTGTTCACTGAACACAGGAATTTTTCTCCTTTGCTGCTACAGCACTTGCAGCTTTCAGCATAAATTTCAGCTCCACTGTACTCACAGAGGGGAGAACTGGGACCTGCTCTTCATCAGCATTAGAAAATACCAGAACATTCTGGCTCCTTCCCAAAGTGCTGTGCTATCACCACTTGACAAGTCACAGTTCAACAGTGAAGAGCAGTAAATTTACAACTCAGGTTTAGGTTTCAAAACATATACTGTATCTTACCTGTGTAAAATCCAAGCTCTTTGCTATAGAATCAGAGGGCTGGAAGGGCTCTCATGCTCAGCAGACACAGCGGCAACTGTTCCCTTGAACTGAAAGTCCCAGGAAAAACTTTGTTCAGCTACAATACATAAAAGAGGAAGGTACAAATAAACTTCTTTCTAAGTAGCCCAAAGCCTCACCAACCTGACCAATAGGTTTACAGCACATAAGTATGTCCAGCACCTTTTGCCAGGGATTGGATATGAGACAAAAGCTTGGTTTGGAGTGCAGCTTCATTGCCATCTACCCAGCAGCCCTGGACTACTGGGCACAGTGCAGCAGGAATACTCCAGCCAGCACCCACCCAAATAAGAGTTACCTGTCAAACACAGCAGTACAAACCCCATAACTGGCAACTGAAGGTACCTGTGCACACACTGAGCACAAGCCCATTACTGCTGTTAATTGTGCCAGCAGGTTCAGCACTGCCAGCAAACCCCCTGAAATCACAGAGCTGGCTCTAATTTGATGCACTGGCACATTATAGCAGCCTTTCTTGTGCATTCCTCAACCTTGCTGCCTGAGCCTGCATGATAACAGATTTTCAGGGCAGTATAATAGTCAATGCCAGCTGAAATTAACCCTATTGTTTAATTATACAGCAGCTATAGCAGTTCCACAGACAAGTAACTGTAATTTCAGATTTCTCTACAGAAATCTTATCTCAAGAACCATACACTGGCAGGGAAGATCCATCATTACATAACCAAATAAAGAAGGTCCAAATTAAAATTCCATCATGAGATACATTCTTTGTTTAAGTGATCATTAACTAAGTTACTATCTGATAGTTCATTCAGCTAATTCAGACCCCTCTGCTAAACATATTAAACGTCCTCTGTGGTGGGGGAGGATAAAGGAATTCTGGCATGGCAAAGAACTTCAGAACTGGAAACAATTCAAAACTGTCGAGAGCATCTCAACTCCAGTTTTTCCCTTAATAGCTCCAGGATCAGATTTTGTTTAAGAACTAAAATAAGTCTTTCTTGATGAACTGTGAAGCAGCAGCTGAGATACATTAGACACCAAATTTAATAACCCAAAACAATTCAAGAACTTTATTCATCTGTGTTTAATAAAATCTCATTTCTTCATAATGAGCATAATCTAAGTCTTCATACTTGATGAGCTTGAAAAAACAAATGAAGAAATATTGTTACAATTGTGGCAGATGTATCAACCCCAAAGGTTATCACTAATGAATCTATTGAAAAAGCAGTTTAACACCATTTACTGGCACCATGACAAATATGACAGGTCTGCAAATGAACACACTGGATATGTGATGTTAACATCCATGTTCTGTCAGGTCCTCCTGTGACTAATCAAAATGTAGCTTTGATTGCTGTGACTAATAAATAATCCTGGCTAATAAAATTGCTGTATCTGATAATTATGGCAGTGTGAACACTATCTTAATTATAGCTATTTCAGAGCCTCAATCATCAATCAGTGACGAGCAACATTTCTAAAGGTTCACAAGAGGAAGAAAAAAGACCCAGAGCCCACTCAGAGCCTTGCAGAGATGATAAGCAAAGCTCAGGGACACTCACTTTGCTTCACAGAAGGTATAACCACTGTCATAAATCAGGATCATATTTTGGAGTGCAAAATGTGCTGAGACCTGGCTTCCAGGTGTCCATGGTGGGAGTTACTGTGCTGCATTTGCTGGGATGAACACAGCAATCTCCCTTGGAGATAGAGAAAACAGTTTCTAGGATACACAACTGGTATTCCAATTTGAGACTTTTAGCACTGGAAGTGCCATTGCAAGGCCATTATCCTGCTTGCTGAGATATCACACCCTGTAATTTAAGTGATCAGACAAAGGCCTGACACCTCAACAGCTGCAACTTCCTCATAACTGTGGGTTTCCACCTGTGAAAGGGTCAGTCTTGGACCTGCACTGTTAGTCATGTAAATTAAGTGAAAACTGCAGCAGTCAGGCTTTGGAAGATTTATCTGAACACACAATGAATGGTACCAAAAATCTCTTCCTCCAGCTGCCACTCAAAATAAATGTAATCATGACATCCTGCCAGAGTTTCCTAGTTTGTGATAACACTGGAAAAGTCTCACAACATAATAAGTATTTCATTGTGAGGTGGAGGGAGAGCTTTATATTCAATTGTTCTGAAACCCCAAACTTCCCAGCAATTCGAATACCCCTGGAATTTAGTGAAACACTCATGTTCATGGAACAGGAGCTACAGAGATTTTCAGTGTGGGATATTATGACTAACCAGCAGCTTTTCTCTTTCATTTCTGTGGCAAGCATGATTCTTAAGTCACACCCTTTAACAGTGCAAATGCAGTAGAGAGCAGATTTCCAAGCATTGTTTGCTTCCACTAAGAGCTGGAAAAGAAGAAAGAAGGTGTCTCTCCCCCCTTTCCTGCCCCTGCACAGGATGTAGATCAGACCAGTGCCACCATTGTACTTCTTAGTTTTAAAAATACTGCTGTTTCAATGGCAGCATTAAGTATTCATCCAGAGGACTGAACAAAGTCTCTAACAACAAAGCTGATGAAAAGGGAGTCTCTGCTTCTGCAGAAAGCACAGACTGAAGGAATTGCCAACATGTTAACTTCTAAAAAACAGGGCAGCATTACCATGCAAACCAATACACAGCACAGGCTCCTGAGCGTGAGGGCAATACAAAAACCAAAACCACTCTATTACCTGCTTGTCAAAGCCAGAAGCCAAGACAAAAACCTGGAGATTTGAAGGCACAGGCACAAGGACACTGACCTCAGCAGGAGCATGAATGGCAGGAGGGCACCAAGACTGTGGAGAACTAAGGCTGGACATGCAAACTGCTTCACTTTTATTATCATCCAAGGAGGAAAAGCAGAAAGAAAGCAGATAAAAAATTGTAGTGCACTCCAGCAGGCTAGTGAAGGTCAAACTCAACAAAAGACAATGCATTCTAATGAACATTTCCTTCAACTCTTGGAAGATTAGATTCAGCACATCTTTAAATCCCATCAATATATTAAACTGCTGCAAAAAGAATTTGTCAGACATACAAACTGTAGAAATATCTTATTTTGTCCTGGCAGAGCTTCTCAAGTGCAAATATAAAAAAAATCTTAGGATACATATCTATAACCAGAAAAAAATAGTTATCCTACGGAACAGGAACCATCACTGCAAGGAAGCAGAGTTAACAGTCAATACTATTCCTGTAAGGAATTAAAATCTTCACGTTTGTGTTGACACACGAGTACAAAGTCTCCTGCTAACGGTCAGACTTGCTCATTTAAAAGGTAACATATCCAGTAGGATGGAATAAATCCCTGTGCCAGTGGACTAGAAGGCCCACTGAATCTCGAATGAATGAGATCAGTAGAATTTAGATCAGTACAGCTGGTCAACTGCTCACACTGCCCCTCCAAGGTCAGACCCAGAGAGGCTGATACACAAAAAATGAACAGTTAAAACAGTGTCAAACAAGCATGCAGAAAAAAATAATTAAAAAAAGCCAAACCAACACAAGAAAAAGTTCCCATAACCCCAGAGGCATGAAAATGAATTCCCACATACTCATGATTTTACTGCTACTGCCTTTGCCCCATCAGATGGAGGGCAAGGATTTATATGTAGGCAAGAGCTGTAGAAATTAAGCGTCTAGCTTTGAACTGGCGCTTAACCACTACACCGGAGTGTATCACACACCCCTCATCCTGCGAACCTGCTGCACTGGACCCAACGTGCCTGGGAAGGGGAAGGTAAAGAACTGAATTTCAATTCACCAGAGCCTTGGTGTGAAGGGTGAATTACCCTTTCTCAGGTGTTTGTAGCATGTACAGACTGAACCTTTCTCAGGTCTCTCTGCTACACAGACCTGGCTTAGGACACTGCAGAGAGTAACAGACTGAAACTCAGTTTGTGAAGTTACATTACTAAGCCAATTAACATTTAAATAGTTCCTTTTTATTATGCTAGAGCACACAGGAATCTGGTGCAGGAAAATTCTCTTATTTTTCAGCTGCCAGGTTTTTTTCCCTTTAAAGCACTCAGGCATATTTTCCCTTCAGGTATCATAGTTACAACACTGCACAACTACAGAAGGAAGTTAAAAGAACTTGTGAAACCAATACTTCTAATTCTTAAAAGAACCCAGGAAATTTTTCAAGGTTATATTCCAGTAAAAATGATGCCTTTCAAGGATAAATCTGCAGAAGAAGACATAAGAATGATTAGTGGATGACAACACACTGTGGGCATAACAGCTGATAATGGCTCTTCACAACAAACCCCAACAAATTGAAGTTGCCTGCAGTACACACAGGATTCCCAGCTGCTCATGTCACTATAAAATATACTTTAGGTCTTCCAAGTCACAGCTTGTGAAGGTGGACAGACAGAAGGAAGGGAAGTGTGAGGTGACAGTGCAATGACCACACGATATGTTATTCCTCTGTGACCATGCCCAAACAACTTGAGCCCAGAGTGACTTGCATAGAGGAAAAATCACCCCCAAATTCACAGGCAGACACCCTTCTACTGTTAACTACACACTAAGCATCTTCTGCCATTGCAGCATTTAGTTCTTTTAATCTTCTCATAACGCTTTCAGCCTTTACCACAACGTGCCTTCAGAGTGGGACCATATTCAGGGCAGCTATGAAATAAACAGTTCTTTTCATACTGAACTGTTCTAATCTCTTTTAATTTTTCCTTCTTCATTACAGCACAGACCTCCAGCTGCTAGACCTTGGTTTAAAGGCAGGCAGCTGTGTCAGACAATTAGCAAAAGGTCTACCTGAGGGCTTTCCTGGCTAATTTACAGCTTGACTGACCTATAAAAATAATAGGGAATAAGACTACAGTACCTAAAAGTAACGGTTGTTTGCTCAGTTCAGCAGTACTTAATTACTTTTCCTTTAATTGAAAGCAAAAAGGAAATACTGTAATTTATTCTTCACTATAATTTATTCTTCAACTTCAAAAGAAAGTATGAGGATGAAAAACGTAACATTCCTAGTACATTAAAAAGCAATACCTGAAAAAATCCCACCCCTCTTCTGTTTTATAGACATAGGATAGTTTCCCTTCTAAGTAGGGTACAGGAGTCTAGTGAGTGCATGAAGCATATTACACAAAATAAATGGCATTGTGGCTTAAAAGATGGATGGGTTTGTACTTCACATGGACTGTGTGGGACAGCCATCCTCACTGCACTCCATTATGTACTTACTGACAGCCAGAAAGGAAGGGCTGATTCAGGATATCACACACTTCTACAAACATGTATTTGAACAAGTTTCATACCTAAAAGAGTTAGAAATTTGAAATTATTTTAAATCTAAAAAGCATCTTTCCCTATTTCTATCACAATTAGCAAATAAAATATAGTGACATTTGGCCTGAGTGCATTAAAAATCCATCTTTTTGTCTTGAACCTTAAGAGACCCCATGGGGCAGAGGGCTTACAGTGAGCTACTGAGCACTGCCCACTTGGGTGGGTTCTCTTCCTCTTTTATTGTTGGCCAAGAGAGTCTGTTTGCAGACCACAGAATAAAACTGCAACTGCACTGGAGACAGGTTTATTTGTGTGTGTGTGTGTATATATAAATACAGATAGATATAGATATATATGCACATCAGCCAGTGAGCTCAAACTGTAAATTTAAAATGTGAATTGGCACAACAGGAACCTGGAATACAGGATTCTCTAGCCCACATAGCAATAATCTTATTGCAAAAAACTATTTTCCATAAAGGCCTTTGAGATAATTCCAGAGTGTTGTAAATGCTGCATCTAACCCCATAATGACCATGGTACAAAGACACTGTGAGCTTGGACTGACCAGAAGAAGAGGCAGAGTAATACAATGTTTAGTGAAGCCAGGAGAAAGAGATGCCTGACAGGGACAGATTTAGCCTTTAATTTGTAAGCTATACTAACTTTGCAATTTCTCCAGTTTCAAAACATACTTCATGTCCCCAAAAGCAAAGCATGTCAGGGAAACAAAAGTACTTCTGTTATTCAAGATGAATGATTGATCTGAGATACCATCTGGACAGAGATGTTCTGTCCAGACTTCATTTCCTAACAAATTGATTTTGCCCATTTGGTCAACATACTTCTCCCTTTTCCTGCATTCTGAATGACCTAGTTTACCCCAGGAACATTTTTTCCGAAGTGAATTTCCAAGTGAAATTAATTTGTGCAGAGAATATTGGTGTGCTTTTCCAATACAGGCAGAAAGACCCCACCACAGCACAACTTCTGGGTTCCCCACTACAGCACTGAATGCAGAGTTTGCCACCAGCCTATAGAAAAGTATTTACTGAATCTAGTGAAGAGAAGGCAAAGGGAACTACAAAGCTCATTGATGTTCCTTAGGCAGGAAGAGGATTAATTTATTTAATAGATTTCGGAGTTACCAACTCACACCTGGTGCATAAGAGCTTCCTCTTTTCTTCATTAACTCCTGTTCAGCTGAACCATGTCTGCTTCTACCCCTTACTCAGCTCTAATCACTGGCTTTTACTTGTTTGCGCTGCTGGGTTTTCTTACACTTCTTTTTTAAAAGTATCTTTTGCCTTGTCAGTGCAAGTTCTGTTGCTGTGGAGAATTAACAGGCTGGGGAAGGGCACTTGGAAAACAGAGAACAGACACTCTCAGACCATGGGTAAGACCTTTACAGCTGTTGTTTAGCTTTGTTTTTTCTGTTCAGAGAAACTTATGCAAAAACTGTGCCCCCTCTCCCTCTTGAGTTTACCCTTAGGTTTTCAAGGCTTGCTCAAAGAGCACCAGAGGACCCAAAGATAACTTGATTCCTGTGAGTTTCATCAACACTGATAGGTAGGGAAACAGAGTCTATAAGTGTTCAGACTGGAAAAAACTTACCAATGCAGACTTCCATGGAATACTCAGAAAGAAAACTTGAGCTTTGGAGGAAGCACCATAAAAGGCATCAGAACCAGTAGCTGACAACCTCACAACACATCCCGAAGAAAAATAGTCTTTCTGAAAGCACAAGAACATATTTTGCCCTCCCTTATTATAGTTCCTCCTGACTGCACATCAATTCAAAAGCATCTGTAACACTTACTTGCACATCTTAGCTACTTCCATTGAAATGGCATCTAAAAGGTGCTGCGTGCAGTTCTGGGCTCCCCAGTTTAAAAGGGATGTTGAGCTGCTTGAGAGGGTGCAGAGAAGGGCAACGAGGATGGTGAAGGGACTGGAGGGCAGGCCCTATGAGGNCACGGGAACAGTGTGTAAGCACAGCAGTGTCACAAGCACTTACCTGCAGATACTCCTTATCCTTCTGCTCAAAACAAGTATAATTAGAAGGGATTTGTGAAAACAAGGGGACAAAACTTGAAAAGGTTAAAACCTCTCTCCCCTGCTGAAGGTATCAGCATGCGGAAAATAAAACTGTTCAAATATCAGGTAGCAAGACCAGTATTAAAAATAAATCAATCAATAAATATTGGGTCAAACCTACATGCTAATTTTAAGTTTCATCTCAAGACAAGCCTGAGGAACGGTGGCAGGCTGTGATGGCAGATTATGTCTAGTTTGGAACAGGTAAGACAATCTTCCTCCTCCTGCTTCCTGCATCAAGGAGAAGAAGGCTGTCAGTCAAGTGGTTATTGCCAGGAAGCTCAGTCTGCCCCTAATCCTCATCTCCTGACGCTCCACAGCCATCAAGGCCATCTCAACCTTTGGGAAATGAAACTCCTACCATGCCGTACTTGACAGACTGAAAACCTGAACAGTACAGAGCTCATGGAAGCAGATTTATCATCCTCTCCTACCCATGTTAGTGCTGCTCAGAAAGGCAGTACATAAGTGCTTACATTGAGCATTAGTTCCTGAAATGCTCTGAGGCATTCTTAAGTATTATCAAGTTCCTGGATGTAAAACTATGGGTACGTTTAGTCTGGTATTTGAGCAATCAAGAATTCCATTCATTACTGCTCTGATTCAATGACCTTACACACATAATCAATGCCTAAACTGATAAATGAGAAGACTTCTTAAAAATCTATTTCTTGAGTGCTGGAACTAAATGTTTTATTCTCGACAGCTGTAATTTATAATTCAGCGACAAGAACATTTGTTCCAGCTGTTCAGACCTGTTTCACACAGCAGAAAAGGGAGCACACTGTATTTCCAAAGCCAGACACTACATGTGGATTAGGAACTGTCTGGTTTATTTAGCATATCAAGTTATTAGCTAACTCAAAACAATCAGAAGACATTCTTAATGTTCATAATTAGAACACTCATCATGGGAGTTACGAGGCTGGAGTTCTTTAAAGCTTCAGAATAATAAAGTGCCAGAAAAAAGTAAAACAAACTAGTAGCTTTTAATGTCAGGGCATAATTTTTTCATGTGGCTAAGTAATTTCCTCCATTTAATTGGGATGATTCATGCCATGTATGCTCTATGCCAGTGTTTTAGCATTCAGTTCACATGTTACTGCATCTAATCTTTCTGGGTCTAATAATCAACAATTCCAGTGTTTCTTATTTTCATTTCCACTTAGAGCTAGCACAAAGTACTTTTCTAGGTGTCCCAGTAGTTCTAGAGATCAGACAGACAGCAGCACACTAATCTGAATTCAGCAATAGCTAAAGAATAAGAATTTTCTTTATCTCCACGAAACCATTATGAGGGATCAGGCAAAGACATTTCACTTTAAATCTTGTTTGTATTGACAGAATGTATAAATCAACAGCAAAGTTGTTCATTCTCCCCTCTTTTAGGGGATTTACTCTCCCACTCTGAAGAATCTGCAGATATTGCAATGGCTGGTGGACCTTCTCTCACCTACATTCAGTGTCACCTCTCCTCCTGAGAATGTGGGGGAGAGGATAAACTCCCTGCTGCACTGAGCATCTTGGCTGCCGTGGCTGGGACATGTTTTACGTTCTGTCCTGAGAAGCCAGTTTGCTGCATAAGAATTGGGATATTTCTTAAGATGCCTGGGGCCCGTGAGAATCAACACTAAACATTTCAAATTGATTTAAGTACTGGATAAAGATGGAAGGGTTTATGCCTGGTCAACGGCGCAGCAAGTGTGGCCATGAACGGTCAAGTGTCCATCTCCTGGTGGCAAACAATTCCATTGGTTTCACATTAATATTATGGCAACACATACAAGTCCTTGGTGCTGTGACTACACTTGTTGGAAATGTTAATTTTGCATGACCATGTATTACATTCCTCAGGTGCAACCTGGTGAGGTGTAAGATCAGTCTTGTGTCCTAACCAGAGACCACACAATTACAGAATCACACAGAATCACAGAATATTATGAGTTGGAAGGGACCCACAAGGATCATCTAGTCCAACTCACCATCTAACACCCGTACAGAGACCGAGAGCACATCGCAGAGCATAACACCAACCTAGATCCCTCACAGTCTAGCATTTAAACTTGACCCCACCTGAGCATCTTTAACTGAAGGGAAGACCAGTAAGGTGTTGAAGGATATCAAGATGGAAGTCCAATAGCACACCCACATATCCCAAAACTCAACCTGCCCCTGTCTGCATAGTCAAGCTGGGAGAGTCAGGTACTCAGGAATGCAAAACTTGTGAGGCATTTCTGTATAAATAAAACCAACCCACTCCACAAAACATTCTCCCCTAAACCATTCTTTATAAGGAACACCACTCCCTTTGGATTAACACACCATTCCTAGAAACTTCCATGCATGGACACGTACTCGCCACTATTCCCTTAACCTCTTTCGTCTCTATCTGTGCCACGCTCTTACCTTTCATGTCTGAAAGTAACATGAAAAGACTCTTCAAAGAAAAATTTCAATACTTTCAGAGATTTCTCTTCCTCTTTACAGTTGCATATAAAGGGTCAGAATGTTCTTTGTCATTTAGTCCTTTGTTGCTTGGAATGCAAAAGCACAGCCTTTATCAAAAGGCTGGTGGTGACCCAGCTTTAGTTGAGTTGTTTTAATATTGTAAAAGCTTATGGGACACTCCTGCTTTTATCTTTTGGTTTCTGTAGTCTTTTAGAATTACACACAACATTTTGATTTTCACAATACTGCTGAAACCAAAACACAATCACTGCAAACCCAAACACAACATTCTCATTTCATTGCCTGGGGCTACAATTTCCTGCCTCTGTATCCCTGCATCGCAGCGAAGGGAGACAGCAGCAGCAGTCTGGATCCTTGCCTGGGGGGCTGAGCTCCAGCTACTCACATGGGGCTGTGGAGATGCTGTTCAGCCCTTTCCCACTGTCCCACACACAGAGAGGCTCTGAACTAATGACAAACAAATTCACTTCAGGCATCTTAACACAAGTTCTCAGTCAGCAACTGATAAGCAGCTGTCAACTCTCAAGTGCCTGCTTTCTGACCCTGAGTTAGCACTGAAGAGGATAAGCTGAGCTCCCCGTGGGAGGCCAGTTCTGCTGTGAACAGTTGCAGCAGTGGTTTCTCAAATGCCCTAAAGCCAAGCATAAGGCAACTACTGCAGGAGACAAAAGTCCCCGTGGCCAAAGCCAGGGAACTAGGAAGGCACAGAAGAATGGGCTGCACAACAAGTGACAGGAACCTTGAATCAGTCTCCTGACAGTGTCATTTAATGTCCCCCAGTTCTTGTTCTGAGTCAGAGACATCAAACTCTACCCACTCGCTCCATGCCACATGACTGGACAGCCCTTTATTACCAATCTCCTCAGGAATCTCCTTTCCATGCTGAAGGGGCCAAGTCTCACTGGTCACTTCTTTTACAGAGCCCACTCCAAGACTTCTAAGAGCCTTCCTTTCTTTTCACTGCTCCATCCAGTTTTCTTGCATTTGGGACTGGGTTGGAAGTAAAGGATGCAGAAGGCCTGTGCATTAATATTACCATATAAAGCAATTAATGCCTCCTCAAATTGCTCTGTCTTGTTATCTTAACAACTCTCATATTTGAAATACCTGTTGGACCATTCCTGAGCACTGAGATGGCATTTCTCTCACAATCCAAGTTCTTGCTCAAGAACCAGCTCAGAGCCCACCTGATTCTCCCTCATTCCAATTCCCTCCTCCCCATATATCAAGTGCTGTTTCACTTTGGTTATCTACACAGTCATCCTGTATTTCACTGGCCAGACATTCAGATTCACTTGGTTCTTACAGAACTCTTCAGCCACCATCAATAATTCAAAGCTATTCAGGACAGTGATCAGTGACATCAAGTATTCAACTCCTCCCAAATCATTTATGCACCTGCTGACCCACAATGGGTGCCAGGACAGAGTTGTTTGCTGATTCTTTAGAAAACCTCCAACACAGCCTGACTTCTTACAAAAGCTGGGCTGACTCGTCTCTGCAAGAACTTGATCCCTGTACCCTGTAATTCTAGTCTCTATATACCACTGCCGTTTCTTCTTGTACATATCTCAAATCCATCAGCCTGTGGTTTCCCTTATCACATTTCCAGAAAGCCATATCACATTTGCCATCTTTCAGCACTCAAGCACCACAGTGCTTTTATGCAACACCACAGTTAGTCCTGCTATCTGATTTTCAAATTCCTACAGAAACCTTGGGTTAATAACAAATTACTTGGCAACTTTTACTCTTCATATATTCCCCTACCAACTCTTCAGTTTGAAAGAGACTTCCTGATGAATTCTTCTTTAAGAAGTGTTCCAGCACAGGGAACTGCCATTTCTTCACAATGAGCAACAGATGCGAAGGATTCGTTTGTAATTTCTGAGCATCCACCAGCCCTAGAGATTTTTCTGGCAGGCTCCCCGATGCTGATGTTTTTGAAGATTTATTTTTTACTAGTTTTGATGCTTTTTTGCAAATGCTTCTATCTTTTTCTTTTCAGTTTGCCTCGTTGCATTTTTACATCTAACCTGGCTTTTTTTTTATAATCCTTTGTATTTTCCTCGTTTAGATAAAGCTTTAAGCTTTTAGAGGACTCTCTCTTGCTTTCGACACTAACAATCACGCTGCCATTAAATGATGATGCTTCCTTTCTGCCCTTTCTGGAGTGTTTCTCACTAGGTAGGAAACATTTGTTCTCTGCCTCCACTGTTGCATCCGTGCCATCTGTAACTTCCAGCTTCCTTTTTAACAAGCTGGCACAAGCTATTTCCCCATTTCCACGTACCCCTTGAAGTGGAGCATGGCTGCAACAGATTGGCTTCTGTTTCTCCTGCCTGGATCCTGGAACTAACTGCACTGTTTCTGCTCTTGGACTGACATTCTGAACCAGGTTTGTGCATTGTTCAGCACAAAGTAAGAGGAACCATTTTGGGTTACAAAAGTAGAACTTCTGCCACTTTGAGAGGGCCAAAAATGAGAAGAGTTTTCCCACAGCAATAGGGCAACTCCAAATGTTGGTACCACACGCAGTGGCTCCCTTAAGCTATAGAGTGCAAACAACATCCTGACTCCTATGATCAAAGCAAGGTCAGCTCTGCACCCCCCCCTACTCATCACCAGTCAGGGTGGGTTCACAGGTTATACAGAGTTGGAAGGGACCCACAGGAGGGTGGATATATTGACAGTTTTTTCACCAACATATAAAATACTGAAGAAACTTTTAACCACTATTTCTGTACCTATTTGTATTGTGTTAATTTTACTGAAGCTAACATAGTTAAGACAATTCTGAAGATGCAGAGGTGAGTTTTTAAACCCAGTTTGCACTGCTATGGTCACTTTTGGGTGTGCATCCCCTCCTCCTTCACAGCCTGTGGCCTTGCCACATCATACAGCATAGCGGTGTTTGTAACAGAGTCTGTACAAGAGGAAGCCCAGGAATATTATCCTGTACTGATTCTTAAGATGCAATTTCTATTTCTGTCTCTGCCACAAACTTGCTTTGTGACCTTGAGCAAGTCATCAGATCTCACTGACTCATATGAATCTCTCTGAAAAAGGGTACTGCAAAGCTTTAATATCTGCAGATGATTATTATATACATAAATCCTCATCATCATTTTCATCACTGTTTTCATTGCTTGCTATTTCTCTTTCATTCCAGAGATGAAGCAGAAAGCTCAGTGGAAATACACAAAATAGATACTGTTTCTGGGGAAAAAACAGAGACTACATTTGCTGTGCCCCCAGGTTCTGCCTGACAAGGGTGCCTTCCAGGACACTGTGAATATATGACACTCCAGTGCAACCATCAGAGCTGGGGGGACATCCATCTGCTGAGGACACAGCTCATTATGCTCACCACAATATTAGGCCACACAAAATAAGGAAGAGACTGAAAAAGAAGGGTACTGCAGAGCTTAAATATCTGCAGATGACTTTAAAAGACCTCCTACTGTGAGGAAGGCACAGCTTGGATAATGCAGGGAGGACAGGGACAGGCACAGAGCAGGTAACAGTGACATGGCCAGTCACACCTGCTAGCCCCAATTACCTACAGAGCACACAGCTTTGAGACAGCACCTTGTTACCTCCAAAGCCAGTCATTAATTTGGTCTTTCTCAATACAAATATAATAGATTGTTCTTTTAAATAATCTACATTCCTTAGAAATGGGAAACAGCAGCTGTAAACACTTGAGCTTTGTATTTTCCAGGTCATTTCATGTTCCCAAGCAGAGGACAAAGCAAGTGAAGGCATAGAAGACTCTGCTCTGGGAAGGGTTCTATCTTGGAAGCTGCAAGAAACTGCTTTACAGACGGCCAGGCACGAGTTCTGCTTCTCATCAGTGAAGCCAGTGCTGAGCTGCTGATGCCACAGCCATAAGTGCTGACAACATACTTAGCCAGAGGGATCACCTCACCCTGAGGGAACTGGATTTTCTAGATAGCACAGACACCAAAACATAAGCAGGAGCTCCATGTGGAATCATCAGCTGTTATTACAGTGAGAACAAAGCTCTAAATCCGTGTGGCCTTACACTTAATGCTACTCATACACCACTAATGAGAAGTAGCCCAGTGAACACTGGCATGTTGAATATCAGCTGGGGGATGGAAGGACCAGCAGGGGATTCTGCCCGCTCAGAAGTTCCCGTGCAGGAATTCTAGAGATATCAATGTGGCCACGACCCATCAGCCCCAGAAACTGCTCTTCAATACTTTGTACTACACAAAGGCTCATACCAGAAAGACTCGGCCTTTGCTTGTGTTTTGAGGCTTCCCTGGCTGAAAATGGATCATCCCCCCATTCAGTGCTGTGATATCCACCTTCTCTGTTTGCTGAGGCTGAATAAATCAAAATGAAAGTTCACACTCCTAAGCCCTCAATATATTTTCAATTCCCCATGCCGTTCAGCAGCCTGCTCTTCCAATCAGTGGCTTTACTGCTCTCTCCTGACTCCACATACATGTAAGGAGATTAGAAGCAAGTATAAAATAATCTTGAATAATACATTTTGTATGGTAAGTAGGCGTCTTTAAACATATTACAGGAATGAGGAAATACCCCTCTTCTAGTACTCAAATATTTATGCACATACAACGTTTGAGTTCTGCCCTTGTGTGCCTCACACATTTCAGCAACACACTTTCATCAAATCTATGTATTTTTGCTATATTTACCCATTCAGAACCCACACACCTCCTCTGGCATTCCTACTAAAACAAAATAAATATTTCACGCTGTAATATTGTAAGAAACAGCTCTAGGCACAGTTAATGTCAACATTACCTGAGAGCCACCAGATGGTGCTGCTAAAGATGGTATGCAAAGTTATTTCAAACTGATCATCTAATGAAATAAGATTTTTAAAAATGGCCTAGAAATGCTGTTCTTTTAATTCTATGTTTATTAAACCAGCAAGGCTGCTACTGGCACTTTATTTCTAAAAGGGAGAAAAGTGCCGAGGGCAATGTGGACCATTAAAGCAGAAAAATTTTGAGTTCAAACCTCTAGGAGTTAGACCGTGTCTCAGAAAGCTTTTAGGCATGTGACCACAGAAAAGAAGTCATCATGACCCTGAGACACAGGCTTGCACTCCCTGTACATTGCCTGGGCAGAGATGACATGCCCAGCTCACCACCTTGCAGTAAATTGGTGCCTGGCATCAGTGTAGTTGATATGCACTGTCTGGAGAAGGAAAATGTTAAGGGCTAGTTTGAAATGCAAAGTTTCTTCCAATGCCCCCATTCAGGAAGGAAACAAAACCCCTCTGCGTTGGGAACCCAGAGCCCAACTGTCTCTGGGAGGTGGAAAGGAGGCCCTTTGCTTGCCCCTTTGTGAACAGCAGCTGCCAAGGCTGTTCCTCTCACTCTGTCCAACACTGTGATCTGGGACGGGAGGTCAAGGGCCTATGGGGGTGGAGGGAAGAATTTTAACACAAAGCCATTTCATGGAATATAAAAATCACCCTGAAATCCAGGCATTTGCTCTCCTTTTTACACATTTAACCCACTAACCCCCAAATCCTCCAGTGAGAGGATATGGACATGCCTCCAGCCCAAACTGCCAGTAGTGGGGTGGCTTCAGCACTGCAGGGCACAACAGGGCTATGAACCCACACCCTCAGGTAGATGAGGCAGGAGAACTCAGGTCCCTTTGTATCCCTCAGCCAAATATGAAAAATAAAAAACATATGCAACAGCAAACTGTACAAGTGAGAAGCTCAGGAAGGCTGAGTGTCCTCCCTCCACCAGCTCAGCTATTCCCCAGTGACATCTGCAGGGCACTGATGGGGACAGACCCACAGCTCCTACACCCCAGGCACAACCCTCACACCTGCCAAGAGACCAGCACAGGTCCAGGTAGCCAAGATTCTTGTTTTTTAAATCCCTTCCAGATGTTTGACACCAGCTATGTAGACTTCTTCAGGACAGCAATTCTAGGCACCTAACTTCTAGCCAGATCTCATGTCAGCACTTATTTTGGGTTGTGTTTTTGTCACTTCAGAATATAAAGCTTTGTATTAAATGGAGCATTTTCCAAAATCTGGAATTCATTTCAAACTGACTTCATTTCTACCTTTTTGCCCCCTTGACTAAGAAAATAACAGATGTGAATATTTCATGAAAAACAACGAGGTCATCCCCTCCTGCTCTGGTGTTATCAAATGCCTACAGGCTGAATCAGATGACTACAAGCTGTGTATGTGAACAGAAACAACCCACTGTGCCAAGGAAATCTAAAGCAGAATCATAGAATATCCTGAGTTGGAAGGGACCCACAACTGCATGGATACAAAACAAACACAAGATTGGGAAACTGCCTTTGCTAGCTTTTAATATGTAGGAGATGTAATCATCTGAGCTTCCAAAGAGATGACATGAGATACAGAGTTATGCAGTAACTCAGCCACAGAACCAGCACTCATTGTGGCTGGGAGGGCTGGCAAGGCCAGGGCGGCCAATATGCCAAGAAATCCCTGACACTTTGCTCTGAGCCTTGTGCAGCCTGTGGTGGGAAGGTGCTCAGAACCATGTGTGTGGACTGCAGCACCCACTGCTCCCCAACTGCAACGCTGCACTGACTGTGTCAGAGGTACTTGAATGGATTCCAGCCCTGGCTATTAACAGTTTAATAATGGTTCTGTGAATTAGCATTAAATTACAGTGAATGTAACAGAAGAGGTTCTAATATTTACATTAGCACCTAATGAGTTCCCTATAATTAATATAATTGCAGTGAGCCACAGAAATTAATATTCAACCAATTATTTTAAAGAGCTATCCAATCTATGTTGAGATTTTTTGAAGACACCTTCCCAATAACGACAAGGAGGTTTTATAAAGCACAAGTGCTGCCATGAGCTGTGCAGGGGTGAATTACACTCCAGCATCAATGCCTGGGTCACCCCGAACTTAAGAATAAATTCATTTACCCAATTTCCTAAGGATTCACATCATGTTTACTCCGGAAATATAAAACCTGTGAAGTTCTATGCACCCTTTCAAGCATGACTTGTAAAGGTGTTACAAGCACAAATGAGACAAAATAGTCAGGGACATAAACAGCTTCCAGTGACAGCTACAAAGACCCCACCAGAAGCAGTGAAATACATTGCATAAAGTTCCAGATAGTGTGTTTTGTGAGGCAGGAGGATTTAAAAACAAACAAAAAATATAAACAAAACCCAAAACCAACCAACCAAAAAAAAGCAAACACCTAGAAATGAAACGAAAACACCACAACATCCAAAAACAACAACTCAAAAGGCAAGCAAACAAACAAAAAAGCCCCACAAAAACCCACAAAACACAGAAACCCTTCATTCTAATTTCTGAAAGCAGACTTTAGGGAGACACAGATGTGGAGCTTCTTTGTATGTCAGGTGCCTTTAGAAACCCTCAGATGGCACTGCAGGGATCAGTGCCCTCAACATCCATATTCAAACAGACACCTAAGGCCTTTCTGCCAATTTCTCCAGATATTTTCTGTTTGGAGACAGCTGACCCGATTTGCTATTTGTTTGTTTAGAAGCCTCACCTTCAGTCAGAAGACAGGTGACTTACTTCGCACTCTTCATGATGTTCACATGTGCACTGCTGTTCCATTTTTCTGTGGCCCACTCCAGAAATTCAGAGATACAATTTTTCAGGGGAACCGAGAGCACCAAGAGCAAGAGGTGAAATAAATCCGTCTCATGGATTAAGGGATAATTAAGTAGCTGAAGCAAGTGGGGAACATGGTCCTTTTCAGTTTCTCATGTAAAAAAAATAATTTTTACTTTTTATTTCTGGCCAATTACCATTTACAAGTACAAAGTCTAAACTAACCATCCTACACTACTCAAGGATGTCCTTCACAACAATTGTGCCTGTTCTGTGTTGGCATTCCCTGTGCTTTGATTTTCCTGCTGCAGCTACAAACGTTACATTATTCTGCTGCCATTGGTCTCTAAGACACTGAGCCCTGACACACTGTTTGCCTTAATGATTTCAGGACCAGAAATGCTCCACACATTGCTTGTCTGTCATGAAAAGTGTTTCCCAAAGTCTTTTTGAGCACGTTTCTTCTCGTCAGAGTATATTCCTCTATTTGTATGCCACAAGACAAGGTGAATGGGAGAGCTGGACTGGTTTCTGTGCCTCCCATTACAATTTCTCTTATTCAGGTGTGTGCAGAAGACAGGCAAAGCATTAAGAGAAATCCAGGAGACCCTTCTAAAAACAATCAACATTTCATTTCAATCCTGTACAATAATTTAAACAAAGGATTATTAACAGCATTAAAAACCACAGTTAGGCTAATAAATCATTAAAAGCTAATCAAAATGATAACATTAGACAATCTGGAAGTCATCCCACAGTTTACACTTGAATGTAGACATACTCTGGAGGAGAAACTGGGCAAGAAATCCATTTTCCTGGGATAGTGAATAAGGTCAGAAGTGTGAGTGGGTGGGTGGAACAGGGGCCTTGATCATAAAAAGCCCCAAAAGCAGTTCACTCTACCTCAGACAGGGTCTAACACACAGTACATTAGGGAATACAGGTGGATATTAGGATGGCTGTACACCATGTGATCCAACACCCCTGCAGTGGAACACAAACTCAAACCCTAAATAGAGCAACAAAAGAAATAAAACTGCCCCCACCAGCACTCCAGGCACTCTGAGCAGCAGCACTGACCAGCCTGGGAGGGCTGTCAAAGTTTAAGTATAACTGCTTAAATGCTCCCTTAAACCCAGTGCTCAATGTCAATTAGCTCTGACAAAGAGCAAGTTTGCTGCTCTTCTTCTGCCCAGGTCCAAGTTCCTTCAGCATAAACACACAGTTCGGCAAGTGTTGGAAATCATAGAAACAGCTCTGACTTGCTCCAGCTGCAGCATTACCCACATTTAGAATATGAAAGGTAAATTCCCCTCTTTGTAAATTCATTGCATCTAACAAAGGTTAAACATATGCTGTGGACTAAGTTTATAAAGGCAGAAAGTAGAATCTCATTTCTGTTTCCAGACACTAATTTGCACAAAAACTTTCAGGAAGCTAATTATCTTTTAAGACCTTTACCTCTGTCACATTCGATTTATGTCATCCAACAGTTCAAAATCACTGGGAAGATGGACAGATACCAGAGAAACATAGATCTGTTTCCATAGCGAAATGCATTAAAAATAGGAAGAACGTGACACTGATGTTTCTTTTCTGATATTGCCAGAGGGATTCTTCAGGACACTGTATCCTGCAGCTGTAATCTCCAGTGCAATCTATTTAAAAATCAGTAGTAGGATCCTTCATAATTCTTGTGCTGGAAAAATTAATTGGACCAAACTCCTCTGCCTATTGAAAACAGATGAGATGGGAAGAGCCTCCCATTGGCTGCCTTAAGATTTAATGTAGTTTAATTTACAGCTACAATCCCACATGTGAATGGTCCACATGCATGCATTGTTACACCATGGCTTAACTGTCAAACTGAAGTATTGGGCTGGCTGCATTCTGTCTCTTATATTTGATACCCTGGCGAAGGCAATACCTTCATATTCAGCTTTACTACTACTTCACAAGACTTTATTAAAAGTTGGACAATAAAATATTGCCTAGGGAAAGTTTATTCAAGAGGAGAAGTGTTAGATGTGTTAGGTTTTGGGTTGCCAAGAGACTTGTGTATAAGGACCTACCAATTCAATACATCACTGTCTGTGTGAGCACAGCTGCTGAATTACGAGTTGCCTCTCCTGCAGACACCCAGAACCATCCAGACACTGCATCAGCTGCTTGTCCCTGGGGGCAACAGCCAAAAACCAGCCTCCTGCCTCAGGAACCCCCCACAGCTACAACAAACTCTGGTGAGAACATCAATGTGCACAGTGAGAGCAGGGACAGCCCAGCTCCACAGAGCAGCCACTGCCCATCGACCAAGGGACTCTGCCTGACCAGACCGTGCAGGGAGGAGCACCCAGAAAAGTGCAACCACCACAGGCCTGGGAGCCTGCACAGCTCTTTGCCAAATACTTTGGTCCAAATATATAGCAAAAAAGGTGGGGCTGCTCTTTCCAACACCCTTTACAGAACTAGAAGCAAATTGTTGCTGTCTGTAAATCAGTCTGGGAAAAAAAAAATTGGAAATTTAAAATATTTTCCTTTCCCTGATAAAGGCAATAATTTTTGTATGCAGTAAAGCTTCTGTTCGGCCCATGCCCTGTTACTTAAAAGTATGATTTTTACTGCTTCTTTATTTGTGTGTAGGAGTCCAGAAAAAGAAATATCTTCAATTAAAGGGTGCAGGCAGAAGAGCAGAGCCTCAGAAGACTCCTTTCAGAGTGGCCACAGCAATCAACAGAAAAGCTGTCAGAATGATGAGCTCAGTGGGAGCAATAAGCAGAAACACTTCCATAAATGGGCACCCTCTGCTTAAGTTTTAATCTTCTAATGTGAAGAATTTTGGTAAATGTGAGAGACATGATGGCCAATGCTAAGGCAGAGGCAATCTTCTTAAGTTGCACTTTATCTGAAGTGGGCTTTTGCCTACTTTCAATAAAATAGTAATTTTTCTGCCTGATAGCTCATGAAACATGGAATATATTGAATATTAGAACTGAAAGGCACAAAGTATTTTTAGCTTAGTGAACACGGGTAATGGGAACAAGGTGGCAGTCTGCCTGCATCACCTCAATTCTTTCAATCTCAACTTCTTGCAGCAAATAGCCTGCACTCATCCTCTGTCAACTTGTTGATTCCATTCAAATCTTGAAACACCACCTGAATCAGCCAGCTATCATTAGCTGCAATTGTTTTGTAAATAAAAGCAAGGTTTCTGTGAAGAGCTTTTTGTGACGAGTAGCAGTGCAGAGAGCCTATATTCAAATCCTTTTGAAACTGTAATCCAGACTTCACATTTCGTACCAATCTAGTTACCTGGGTAGTCCTGGAGGGCTTGTGCATTTTTCAGGTGTACAGCAGATGTAGCTATAGCAGCACTTGGATCTGTGTCAGGCTTTCTGCTCCCTGTCTCCATGACTAGTGCCCGCACTCCTGCTGGCTTGGAAATAATCCTGGACAGACAACTGTACCAGCCAACATGGACATGGCTTTAGGGAACTTTTCACAATCTTTCACTAACATACCAAGATTTTTTCCCAGCTCTTTAAAGAACAATCAATAGAGGCTTGATACCAGCAGTAACTCAAAGGAGGCATCTCTCTTGGGCTGAATGGATGCTGTCCATAGACACAGACATGAGGGGCTGCTAAAATAATTAACTGATCAGTATTGCTGGCATTGTGTAATGCTTCTATAGAGAGCGAAACCTTTCGAACAGGTTGGTCACTTACCATCCAGCCAGTGATGGGTGGCTCCACTGCAAGTATCCTTGCAAGGGTGACTTCAGGCAGAATGATAATGCTCCCTGAACCATTCTGGAGAATCCTTACATCCCACTAGAATACCCACCTGACTACCCCTGCTCAGGCACAATCTGTATCTATTCATTACCTTAAATTATGTACAAACCACCTCATTACTGTCTTAACCATGAGCAAAGGCTGCTCTGCAAGACCACTCCGACTGAGAAGTTTCATCTGAATACCTGAAGTTACTTCTGTACACTTTCATCAATGCCCCTGTCTACAGCAGAGTCAGAGAAAACCTGCAGGAGCTCCTGGTTTCTCTGCCCAGGAAATCAAGCAGCACATCCCAGCATACAAGCACCATTTACCAGCTTGTGCACAACAGGAGCCATGTGGGAGAGTGTCTGGGACTGTCCAAAGGCCCTGTGTGCAGGTCTCCTGTGTGCTGGGAGTTCAGTCAATCACTATATTTGTGGGCAGTCCAAGTCCTCTCTGCAGAGAGAAGCTCCAGAGTCCCTGAGCCACCCAGGGAGCTCCTCATTAAGCATGCTGGGTATCCATACAGGCACAACCCTGATACTCAGCTGCATAAACATTGCTTCACTTACATCCTTATCCCACAGCTATAACCAATTTTACCACCACAGCATCCACTGAGCTATTAGAGCAGTGGCCACTTGGTCATCATTTTGATACAAGGCATGTGCTGTTCTTAAGGCAGTCACACTGACCTTGTGAGGCTGATCCCTCCTGATCCCCACTGGATGTACATATGGAAATGGGAACACAAGGGAAATGACCAGATATAAATGGGTTTGAATTTTGCAGCCCTCAGGTTGAGTGGCTGGACCAAGGTCAGGCACCCAGTTCCTCCTCCTCACTATGACCTGAGCTGCCCAAGAATTTTTACAGATCCCTTTGTCACTTCCCAAACCATCTAAGTGCTGTTCCAGAAAGCTAACATTTTTTTCTGGCAAAAATCTTTTTTCTGAACCTCCTATGGGAGTAATGAGCCTCTCCTTTTATGAAGGGCCAAGTCAGCTGAAAGAAGCAATAACAGAACTAATGCCATTTGCTAAGATGGATTGCTATTATTTGAGCTGTCCATCCACACATATTTGTCCTGAGTGTATTTGCAGTACTAGAAGCAATGTAGTTACAGATCACAGAACAGCCAAACTGCCAGAAAACATAGACTGACTTACCTTCATCAAAATAAATCACAACAGGTTTGGGACTCCCATAACTCAGAAGCCAAGGGTGACCTTGAGGGGAAGTTGATTGAAACTGTCACACAAAGCCCAGCATTATACTTTATGGCTAATGATGCCAAGTTGCCAAGTGAAACTTGCCCGTTTGTGTCTGCACTAGAGTTCAGAGCTGAGGTATTGCTCCTAAATAAGAACAGAGAGAAGGAAGTTCAGCAGTCTGACCTGCTCACAAAATTACAATCCTTCACATGAGGCTGTTAAACTGATTATGTTTTGCATGCCTCAAACAGGAATAAGAAGGAACCCAATGGGCAAGATTAGAAAAGAAACAAAACCCCAAGAAAGCCACCACATCCCAAACAAGTTTGCTTTTTCCTCCTCGGCCATGTACACCAGAAAATATAATCAACCATTAAGTCCTTAGGACTACATCCTCACCTGGGGCAGACATCCACATAACTTTAACCTCTGCTGCAGCAGGGGCTTAGCTTCCCCAGGGCCCACACAGTCCCTGCCTGCTGGTGGCCAGGAGGGACAGCAATGCCAGGGGAGCAGCCTGGCAGGGAAGTCTTGGCTATGAGAATTGCTGGTAACTCATTCATACAGAAGGAGAGGACACAGGAAAGTTCTGTAAGTGACGTCTGATAATTTTGCAGTACGTGAGTGCTGTTACACTGAGTTTGGGGATTCTGGTCAGACTGAAATCTGGAAAAGCATAAGCTCCAGCACTGCACTCAGTTCAACAACCCCAGGTGTGGCAGCCCTTTAGGCTCCAGCCAGGGCAGGCAGTGCCACCCAGGCACTGTGCCAGCCGTCCCACCTTCCCAAGCTCTCACCACAGCAAAGGTGCCCCAGGTTCCTCTTCCCTTTGAGGCAGCCCGTGCCATAGGGACTCCATTCAAACCCAGGTCCTTTTCACCTCAGAGGAGGTAGAGCTATTAATGAGGAACATTTCCGTATTCCTCCACAAGCCATGTACATTAAAGGAAGGGACTTCAACTTGGATAGTTTCACGTTTTTGAAACAAAAACCAGCTAAAGCAGCATATCCCCATGTTGGCTGAGTTACTCTTTCATGAGTGTTTTCCCTCCACCAACTTCCATTAATGCCTATTCCCAGACTTTATACCACACAGAAGGTTTCTGAGGTTGGCTCTCCCAAAGGCAAGTACTTTTGCTGAAAGATTTTATCTAAAATAGCTCAGTCAGGTTTATGAAAGCTCAGCCTTGACATAAGAAGAAACTTCGTTCTCATCACAGTGGAGGCTTTTTTTTTAATTTAAAAAAAAATCTGGGACAAAGGTTTAATACATATATATCTATTTTTATCAGAAGATTGTCACTCAGGAGGACAGGCTGAAAAATGCACAACTGAACAGTGGGTATGCTCCAGAAATAGGAGAAAAAGTATATTCAATGTTTTGTACAACCTTGCTCCTAATGGTTGAGTGCCCAAAGAGCATCTTCTTTCTTTGTCTAGTGAGGCTGTGCAAAGTTCAGGATCTTTAGAGGCAAATGACAAATGTGTCCTTGCCTTCAAAAGGCAAAAGTGACCAGATTCATCCCTCTCGGAAAACACATCCAATTTCAACCAAAATTTGCCTGAACATCCAAAGCACCCAAAACAAAGCCAGGCTTCTCCAAGCAGCAATTCAAAGCTTCTGAAGTGTCCAAAACATTTGGAGGGTGGGGAAGAAAAAATTAAAACAAACAAAAAAAAGAGACACTGCTTAGAGGGCAGAGTGATAGACAGGACCTCAGGATCATTCTTTCTTTCTATACAAACAGCAGCAAGACCAACACACTGTAATTAAGAGTTCCTTGCATTTCCCCTATAAAAATATTCAAGAAATATTCTGATGTCACTCCTTCAAGAAAGCACACAGGCCAACTTTTGACAACAGAGCACAGAAATTGCCAAACCCTCCACTTTACTTTAACTTTTCCATTTCGTAATTCATATAGGCAAGGACTCCAGAGCAGAGATTACTTACAAATACTAATTCAGTTTCTGCAGCCAATTTTGACTTTCCAATATGCAGAAGCCTGACATTTGCAGTGTTGGAGCAGGATGCCAGAGGCTGCCTCCAGTGAACAACATTCCCTCCCTTTATTGGTGGCAGTGAATCACCCGACCTTGGCCCCACAGAAAGGAAGAAAGACAAAACGCAGGCTTCTTTACCTTCCCCCTTGTTCTTGGGTAACAGCCTGGCCTGTTAAAGCAGGAAGCTGCAGGTGATCTCTATTTAACCCCAGGGGTATTTCCTAAATTGCTCCCAGCAAACAGCAGAGGAAGCTCTGCTCCTGAGCTTTGGCAGTGCCCTTGCCACAGTCCCGGCACAGAAATACAAAGAGCATTCAAAACTATCTTGCTGCTCTCTTATTTCTGGACTCAAACAAGCACCACGTACAAACTTAATCAAATACATATTCATCATGTAATCTATCTGCATTATGCCTGGTGAGAATGGTCACAGCTTCTGCTTATTACTGGCCCTCTTCAGCATTCCTAATGCAGTTGGTGTCAGGCAGCGACTCCCTGGGCCAGGCAGAGTTCATTATCACACTGGTCAGGCTGTTTAAATGTTCAACCACCACTAAACAGCCAGACAAGGCAAGGGAATATCAGCACTTTCCTCCTAATTTCAAAAGAGACCTTTCCTTAACAAGCTTCTCTCTGTTGTCATCAAGCTTCTCCTCAGGAAATAATGCTGTAATATTGTAGTGAAGCTCAGTGCATGAACTTATTTGATTTTAAAATGATGGATTTCTAAGTGATTTTTAATTCACAATTTATTTTATTTTAAAACAAATCCTAGTTCAGTAATTTTCTAATCAGCACTAAGAGTCATGTGTCCAGGTGTGTTTACTCACGTGGTCTGAAGGCAATGCACAGGGATCAGGCTCCCAGTCCTTTCCCTGCCTCCTACATCCCCCAAAGCCTGCTGAGTGTGCGTGTGAGCTCCCTTTAGGAGCTAACAGTGATTGTGGTATTTTCCCTCTCCCTCCCATCTCCCCTTTCTGCATCATTAGGACTTACTATCCTTTTATCTCCTCCTCCCAGTGCCTAAAAGAGCATTTTCTGCTCTCACTCAAGTCTGGACTGTTCCTTGTTTAGGCTGGCCCTTGTTTGTCTGATCAGGTGTCCTGAAAAGCTGCAGGTGGATGTGCTGGGATTGTGATAACCTGTTAAGGCAGAGTCATCTAGACCTGCATTTTGATGTCTCTTCCACATTTCAAGCCTTCTATTCATAACTTGTTTGTTTGTTTCTGTGTTAAATTAACTTTCTACAGTTCAACTTCAGGAGTTCTGTTAACACCCATCATCAAGACTGTATCTAAGCTGGATAAAAGAAATAAATCCTATTAAATACACAGATGACCAGATATTCTGTCTTTCCACCAGTGGGGAAATTTCACTCGGTGCTGTTCTTCCATGCAAATCTGTTTGAGTTTAATTGATAGCAGAGTGGAGGTAAATGATTTAAGAACTTCACTTGTCTCTGTCACCTCTTCCAGAATCGAAGCAGAGCAGCAGCAGTCACCTTGTACAGCACAGTGTGTTACTGCCTGGCTGTTGGAGCAGCCTGACAAAACACATTCAAAGTTTGATTTAGAGACTTAACCTACATTTTCTTGACTAAAACCATCAGTTTTCACTTTGTACTCGGCCAACATGAATAATAAGGCTCTGCTTTCTGCCCAGAATCCCTACTCATACCTGAAGTACTGTGGATGCCAGTTATATTTATTTCCCTTCCCTGACTGAAGATATCCCACTGTTTGAGCTAGTTTTCTTGCAGGCCTGTTCAGATTTTGGAAAGCACACTCAAACCTGCTCTTTTTGGCACTGCTGTAAGCAGGAAGGGCCCAGAACCTGCAGCCCTGCCTGTGTGCCTGCAGAAGAGGCAGGCAGACTTTGCCAACTGCTCACTGAGGCTGCCAAGGCAATTTTTCTCTCAGTTAACACCTACAGAAACTGCTGCATCTCCTCTCCCCCTCCCTGGCCCCATGGGAGCTCATTCATTTCCAATGCAGACCTGTAAAAAGAGCATCCTTGCATGAAATCTCGGGTGACTGTGACCCAAGAGACCAATCTGCCAGTTCACTTCTCTGACACTCAGGAAAATGGCCAAGAAATGTCTTGGATCCCTCCATCCTAATACCCAGCCCAAGATATTGAGAGTGTATCCAGAACTTCCTGAGCTTCTGGTCCTTAACAATTAACCTCCAACCCAGGTCCCCACTATTTCACACTTCCATTGGTTTGAATTTGCTGACAATTGCTTCAAAAATAACTCCTGCCACCTCACACCTCTGATATGCTCAGAAGAGAAAACCATATCAATTGTTTTGGAAAAGATGCCCTAATCCTGGTTTTGGGCCTGATTTATGCAGCTCTTCCACACTCACACCTGGAAGCTGTACTAGGAAGAGAACTGAAAGGAAAGAAATGCTTAGAAAAATCAAACTGGGAATCAACAAAATGAACCATCTTTTTTCTCTAACTCAGCACAAACATTATAGAAATGACAAAACATCAACTCCAGGCCACAAGCATTTGTATTTAGACAGCAGCTGTACCTGGGAATTTCAAGCATTACAGAGCCTATAAGCTGTAGCCTTTCCTTCAAAGCAGGAACTGACAAGTTTGGGGAAGAGAAGATAATAACAAGTGTAACAAAATGATTGATAGCTGCTCCTTAGCAATTCATTGTGTACACACCTGGCACAGTGCAAGATTACCTAAGTTTTTACTATTATCACATTTCCTCCCAAATTTCTCTCTTTGCTTGACTGAGCTTTCTGCTGCATTTCATTCAGAGCAGGACAAGATCTCTGGGAATATGTGTTTTTATTCTGTAATAAAGTCTGTAAGTGTAAAGGACTGTTCCCCTGGTTTTCTACAACCTCAGGGACATGTCTTGGGTATCACAAAGCAAGTAAGAGAGGGAGTTTGTAGTGCTCAGACTCTGCACACCTCTGATTATGTGACAGAGTGTGACACCAAGAAACCCGGGAGTTACAACTTTGGAAATAGAAGGATTTTAGCCTCCTCCAATGCCTTTGAATTTTAACATGATAAATCAACCTGATCAGCATTCAAAAAATAAATCAGTATCTCACAGGGAAAAAGTAACTACAGTCACAAAACCCCAAACTCCAGTCTCAGCCCCTCCAACCAACACTGCAGCAGGCTGACCATTTTGGTAGCATCTTTATACAGGTACTGTTGTATTTCACACGAATTGAACTCCCTGCTGGGGTTTGTCCTCGTGCCCTTGATTTCCCCAGGAGAACAGAGGGCTGCAGTTCCTCTGCAGCTGGAAGTAACCCTGGCCAGAATCAGCCATCCAAGAAGCAGATGGTTTGGAGCACGTCAGGCTGACACGCAGTTTGTCAAATCTATTGGGTGTCAGCAGCCTCCAGACTCATTGTTTTAAGAGCTCGGGGGGGAAAACAAAAAAAAAAAAAAGGGAAAAAAAAAAAGCCCACGAGAGAACAGCCTAAAAGTATGACAGTTAAAGGTAAATTATTTCCTGTACAGGGTAATTTCCATATAGAATAAGTTCCTGAGGAGGGACATTAAGCAAAGAATGCAACTATGTTTGGGAGATAAGTAGGCAATTTTCTAAAAATGAGGGCGGTAGAGGCATGGAGGAAAGGAAAAAAAGCAAAGGGAAAGGACAGACTCATCACTCAATAGCCTCTTTTCTTTTCCGAAGTGTTTCACGCTTCTGGGGAACGCAGATAGCAACAATAAATGCAGGAGGGTAAGAATCAGCCTCTCCTGATGCCCAGGGGCAAGCCTGCTGCAGATTAACAGCTACACAGGTTCCGAAGGAACCTACCCCCTCTGTGTGGGACGATGTGAGGGGGCACAAACCACAGCACCCCCTGCCCACGGCAGTGCCCCTCAACCCTGCGGGACATGGGCAGCACATGGACTGGCCATGAAACGCTCCACTCACAGCCCGAGCCTGGCTCCTGGGGGAGAAGAACGAGGGCTCTCTCCTTTGGTGAAGCAGAGTGTGCAGTCAACCCTGGGAAATGTGGCTCCTCTGTCCAGGAGCAGCTGCTCCCTCAGGGAGGAAGGAGCCAGGGAGGAGGACCAGCACAGGCTGAGCCCTCACCTACAGGGCTGGGACCCTCCTGTCCCTCAGTGTCCAAGTGTCCATGAACACCTTGCATGGTGAGCAACAAACCAGGTCTAGCGCCCATCCAGAGAATCTGGCCAGAAGAAAAAGAGCCAGAGCTGGCAAAAGCACAGCCCCAGTGTCTACCTGGGAGGAGCAGGGGACTGGAAATCGGCTCCCACACCCAAGGTGTGGGGCTGGGAGGGGTCCCTGATGGGACTGTGAGTTCCCTGGGACAGGAGAGCTGCCAGTGAGGTGCCCCTTCACCCCCCCACACCTGCACACGCTGAAACCTGGGGTTCCATCCAGTGAGGCTGTTCAGGGTGGCCAGAACCTGTTAGCTCAGCTACAGCCCTGAGCGCTCATGTCTGCACCCATCCCATGAGGAACATTTAAAAGAGCCAGGAAAGCAGCCGATGGAGGGAGTAGAGGCTGTTGGATCACATCATCTCTGAGATCCCCCTATCTACCACACTGAATGGAAAGATGGTGCCAGAGGAGGAGCTGCCATTCAGTGTCCCCAGCCTGAATTGTACTCCAGGGATAAATAGGCAAAAGAGCTTAATCCCCGCGGCTGAGCACTCACCAGTGTGAGATCCAGACACAATAACATTCACTTAAGGAGAAAACTCTGACAAAATGCAGAATTTGGATTATGGAAGGCAGTATTCTTGCAGGGACAAGTGCTCCACTTCACAGATTTTAAGTGTTCTCCCTGTCTCTGCTTGAGAAAACAAAGAGTTGTCTGCAACAGGACTTCACGTACCCTGGCATAGCAACCCTTGTAAATGACAGGCAAATTCGGGGTACCAGACCCATCTCCAACAGCTCAGCAATCTGCAAAATCTACAACATCCTTCCCATCTGTGAAGCACTTCTGTGGTTGGTGAGTCCCTCTTGTCTATTTGAAAGATTTCTTCAGATCTAACTGCCCATAACTCCAGCACCTTAAGCTTCCCTGTTGGGACTGAAAATGAAATTTGGATTTCAAACTGCTCTGCTAAACATATGAGAATCATCTGTCATTAGCTACAGCTAATTTAACACTCAGAGCCGGAACATTTAGTGCTGAAGGAGCAACAACAGTTTCTAGGAGTCTACATCTTACATTAAGTGAACAATATTCAGGGACCTGCCAGCCCATGGAAGGGAAAACTTCCCTCTCTTGCAGGGAAAAGACCACATTTCTGTGCAACTCTAACAGTGAGAGCCCCACAAAGGGGCTCCATCCCATACAACCTATTTCTGTGGTGTGATTGCTACACAGGCAAGACATTCACCAGCTTGTAGGATAACTGCTCTTCCCAAAGGTACTCTGTTCATTAAAAAAATTAAAATAAAAATCTAGTTAATGATTAAGCAGAGATAAAAGAAAAAGTCAGAGGTGACTCAGTAGGCAGGAATTTAACTACAGCAATTTGCATCAGTTAAATATGCAATCAATCCTGTTTACAGACCACTCTATAGCTGGCGTTATTAATAAATCATATTCTGTTTCTGCCCCTTAATTGCACTAAATTTGTTAGCAAAATTAGGAGAAGAGCCTAACAAAACAGAAATAGATTATTTTGAAAACAAAATTAGCAGCTCAAGGTAGTGTGGTGCATTGCTGAGGGAAAGCAGGTGGTCACAGGTGGCTGGGAGCCTCCAAAGGTGGTGACTCTCCACACACTGTGCTATAGGGCTCGGCTGCACTTTGATGAAATACTGTCTGTAAGGTGTTACAACTCATTTGTTTTCAGAGCAATTAAAACCTACAGTACATCAGACAAACACCATTTTCATGAACCCCCCAGCAAGACAATAGTTTACAGACCTAATGTATGCACATAAGGATTTTGTCCTTTGGGCTAAAACCTTGTCATTCTTCATCTCATCCCACTTGGACTTCTTTTTTCCCTGAGCAGAAGGAGGTGTAAAAATTTAAGTAACACTACCCAGTTACATCTAACGACGTGCACATTGCATGGACAGGCTCTGTGAAGGTGTTACCATCTATTAGCAAAGCTGTTATTATCTGACCTTCAGGGTAACAGACTGTCCTGTGAGCTGTGCTTGTGCAATTACCAGTTTCTAGCAAGTCACTGCCATGTGGTGAACAATTCATTAATTGGTATCAAGAAAAAGATGAAGTTAAGCCTCATCTAGGGCACAAAGACACACTGATATAAGCATATTTCACAGAGACTTTGTGAAAATTAAAATATCGTGTCTCTAAATCTCACTGATCAACAATGAAATTCTTCACTTAGGAGAGAATTCTACTTCCAAATTTATCTCCATGATTTATCAAATACTCTCTGACTCATTTTCTAGGATATTTAGACATTTTTCTAGAATCCAGGGTAATGGTGTTTTAGTCTCCCCATAGATATTGCTGTCACTTTTGTGCAGCAGAACAATTTTTTGTAGTGCTGCTGTACCTCATCCATACTTATGTGTTCAAAAATACAAGCCTTCCTTCTTGCTGGTTTATAGTTTACATCATTTCAACAGCCCAGTCCCTCCAGGATCCTTTTGTTGCAGGGAAGAAAAGGGCCCTCCTTGTGCCCTTTAAAAGCTTCAGTTTTAACACCCCAAAAGAACCAAGTGCTCAGCACCCAAAGTCAGCAAACCCAGGGCACTATTTTATGAGATGCTGAAAAAGATGCTTTTTTACAAAGCTCCTGAGTTCTGCACACTAGTGTTAAACAGCTCATCTCATTTGTTTTCAAATACATTATGCAGGTTCAGGTTGGGCCACAGCTTTGAAGAGCCTTAGCAGCCTCCTGCCTTCCTCCCTGCCTGGCTGCCCTTCTTCTTTCTCTTTTTCTGTACTTTTTCATGCTCAACAGTACTCTTAATAACAATTATCCATGCAGTTACGTATTCTAAATTGCTCTCTTGAGAGGCAAACATGTAACAAAGGCTGTTCCCCACTGTAACAGAAGAAATAGTCAAGCTCTTCCAACACCAACAGAAACAGCTAATTGGGGGAAAATTCAATGACTCTCTTTAAGGTCACCTCCCCTAAAACAGAAATATTAAAATATAACCATTTCAGTAAAGACTATGAAAGTGTTATGCAAAATCAATAATGAAATTTGTTGATAATTGGGAAAAGCAACTTGTTTGTAGTTGGAGGAGCCTAATAAGGAGCAACTGAGGCACATCATTCTGCTGTGTCTTCAACCAGTTCCTCTGGCAAACAGGAAAAATAGAAGAAAAGAAACATCTCTAGCTATAGTCGTCACAAGAATACTAAGCATTTTTTATTGTGCATCTCTAACATGAAAGTGCTGTGCCAATTAATTTTCTTTAGAAGTCCCCTTGCTCTTGCATCCAAGGGACATGTGCTGTTACAACACACCAGGCCTCTGGAGCTGTGGCATCTCCTTTCACACAGCTCAGCCTTTCCCCTTTTCCTTCTGGCATGTGAAACAGAGCGAAGTTGCTGTTCATCAGCAAGGTCTCCCCCTCCTCCCTGCCCTCCACCCCTTTTTCCCTCACAGTTCTAAATTAGGCTTCCCTCTGCATACAAATTCCTGCCCTTATCTTACTTCAGCCTCAGCCTGTCTCCCATGGTGCAAAAACTTGCTGCTTCTAATCCTAATTTCTCGGCCAGCAGTCCTGGCACTTACAGCTCACACATTTCCCTGGCACGAAAAGCCAACCCTCTCTCTGGTCCATATTTCCAGGGTGCCTCCACCTGTCCCGGCCTGTCCTCACTCTACCCTAAATGTGCACTAATTTTTTTTCATATTGGTAACTAAATTTGTTTCTTACCTCAACACTGACAAAGGACATCTGACCACGTGACCAGACTCCAAGAAGGACTGTAAATGTTAAGTACCCATTGGACTCAAAAGACCAATTCACCACTTCTCCAATCCAGGTCGTTCAATGCCATCTGTCTCCCAGCAAAGGAATCCCTGTCAATTAAGCAGCAGCATCATTTAATTTACAAAACTGACTGACTTGTTCCAATGGAGAAAATTCAGGAAGACATAAGACACTTCCATCCTCTCCATTTCCTTTAGCACCTTAATTTTTTTAAACTGAGGCTGGAAACCCTGATTCAGCAAAGCATTTTGCCATACACTGATGTTGTGCTAGAACTTCTTTATATACTTGATTATATCGAAATACGTGCTTCATTAAATCAGAGCCTATGATGTTAAAAATTTGTGCACCACTGAGAGGAAAGCTGGACAAGAAGTTATTCTTCAGGTTCAGGCAAATACTTGAACATAAAATCAACATAAGATAATTTGAACATAAGATCAACACAACACCAGAGCAAGATCTTACATTAAGAAGCACTATCACCGGCCTGAAATCAATCTGACAACCTTTAAATCAGACTTCAGCTGATCTCCAGACCATAAAGAAATACTCCTTCCCTCATTCAATTCATGTACAGCAATAAAAGACCAGTAGTCCAGAGATTTTCCTTATCCTGATAGACAACACAACGGAGGTCAAGAGTGACACAAGTGTGTCTTCATTGCATTTGACTGAAGTTCAATAAAGCTGTGTAGATACAAGTGTGGGAGGGAGGGATGCTGTTCCCAATTTCATGAAAGCAGAGCACTCAGGCAGATGAAAGGCAGCTGCCAGTGTGTGGCCATGGGACTGTCCCTGCAAACAATGACTGGAGACAGAGCCATTGATTGGGGCTGTCATGCTGCTGCTCCTCCTGAACTCAGCACAGCTCAGGAATTACACTGGGCAGGGACAGGGAACCTTCTCCCCTCTTCCTACTCCCATCCAGATTAAAATACACAAAATTAACTGAATACTCAGAGGAAACTTATGAATTTTAGGGAGGTCTCAGAAGCAATTTGCAATTTAACCATATGAAACGCGGTGGTTTGATCGAATCCATTTAAACCATGGAGGCAGTTGAGTCACCATCCCTGGAGGTGTTCAAGGGTGGACTGGATGAGGTGCTCAATGTCACAATTTAGATGGTAGGTTTAATTGAATTATAGGTTGGACTAGATGATCTTCAAGGTCTTTTCCAACCTTATCAGTACTATGATTCTATGATAAGATCGTTAGGAGCATCAGCTGGTATAAGATAATTTGCTTGGGAATTAAATTTGCTTCTATACTTCCACACTCCTGTCCCTCTCCATACTCGTGGACACTTCCTTAGTCATGCACAAAGTGGCCCTGAGTAACAGAATAACATCTGCCAGAAAACTATTAAAGTCACATACAGTAAAAGACCCTCTGCAGTATCTCGTTTCCAGACACTCACTAGTTTCCACAGAAGTCAGATAAAACTGGAATTCAAAACAAGTTCTTGCTGGTTTGGATATTCCAAAGCTGGAATATTCAAAGTCCAGCCATCAGCAATCTCGGCATCAGCCAGCTCCATATCTCCTGTGTGAAGTCACAGCACTGTGAGCAACTGACCGCCAGAGTAAGTGGATTTATCCCAGGAAAAGGGACAACTCAATGGCATAATACAGACATGTCCAGACAGTTAATAACAATCAGTTAGTGGGGGAAAATATGGTAAGCTAGGGAGAATGTTTTTTGGGGATTCATTTTTGCTTTGCTAAAAGAATTGTTGAGACAATAAATTTTATTTTATATCCAGTAGGAAATATCACTATGATTTACTGTACTTTCAAACATAAGCAAACAATTGACACAGTGATATGTACCATCATCTGAACAAAAATTCACAATGTTTAATCAGCTATTTGCTAGAAAAGGACATTTGCCTGTTGGATTGCTCTTAATCAGTACTAACAGAATTAAAAAGAAACATATTTTGAAAAGGAGAGAAAATTAGCTGTGCCATTAAACTGGTTCTCTCTCATGTCTGAGATTCTGTAGCTGCAGCCACATCTGATGTGCCTAAGGGTACGTCCCAATTTTCTTTCCTGTCAGTGGGAGACTTGCCTTCAAGGATACTGGATCAGATTGGAGCTGCAGCAAGCTTTATTTTTTTTTTTCCTTTGAAAGCTCAACACAGAGTTGCACTGGGCCCTGTTGTAGATGGCAGTGCACACTACCCCATCATTAACTCTCTGCATTGCTTTTATTCTTTACTTCTGGGGATTTGTAATTCAAGAGTAATGTTAAAAACCTACTCATTAAAAACAAAGATTTAAATTAGATGAAGGTAAAATGCCTAAAAAGATGTTCAAGGGTTCACTTTGAATATTTTCAGACATGTTAAAAACTCTGTGAGAAAGGTGGTAGATTTCCCTGCGCACAACAAAGTGTGCAAGATACAAAAGAACACTATTCCTAATGCTTGAGAGAGGAACCAAACAAAAATTACAGACATAAATAGATCATTCCCCTTTATTGGTTCTAATAGCTCATGCCTGGCTCTCCTGACAATCCAAACACACACTGGGGCACACAGGGAGTTTAATGTCAGTAAAAAGAAGCATAAAAATTTACATTACTTTCCAACTGCAAAAAAAATGTCAGTGATAAAAAATAAAGCAAAGTGAGTGATAAATAGGCACACAACAAAACAGTGTTGGGGGGATTATGCAATCATAACCTACTCAATTATTCACAAAATGTTTCTTGCTGGGTTTATTATTAAAAATCCAAACAAATGCCAACTCTAAACCCACAATATCTGTATAAACTAGAGAGTGGAAGGGCTGTGGAGCCCCTGGCCATGACCCTGCTCTGCAGCTGCTCTCCCACTCTGCCTCCCTCCCCCTGCATTGTGGAAAAATGAGCACTCACTCCCCTTGAAAAGTGCAACCCAGAAACGGGTGCTGAGCAGAGATAGGTCACCTACTAGTGCTTGGTACAACAAAACTATCTGTCCCCCAAAACCACAACAAAACCTGGCCTTCCTTGTCTATGTGATTCACACTGTTCTATGTCCCATTCCCAAAATAACATGTTCTACCCATAAAACAAATCCCATGGGTTTCCTCACAGAATTCTTGCAAAAGGATTCCTTAAAGCAGTACAGAATTAAATGTTCAGGTCCTTTATGCAAAGTATGTCTACAGGTATTTCATCCAGCTGAAAAGCTGTCAATATTACCTGGGCTTGTAAGAGTCTCTGCACTGGATCTTTGATTCACAAGCCACATTTTACTAAAATGCAAGAATTCTTGAGAAAAGTTCACCTAAGCAAAAATATAAAAATTCATTTCTTCCATTTTTTGGCATGAGAAAGTTCCTGTACTGTAGATTTTGCAGTTTCTGTATGCCCTACATATTTCACATATGCAATACCACATCCACATTACCCTTATATTACTCCAACTTGTATACGGAAGAACCCAGGTAATACCAGAGCCCAAAGCACAAAATAATTTCTTAATCTACAGTAAGACACAGCTTTACTGACTCTATGCAGCCTTTCAGCAGCAGCACATCCACTGAATTTGTATTTCTGCTCACATGCCTCTTTCAAGGCTCCAATATTTCAGCACAATTACAAATTAATGAGATAGGTAGTCTCCATTGCAGAGATAGCAGCAATCTGTAAAAGGGTATTAAGAAAAGAAGTAATTTATTGGCTCGTGAAGGTTCCAAGTGTGCAGTGGCATTAGCATGACAGTGGGAGGTCAAGAGACTCATTAGCCAGCAGTTACAAGATATGTAACCCAGTATTTGATAGAGGCAGGACGTACATGCAACATACACTTCAGGAAATGCAGTTCCTGGGCACTCACGTCTGCATTACCTTTGCCTGTGTCTCCCAACCCTCCTGAGGGCCACGGGTGCCCATCGGGGGTGTCATTGCTGTGTCCATACAACAAGAAATGTCCAAAGATCCAGCTGTGTTTCATACACTCCTGTATTACCCCAAAGTCTTGTCCAGTGACACTGGAAGAGCAGAGACCAGAGCACCTGCTGTCCCCCTCACCTAGGTAAGGGATCCAGCAAGGCCATGTTACCAGATGCTTGTTGTCCCACTGAGGAGAAGGAGTGTGGAGAGCCTTCACCTTGGATAAAACTCTAACTGTATGACAAGGTGCAACACTGAATACATGACCAAAACTGAAGGTCTTAGATCCTGATAAAATCACATGGCATGGCTCCACTGAGCACAGTGGTACTCTGACATTTTACACCCACTGAGATGGCTTTGGCTTGTTTTGAAAGACCTTCACTTCAAGGGAAGGAAATCTGCAGTCTGAAGCTTCTGGCTGCTACCCGTTTACACAGGTGAAAAAAGGGCTGAAATAACCTTGCAGAAAACACAGTTCTTGTATGAGACAGCCATGCCAACAGTGTGACCAGGTACCTTGCTTAAATTAGCATCAGGTCGGGGGCTGGCATTTCTGGTCCCCCACCCCTCCCTCCCTGGTCAGGCACCCTGCATCCTTTGTCTGGGGAACAAAGGATTAAAGAGAAGACATACACATGTTTTTGTCTAAATGAAATATGTAGAATCCAATAATTGCCTCTGAATGTGCTTCATGACTGATACCAGCAAACACCTTAATTATTAATTGAATTTCTTTAAACTAACAGTATCAAAGCCTATTACATCAACTCTTATCACAACTGCAGGACTCCAAGACTTCAATGTTATTCCTAATTAAACACATGGGTACCTATATGAAAGGGAAATAGCACAAGCTTGGCTGTTTTCATAGATTTCAGATGTTCCTTAAATTCTACAAGAAGCCATCTCTCTTAAGCATTGGGTTATTTCTCATTAAGAGCAGACTTGGGTTTTTTAATCAGAAACATCAGATATTGCCTTCCCTTAGAAGTATTTTGGCCTAATTTTGATCTCACCTAAAAATGGCAATGCCAGACTAGCAGAAAAATCAGAGTGAGAGCAGAACAGTGATTAAATCTGGAGTCAAATAATCAGATCTTCAAAGGTTTTGTTCAGCTGATACCTGCATTATTCAGGCTTTTTATCAATCTCAACTTTTGATGCTCCTTCCCCTTGGTCATGGCTTTTGTACGTAGCACACCATTACACGGTGGAGTTAATTGCCACAGGATGTTTGGAGGCTGGGAGCATATATGGGTCAACACAGAGATTACTAAATAGATAACACAAACCAGATTCAGTCGGGTATTCTGTCAAGAGTTCAATGCCATCTCTAAGTCAAGGTCCTTTAACTGATGCACATTTCCTTGTAGCCAGGCTCCCTACGCAGCTCCTTCCTCGTGTACAAAGACGCTGCTTGACAAAGGCCTGTGGTGTGACCCCACACCGCCATACCATACCTTCATTCTGTGAGGAACCTTCCTGCTGCTTCTTTTCATCAAAGTCTAGGGCAGGAGGGACACATGGTCAGCAACTGCACTGGGCAGGATGATACATGTAAATGAGATAGTAGGAAAACTAAATAGAGGGAGTTGTATTCAAAAAAACAACTAAGTAAGACGGAACATAGGCCAACATAAAATGGGCATTTCACAAGCCTGTGAAAGGAAACATCCAGGGCCAGGGCAAGTATTTCCTCTAGCAAAATCCCCAATGTTCACACAGTTTGCCATGTGAATGCAGACTTTCCATGATAATAGGTGCTTCACCAGAGTGGAAGTTTTTCAAATATCTTACAGTACTGCCTCAAAACCTTTCTGTTTTGGGAGGAGAGTGAGTCTGCTGTCCGTCTGGCTGAAAGGCAAAGGCAGCTCAAAGTGCATTCTGCTCCACATCTCACAGCACCAGGGCACAGGGGGCACTGCCCTGGGGAGAGGACACTGCACAACCAACAAGAATGGCACATTCGTGTCTTTTCCTCCACAGTGACCACTGGTCTGAACAAGCTTCTGTCCCAGAAAGTCTCATTCACACTGGCAGCACTGCACAACCAACGGTGTTTGAAAAGCCAAAAAGAAAACATCTCTCTTATCAAGGCATATGCTGGCCAAAAGCCTGAGTGCTTCAACCAGAACAGCTGGCTTAGCATCCTGAGATAGAAAACAGCCTCTGTTTAAAGAATTTGTAATGAACTGGTCAGCCTCTAAAGCATACATGGCAAATTCTCCTCTCATTCCATTATAAAAGAGGAATTCACTCATATTTATAAACATAGCCTACAAATGTAACAAACTTTAATAAATTCAACCTATCATGATAAGGAGCATCTCAAGCTCATTTTGCAAAGTGAACCAAGAGCAGCCCTTTACTTGCTTCTCTTTTAGGCCAATACTCATGGAATTATGTTTGAAAACCCATTTTACTGGTGATCTTTAGAACGAGTCCAGTGAATTCCCAAATCAGCAATTACTCTTTAAGTCAATAGAACTGTGTCTAATTATTCCAAAGTAACTGTATGTATTAACCTACATACTTGGATATTCATAAAACAAAAAGGAAACACAGACTCCCCATCATTTCACAAATACCCAGGTGATCACTTGTCAATGTCAACAGAAAACACTTCCACTGTTTGCAGTTGTACATTTCCTTGTTTTGAGTCTTTGTTAGCAATACACATTATGTTTTTTGTGACTGCAATGATAACAAATACATAATACATTTTACTTTTTAAAAACCAGCCTGGCTGACCTTTGTATACCCCCAAATTTCCATCAAGCCAACTCAAGAGTTGCTTCAGGGTGAGATCCTGCCCTCAGCCTGAAACCAGACAACACTATAAATGAACTCCCCCTGGCCTTTGAACTACAGCCGTGATGAAAACTTTGAAAAAAAAAATACCAGTGGTGCAGAGACTGGCATGTGGTGGGTTCTTATGTTTGTTTCCCTTTGCCTGCAGCATTGCACCATAAAAAGCATGCTTCCATTTTCAGGTTTCTATGCATTTCACCCAGGAAGGGCTCTTTGTTGGCATCTCTACAGGCACAGAACTTACTGTGAGTGATCACACCTATACACAGATCCTCTGGATCCTTCCAACCTCTGTTTGAAACAATAAGTGGCAAAATAAACCAATCAAAATGCTCATCATATACATATAATTATATACATATATATTTAAAGTCACACAAATCCATACCAACACTTCTACCATACCAGATGTGCCAACACAGACAGAATAACCACATTTTGAGGTTGCTAAGCACTGACCCTCTCCTAAAGGCTGTCCAAATAACCGTAATGTACCAATCACTTTCTCACTCAACTGTTGTCATCTGGAAGATTGATAAAAGGACAGAGTTCTGATGGACTCCCAAATGCCAAATCCCCTTTCTCACTCATTTTTTATTCATCATTGCACCTGAAATGAGTAAGTTGAATCCCAAACTGAGGCTGCACATACATGAACATTTTAGCAGACCAAAAATAGTCCTCCACATGTCTTAGTATTTTGTGCTATTCAGAGATGCTAGGTAAATGAGATTCCCTGTCCTGCAAACCATCCAAACACACATAGGTGTCCCAGATGGCAGCTGTGCCCTGGCTGCTTTCATGCTCAACACAAATTCTACACATGCTGCACTATCTCCACTTATAGACCTTGTATAGGTTTGGAGTTTATCACATTTTCATGGAAATTCAGTTCAGTACTCAATTTACCCTTATTTAAATGCTAATTTCAGTGAAGTGGTTTAACAAAGCAATTATGAAAAAAAGGCTCTAATCTTCTACCGACTGAGTAGGGAGAAACTCAGAATGTGGTAGTCAGATTAACCATGTAAATGCAACATAAGCGATCTGCTTCCGACTTAATGCACTCAGCTGATAAGTGATTCGGTTACAAAGGTGACAGTTCAGCCTCATTTTCTAAATATGTAACACCAAAGAATCAACAAAACACTAACACCTCATGCAGGGTGTTGCATATAATAATTATCCTTAGCAACCTCTCTTGTTTTCAGTACTTAACACTCACTCTTGTTTTCCTTCTTAATGTATGTTTATCCAGTTTATTTAGAACTTCTGACTGTAAGATATAATCAGACACTTTAGAAAGCATTTTGCTATAATTGTAGTTAGTCAAGTTAAGTGCCACAATTTAAAATGGTTTAATGCTAATTCTACCTCCCTCCTCTGCCAGAGCTGCAACTCAAACCTGTAGGATTTCAAGCCATCCCTTGAGCAGCAGAGTTAAGGGGGAATGAGTTAGATTTCCATGATCCAGCCAATGCAAACAGCTCAGCATTCGACTAGAATGGCTCTTTCCACCTTCTCCAAATCAGTGGGCAGATATGTGGGGCCTCCCAGTTACTAAAATACACAGGCCAGTGCTGCCCAGCGCCAGCTCATTGAATAAGGATGCCAAGGTCTGCATAGAACAGGTAATGCACTGCAATTCCCAAAATACATGGGAAAAGTGCAGTTTCATGATCCAGAACAGTTCTTGTGCTACTCAGGGGTTTATCTTAAGAAAACATATCTGTGATGTGATGTTTGAAGTCTGTGAAACATACTCACTAATTCTGGTTACTGGGCATTTCTGAAAAAGACTTGTCACTCCCTTTTCTTGAATCAGCCCGAGGCTTTAAAGAGAAAAATCTTCTCTTCCTGTAACAACAAAATGATACAATGTGGGAAAGGAAGAGCATTTGAGAGAGAAAAGGTGACAATAGTCACACTCTGCCCACCTCTTTGACCTATATAACCTCATCTTACTTTTGGTCTGTCAGCTCTTCCATCTGTCTGGACTGGCTTGCTAAGCACAGTGGAGTGAAAACCACATAGTGTACCTGCAAATTAGCAAGAGCTTGTATCTCTAAACACAGAGAAGAATTGGCTTTGGAGCAAGATAAGCTTTTGTTGTTTCCATCTTTCTTACAGTCACTGTAATCTGCCAGAGGTCTTGGAGACTATACTTACCCATTTCTGCATGAATGTGTATAAAGAGTGAAGGGAAAGGTTGCAGATGAGAATGGGGATGAAGGATGTTTTACGGTCAAAATACAGGTTTTCTAAACTTAAAATTCCATATTTGAAACAGAAGGGGTCAGGGAAACATGTTCACTTTCATTATCCAATGGGTGAACAGTTTAGCTCAAATTCCTGAGCAAAGCAGCACCTACTCGGTGCTCAGCCCACTGTGTGGCTGAGATACCAACATGCCCAATATCACTCCTAGGCCAAAGGCCCAGAGACACTTGCTCACATTGAAACATTCATTTTGCCAGTCGATAGTGCTCTTCAGAGCTTGCTCTTCTGTGCATCAATGCTGCTGCTGCATGAGGGCACAGACACCCCTCAAACCTAAGCAGCTCCAGAGAGCCCCAAAGGTACCTCCTCAAATGCTCCTGTGTTGGGGCCCTGCCCACAGTCCTGGGGCACAGTGCCAAGGCTGACCCACACCCAACAAAGTGCCCCTGAGCAGCGCTGCCCAGTGAGGAGGGCCCTTGATTCCCTCAGCCCAGGGCCATCCCAGCCCCACTGGAGGAAACTCTGTGCTCCCTCAAAGGCAATCAGGATTTTCCATATCACAACTGACCTGCTGTGTGCCCTGTGCCATGAGCAGCCGATGGCCTTGCCAGGGCTTGTTAAACGTGTCCTGTTTGTGAGCTGGCAGCCACCGTCAGTCACAACCAGGACAAGATTCCCTCGTGGCACTTAATGCAACCCTTGAACTGGCAAACACCCTTGGGAATGAATCCAGAGCATTCACTGCAAAATATGAGAGTGAATCAGTGAATTCTAACACGGCCTCGACTAAGGTGTAGTGCAAACAGCAAAGTAGCTTTTGGAAAACACGTCCTTAGTGAAAAGTGAGCAAGAGAGAAAAGCACAAAGAGAGCAGGAGCTCACCCAGCCTTCCAGTGGCAACACTCAGGAGTATGAGTAAATACAAGGAAATAAACTCAAAGCTTTTGGACACCACTCACTTAAGGCAGGTAGGAAAGTGAACCAAAATGCCAGTTTTAAATTCCTGGTCTCAGTCCACATCCATGCTTCTTCATAAGTTGTTCCACGCTAAATAGCAGACTTGTAATTCTTGAGTAGGGAACATTTAGTTCTGATTTAACTCAAAACCCCATTTTTCTGGTGCTGACTTTCACAAATCTTAAAGCAATAAAATTAAATTTAATGCTACAGCTATAATTTATTCAGCAAGGTCTTTATCCTACACAGCTTTCATTAAAATAAGGGTGCTATTTTTGTTTAAGGAAAACATGACAGTTACAGCTACCCTTTCTCTGGATTTCCATAAATCAGAAATTTCTCTCAGTGTATTGACTTTTATAATCCTGTCCTTGATTTCAAGAGTAATGTCTAAACATAAGGAGCAGGGAGAGAAAAGCTGAATTAATACACAAACCACAGAGTCCTAGAATGAAATTCACAAAGCTTTCAATGAATCTGAACAAAACTATTTGGTCTGAAATACAAGGAAAAACATGCTAAATTTTGCTTGAGGGGAAAAAAAATTATATTAAATCAAAATGCAGTTCTTTTATAGGGAAAATGTGTAACCACACTGACAAATAGTAGGTACACTCAAATGAGGTTTGATGCTTTAGAAAGTAAATGAGAATAAAAGATTGTTGAGCCCTGGTGGCAGGGATCTGTGTAAGGAGAGAGGTCTCAGATGAGAAAACCTGGATTCCCAGCACTACAATATTCAGGAGTATTTGAATCAATGGTTACTCACAGAGATTCCACACCACAGATGCAACGAATTTAAGTACAAATCCATATCCATTTGGTTTAAACTGAGTACCTTGGGACGATAAAGCAGCCTCCCATGACAGAATTTTTTCATTAAGGTTTTCCTAAACTTTACACAGCACAGTAGGCACGATAATTTTATTTCTAAATGAGTTAAAACAGCTTTTGATCTGGTAGAGGCACTTAATTACGATCAGAAGGGCAAGAAACTAAACTATATGTAAGTGTGCTGGGCAATCCATGTCATTTCAGCATAATTATCCTACCTCAGGGTCAGCTCAAGTTGCTCCCACAAAAGTTAACTTTCTCTGAAGGGCTATTTGTCATGGATGCTTGATTCTTAATCACCTCATCAGATCAACTGCAGCTCTGCCTATCCCTGTGATCATTTGGAAGGTTTTGGGCCCCTGAATTTACTCAGCTCCATTCCAGCTGCCAGCCTGAAAACTTCCTAAAACCCATACACCTTTAACAGCATTTCAGTTGATGCAGAAGGGTTAAGTACTTGCAAAAAAAAAAAAAACCCTACCCCAAATAATATTAAAGAGCAAACCCTCCTTTGATGTGACATGACTAAATTCTGCCACACTTCAGGGAAGATTTTTGACCTGAGCTCTGCAGCTGCCAGCTGAGTACAGGTCATGTATTCCCAGGAAGGATCCAGGCCTCTTCCACACCTGGCCAAGGGAAACACTGCAAAATTTATTCCCATCCTGTCACACCCCTGGAGTAACCACAGCCACTCCACACAGGGAAGACTAATAGAAAATCTGGACAGGATTCCTGGAAGTGATTTTGGACATCAGCAGCAAAGAAGTTTCCAGAGGGGATTGGCTTGTTGGGGGATGGACACTGAATGTTCTCAGAGTCCATGTGCTACAGAGTGCACTTCTAGAGGGGAGAGAACTTCCTGCCAACATTCCTGTGCTTTCAAAAGGTGGTATTTTAAATAGTCATATTTCTACCACATTGTGACACAGCAGGGGAGGCAGCAATCAGAACCCCACAGTCCACCAGGACATCCCAAAGCACAACGTGAGTTTGCTCTCCATCCCCAGAACTCCCCTGGATGGCCTGGGGTGGGAAAGAGCTGCACTGAGGTACAACACCTCAGTAATAACATACAGCTCAGTTTCAGCTTTCCAGGTAGGCCATAATTTTTAATTACAGTATTTGTATTTAAGATCTGCACACAACAACTAAATTTTAGCTCTGCAGTATGTGCCAGACTGCATCTCAGTAGCACTGGGGGGAAAAAAAAAAAAGAAAAAAACATCAACCAGCTGCCTGCATGTTCCCAGAAACAAGAAAACATCTATCAAGCCTTGACACAAACAATTCCTATTTCTGTTTTATCTATTTATTCTGCTAAAAGCATCATTGAAACAATTCACAAGATTCATAATCCAGAAGAAAAGCAATTTAAACCCACATCTGCAGAGAAATATTAATTTATAGAAAACAGTAATCTACCTAAAACCTTCTCAGGAAAACACTTCTGCAAATTCATGTCATAAGACTGTGCCCCAAAAGAACTGAAAAATGTATTATTCAATTGTTTGTGCTTTCTAGGTGTAGAACTGCATGTAGAAAAGAACACGGGCACAAAGCCAGGAACAGACATTATCAGAGGAACTACCCCTCAGAGGCAAATCCCAAATGGAAAAGCATCCCCAGGTCAGCTGGAAGTTACACAACCCTGATCCCCCAGGTACAGCCTGTGCTTTGGAACTGCCCCGATCTCAGGAGTGAAGCAGCAAGGCAGAGGAGCCAAACACCAGGATTGTTCGGCAAATCCCAGAGTTTAGAGCACTGTCACAAGTTCTGTGTTCTTTAGGGGCAAAAGCTCAGTTTGCTTTAATTCCTTTGCCCTGAGCCTCAGGGACACACTGCCCAAGGGTCAGCCACATCACCACAGCCCTGCGGTGTCGGTGCAGAAACACAACGATCCCGGCAATTCCAGACAGCCTTCCAGGGCTCTTTGGTACAGAGGGAACAGCATTTGACCTCCAGGTCAACACTTCAGAATCTTTTAAATCCCAGTGTTCCTCCTGGATGTCTGTGGTTTTGTCTGTTATTCCAGCACTCCTTGCCGGGCTGAGCGGGTTTGCTGAGCCCTGTGAGCCGAATACAGATGCGGCTCCCTCACAGAAAGTGCTGCATTGCTCCTGAACTTGCTCCAACCCCTTCATAGACACACAGAGCTCTCTGTGTACTGCACTTGCCTTGGAGAAAACCCCAGACCTCTTTTGTTCTTCGGGTAAAAACACATCTTAAACTTGACCAGAGCTGTTACACCCCTGGAACCTTCTAGTCCCTCTTGCTATGAGCATCATTTTGTGACTCCTGAGGACCCCAGGTTCCAGCAGAGCTCACAACAAAGGAACTCAGGGATGGTCACAGGCATCCCAAGTATTCCCTCCCCATCTGCTCCTTCCTTTGCCCGCTTTTGGGTGTGACAGGAATACAATTGGATAATCCGGATTTTAAAGACTATACTTTCAAAACTTATCTGAGATGGAGACTGCAGCATGGCAATGATCAAGTTGAGCTTCTCTGCAGAATATTCTCATGTCCTACTTCATTTTAGATGTTACAAAGGCTGTAGTCTCTCTCGGTGGTGGGGAGAAGCATATACTGTACCTGCATTTGTTAAGGGTGCAGGAAACATAGATAGACCCTTTCCAGGGCTGTATTTCCCTGCTCTCACTCCAGATTCACACTTGGCACTCACTTTCCCAGGCAAAACTCCAGGCTTCTTGACATTTCTCAGGAGACAAGCAATCACAGGGAAATATTTTAACTCAGTGTCTCTTGCGAGTGTGTGTGCTCTGGAATAATGAATACAATGTCGTGGAGCAAAAGAGGGATATGGCAAGAACAGATTCCCTGGGTGGGTACACTTGCAGTTCCATGGGCAAGAGATCTAAAATTTCATGTTTTCATCAATAAGATGAAGGAAAAATATTTGCATGCCTGTGTTCCTTTGCCCAGTCCTTTTTTTCCCCTCAACACTTGGCAGCATAACTGCGGCAGTAGTGCCAAAGATGCAGGTTAGTGGAATAGCAATACAAATACATGCCCAGAGTTCATGGAAGTATTCATGGCTAACCTCACCTGCTGCCATGGTGAACAAGTGACACCAAAACAAACCCTTTCAGTGCAGCCACTGGCCATAGCAGCTCTTGTCCTGTGGGATGTTCGGAGCCTCCCCTCAGCCTGACATTACAAGCAAACACATGAGCCATAAAAAAGTAAAGAGGGCACAGATGTGCCAGGGAAAAGCACAGACACCACACAGCACAAAAAGTCTTAGCCAACTTCATGATTTTTTCCTCTTGTCTAATTAATAATTTGTAACTTATTTTCCATGTTTCAGCTGGAACCTGCAGAGAGTTTTCTAGGAGTTTTTAGCTCTGGGAAGACTTTAAAGCAGCAATAAGATATGAACATAAAAACAATCTTTAAATAATCTGTTAATGCTAAATTAAACTTTCATTATAGTGAGAGGAAGTTAAATCACATAAATGAAACCACAGCAATTAGGCTGTTTAAACAATGAATAGAAAGATGGAAGCTGACAGGATACCAAGTAGCATCAAAGCTTAATTATAAAAGACTTCCTCACCCATCACAAAGGTTACTCGAGCTATTTCAAACAACAATTTCAATATACTTTAACATAAAATTACCCATTAACAGAAGAAACAGGTAGAAAAACACCACTTGGAGCTGCCTTCTCCCTTTGCATGCTGTCACCTGCACTTGTGTTACCAAGGATGTTCACACACTTTTCAGACCTTTGTCTCTAGAAATCCCTCTAACTGCCAGTGCTTCACTGTACTACACTTCCATTCTAAAAGAAACGTCTAGAAGTTGCCTCTTAAACTGTTCCTAGACAACATGTTCTATAAAGCCAATTCACCCACATCTAGACATTCTACCAAGAGTCTCTAAGGTTAAAGCACGTTTCCTGAATAGGATTCTCATGCTTTCCATTGCTATAATAACCCATTCACAGTGCAGTAGTAGTGCTTCCCATATTTCCCTTTCTCTGTCCAAAACAGGCATTGCAGCCACCTTTCTTAATGAGATGCACATGCCCTGAGCCATACAGCTTCCTCATTATCGTCCCCAGCTACGGGGAGCAGACTTTGCCATCTCTGTCATTCATAAAGTAGCAACACATTAACCACGGAAATAAGCACTAACTATGGCAAATGCCTGCTTTCAGCCATCTTTTGTAACACCCTGCTCTTAATCTTTTATGTGATCATCTCCTTAATTACATCCATTATAATTACACTCATCCTCCGTCAATCCCTTAAATTGCAGCCTACAATGCCTGTGAGGAAAATGACAAGTCTTGCAGGAAAAAGAAAGCAGACAACCAGATTTTCTACACAGCAGGTAGGCTCTGTTGAGAAAGTCTGGAATACGTAGCACACAACATGCAACCAGGACCTATATACCAACATCCCACAAGGTATTAGCAAGTCGTTGGGAAAGATATGGTTTTCTCTCCACTCCCCTCCGTCACTGTCCTCTCACATCTTTGATTTCAGGGGTTTTTGCTCTCTCCTCACATTTCGACCTCATGATATCTGCTGTTCTCCCATCCCCAGCAATCCTTTCAGGGAAGGACTTTCTCCACTCAAAACTCATTAGCAACCTTTCCGAAAGTCAAATTTATCTGCAGAACCATAACTTGGCAAATTCATTGAAACAGGTTCCTGCTGCAGCCCCATCCAAACCTAGGTCTGTGCTCAGTGGGACTGCACTCAAGCCAGGCTTTATTCACTGAGATTTGGATATGGGATGCTATTTCCACTTTTCAGTATCTCAAGCCCACTTAAATCAGAGAGAGCTGATACAGCTGTTCCCCCACTGCTTACACCAGGGAAGGGGAAAAATCATCCAGAGTCACTGGGCTGCCACCTCCCATCTCTCCTGCCCTTCTGAAAGGCCCTACACAGCCAGAGGCCTCTGTGCCCTGTCGGCAACATTCAACACTCCTCAAGCCTCCCTGGGCCATGGCCCTCCAGTCTCAGTCTGTTGGGTGAGATCCAAAACCTCTCTGCTGCCATCCTGACTTGAAAGTTTTGTGCTGCAGTTGAGCTCCCCTACTAGACTTCCCTCCTGTACAGCTCTGCAGGCCATGCCTTGGCTCGCTCTGTTCATACAAGTGCCATAAGATAATCACCACCCACCACAGGCTGCTCAGATTAGTCACAAGGCAGTTACATCATCAGGGCTAATTGGCATGATTAGCTATTCTCAGCTGAGACCATTATCTGGAAAATCTTTGCTTGTTCTTTTCTGTTGATGATTTTGCACTGAACCAGCATATCTATTCCCTAAAATACTTTTTTGCTCTTGTTGATTTCTCTATTCCAAAAGCATCTAGAGCAGTTCACATTAATAAATTCTGCACATTTTCTGAGTTCCTTAACTTTTCAGGAGCTGGCTCACAGCGTTATCAAGTTGAACTGACCTTGTTTAGCTTTGACCAGGAAACAGACACCAATTCCTAACTTGTACTTCACACTAAAATAACTTACTCCATTAGCAAAGGCAAACTGTTCATTTTTATCTCAGGCCTGGTCTGTATCACATGCTCAGCAACATGTCTGAAACTAAACAGCAATGACAGGACTATAAGGCTTTAGTGTAACACACAGTTTTCTTTTTATCTCCACTCACAGAGATAGTTAAGTACAATCAGTATATGGAGCTAGCAAGCAGTGTCCAGAACCTCTGTTTGTGCCCAGAGCTGAGAATTATCAAAGAGCCTGAATGCTTAACTCCACTAATTGAGCCTGATACCCTCAAATCACATCTGTACTGGGTGCTCCAGGATGCCACAGCACCCCAGTACTCCTGTCATGCCTCACATCCCTGACATTGCCACATGGCTGCAGAAGATATCGGCATGTTTGTCCCTCTATCAGTAATTTTACTCCTGTTCCAACACATTGTTGCTTCTCATGAGCAGTGTCATGGATATGACGCTGCTGTTGGTGGCAAAGTCAAGTGCAATACAGAAGCCCCTTTCATCATTCACTGAGGCTCTTAATCTCTCACCCAAGTTTTGTGAATAACCATCTGAGAGCCTTCCTGGGGACTTGATGGAGCTGCAGAGCTGCTCGAGTGCACTCCTGTGCTAGGAAACCAAAGATACAACAGGGAAAGAGGGTCCTCACATGCAAGGTGGGGACACAAAGGCTGCAGCGTGGGTTTGAGGCCACCTCTGATGTAACTATCAGGCCCACACCAACATTCTTGTATCCACTGCTACCAGGAATCACCAGCTTCATTTGCCGAAGTACCTGGGAGGTGACCAGATCTCTTTGAGTGCAAATACAGATATTCAGGGCATGATCTTCAGGAGCTTCCACGTCCAGGACTACTCTTGAGATAAAGAAAAGACACTCAGTGCTCCAGAAATGCTTCAGAAGAAAAGCCCAGACAGCAGAGGAACCCTCTGGGGCTCAGCCACCAACACAGGGCAGATCCCCCTCTCTTCTGGGTGGTACAAACCCTACTGAAGTACACAACAGCACAGAGGGGGAGAGGGGAAAATAAAGCAAGGAAACTGCCAGATACCCCTAACAAGCAGAACTAACAATTCCATGGAGAGCTTCCCAAGGATGGCAGGATGAACATTCAGCAGATGAGGCATTGATCAGCGGAAATGATCAAAAAGGAAGAAAAGCAAAACTGTGCACTGAGAAGCCAGAAGAGATAAAGCCATGGACAACAAGCAAGGATTAACAACATGGCCCCAGGAAAAGCCAAAGATGACAGCTTTTAAGTGAGTTTTCTTGAGTCCTGCTGTGCTCAGGGACACAGGCCTTTGTGAATTCTTTATAAATACATAGGACTGCATCAAAGTCACCTGAAACCCACCAATTTCTCTTCTTAAGTGGAACAACTGGCAGAAAACTTCCCTCTCCAGACTTTTTTTATTAGCTTCTTAGGTCAAGAGAGATCACAATAATAATTACAGCCTCAGAAAGGAGATGATACTTTGTGTTAAAAAACATTATTTGAAGCAGGATTGAAGGGATCATGCTTTTTTAGCAGCATCTAGGTGTAAGAGGAGTTGATTTTTTTCTTATTGAATACATGAGCTTTCATCCCCTTTAACTGTTAACAGATTGAAATGCATTCCAGCCCTGCTTTTGTAACATATATATGTATATAATGCTCCAGTTCTCCAGGGAGCAGAAGGGAAAAAAAAAGGAACTGGGGACAAAGACAAGTGTTTTGCACAGCATCAGAGGGTAGATCTGAGGGAAAAAAATCATGCCACATATTAATTCTTTGTTGTTTAGCTCTGTAGTTTGTCACTGAGCTCAGCAGTGGGGGCAGTTCACTGGCCTGGCCCCTGAGTGTGGTGGGAGGTTTCTGTGCTTGTTTTAGAGGTGCCCCCATACAGCAGGGCCAGTCCTGCTGCCCCCAGTTCTGCCCAAGGACTCAGCTGTTGCCAAGGGCCAGCCACCCTGGAGCAGAAGGGAGACTTCTTTCCACCTCCCTCACTGCCCAACAGCTCCTCCAGCTACCTGGGGAGTGCCTAAAATGTAAGATCCCTGCTTCAGTTAACTGAGAAATATAATTAATTATCTTCATTACAAACACAAAGTCATGAAGGAGCACGTTTGTAGTGAAGGTACATCCAGACAGGGAACAGCTGTACAATACGTGCTGTTCCCAGCTTCACCCTCCTTTCAGGCAGAGCCACAGGTGCAACTGGGCACTCTAAACTCAACATGACTGGTATGTCTGGAAAAGGACACCAAACTGGGAGTAAACCCTGCCTCCTGCTTTTTGTTAAAAGAAATTAAAGTATCTGAACATCCAGAGCCAAAGGTTTACCGTTTAGATACTAACACCATAAAGAGGATGAAGATATAATTGTGAGACCTCGCCTTTTTCAGAGCTTTCTATAGTAAAAATAAAGATTCACTTAGAATTTTCCCAAATTATGAAAGGAAGAAGCTACACTATGCTAGAGGGATACACTGTGCTCTGATGGGTGGGACACACTCACAAACACACCCCATTCCCTTTAGCAAGAGAACTGACACACTAATGAGTGTTTCTGGGTGGAAGGGGAGAACTGAGTGAATGTGTCTGCATGTACCACGCACACACAAAACCTTTGAAGAACAGCAGATTCAGGGTTAAATTAGAATGACCACAGGGAAAACCACAGCACTATTAACATAGCTTTGGCTTAAAGCTTACCAGCTGTGCTACCATGGCAAAGTTCTCTGATAGTGGTAATCTGTTCTTGGAAATCATGGTGAGCTTGACCTTCCCCACCTACCTGCTGTAGACACCCTAGGGTAGATTTTGTGATTCTTACTCAAGACAAATACTAATTATTTCCTCAAAGACGAAAGTATTAGGTCCCTTCACTCATTCCGCCCTGAGAGAAGCGGTTCATTCTGCAAAAGTCATGCAGGGCAAAAAAAAGAAGAGGCTGGTTCATCTGAGCACAGCTCACCCTACACTGTCACACTCTGTGTTTGCTATTTTGGCTAATTTACATAACTTTCCAAGAAAAGGTTGTTCTTACAAAGCCCTGAAAGAAGGGTGGGAGGCATCGTATCAGTCTCCTGCACATCTCACATACAATGAGCTTCCAGATTCTGAGATGTCTGAGATTACATCCGCTCATGGCAAGGCTGGATCTGCCCCAGAGCACAAGATTTGCAGGGATGGCACATCTTGTCATCTGTGCTTTCTGCCCTCTGTGAGTGCCCCAATGAAATCTAGCAAAGAAAAACTATTTACAGGCAGGATTGAAAAGTCCATGTATTCAAACTGTCCAACACTATTAAACATATGAATAAAACCATTCAAGATAGAATCAAATTCCCTGCTGGTGGAAAGGCTATTCATTGTCAGCTGGGGAGAACTGCACTGTAACTCCAGATTTGTGCAGCTCCAAATTGTCTCGTTTGAGATGTTTAGATAACAGAGTCCCCTGAGTTTTTCTATTCAGCTCACTGTGTGGCAGCACGACAGCCAAAGAAAAATTCAACACACAAAGGATTAAGAGGTGCTATTTCCTCACAATAGAGGATGGAAAATGGTGCAAGGTAGGAAAAGTTTGCCCTTGTCTCTACAGCTTGTGAGCAATCAGCATGGCTGTTGGTATTCAATACTGGGTTTCATCAAAAGCACAAAGTATGATTAAGCCACTAAAAAAACCTGGAGAGTATCCAGGGTTTAATTACCCTCACATCAGATTTTTAAATGCTGATGAGAGTGAGTGTCAAACAAGAAGAACAGCTTGCAACACAGCACACCCTGGGGACTGCCTGTGCACGAGTGCCCAGCAAACCAACTGCAAGAGGGAATTACAGAGGTTTGATACGCTGAAGAAAAACAGAGCACTTCATTTACATGGGGCTCAAACAGCAAAGCAGATAAAATAAGAATCTAAACCCAAAGATCACTTGAACTGAGTATAACCCAAATCTTTGCTTTCATTTGAAGGAAAACATCTGCCAGAAAACTTTTAACAAATGCCCTCCCAATTACAATAGCATTTAGGCTCAGCTATGCCTAGAAGATCTAACCAAATTCCAGTCCCTGTTGTTTTGTAGGTTACAGGTACAGAAAGACAGTCTTTGATCTGAAAGGGACCGAGAAGGACAAGAAAAGCAGTGTGGGAAGCATAAGCATCCATTTCTTTTTGCGTATGGGCCAAAAAGCCTCATGATAAGGTGCATGTCTGTGTCCAGTGGTGAGAGCTGCACAGCTGGGCCTTGCTATGGACTGTTGCAAAAACGTGCCTCTGAACAGCCACAAACGCTTGAACCTTCCTTCTTCCTACACCTTGTATGGAGATCATAGACAGGACACAAAGTCTTCCTAAGAGCAACTCAAACATATACAGCTGCACACATTTTCATAGACAACTCACAAGTTTAATATTATGCAACCCTGAATCTTTTAAGCAATTCTGCTTAAATCATAATCAGCATCTGTACATCGACTGGGACATCACTCAATATGGCACTCAGATAGGGTTTGCAAGATAATTTGGGCTAACTTTTGCAAGAACATAATTACTCCCAGCCTTCAGTCTGTCTAATGGGTTTCCTTTCCACTTCCACAAAGAACACTGCACATGACAGCCCAAAGAAAATACACTGAACAGGGTAGAGGAATAAATTCCTTTACGATGTTCAGAACGCAGGATTGGGCATTCACATAAAGGGCCCATAAATATCTAGAACCAGAGGAGATTACTTTTGGATGTCTCAATAGTTGTGCAGAAGTTGCAACCAGCAGTTTTCTTCCGTGTGCATCCAATCATCCAAAACACCGTAACACAGAATCCTCAGAGGAGTAACTGCACCAGAGTGATATCGATCAGCCAAAGCTTCAAAAGCTGATTTCTGTTTTACTAACTTGATTGATGCCTGGGGGAAACATTGCAATATCTCCCCATATCCTCCTCTTCTTCTAGAGCTACCCTCAAGTCCAAAACTTGGCCTTGAAAATTCAGTAAACGTGTAGCTGTGCTGTCATTCCAGGATTTTTTAATAGCAAAGATCCTAGTCTGTCACTAGAGGAAAACCTCTGGAGCAGCATCTCTTCACAGACAGGACCCAACAGACCAAAGGTCCTGTGGGTCAGCACACTCTCACTGCACTACAGCTCACACCCTCCTGCTTTCAGACCTGTAAGTGCTATACCTGCTTTGCCACAAGGGCCCAGAACTCCTCAGAGGACCCAAGACCTGCCCTCGGGTCTGTCCAAGTCCCCAACTAAGGTCAAAGCAAATCTATATATTTGACAATTCATTTAATGGAAATTTGATCTAAATTTTGCTTCCTCTAAATTGTTCTGAACAACTGAGGAATTCTTTAGATTTGAAATAGGTCAGTAAAGCCAACCGAGCTTCTGCCTCTCCCATGGGCAGGGGGTTCAGTACAGGATGATTTCTCTCTTGTCAGGGTGATTTATTTTCCCATTGTGAACTGCTGATATAAGTACTCTGGGATAAAATACAGGAAGGGGTCTCATACTCCTATTTAGCCCTTTTGTAGAGGTTTTTTTTAACCTCCCATGAACTTGGAAGAGGAGCATACTGAGCATTTTATCTGCAAACACCTGCTCTGCTGATACAGCACCTCCCGCACTGCAAACACCCCATCAAGGCTGGTCTTTGCACCTGTGCCAGCAAAAGCACTTCCTAACACAGCACGGCACACCACAGATAAATCCCTGAGCTCCTGCTCAGGAGTTTCCATGCAGGAAATTTAGAACATGTCTTTTCATATTCCAAACACACAACAACCTGGTGGCACACAAGTACAGCAGAGAGCAGGGGAATGAAGGAAACCCTCACCTCCTTCCTCTGTAGTACTCTGGGGGACGCATCACCTGCACCAGAGGCTTCCAAGCCAGGGCTTTTCTTACCTGAGACGAAGATCAATTGTTTGCTTACTGCAGTGCAGTGTGGTCATTGAAAGTCTGACTCCCAAAACTGGGCATGGTCCAAGATACCTGCCAGACCAAAAGGGCCAGGACAGACAGGTTTTGCTCCCGTGTAGTACTCTGGGGGCCACATCACCTACACCAGATGCTTCCAGAGTATGGCATGTCATTCCCGGGTGGAAGGTTATTCCTTCCCCTCCTGGAGCACAGTGCAGAAATAAGTGAAGTTACTTTTCCAAGGTTACAGAGTAAATGAGGAGGATTAAAAGCTCCATATTTGGAGAAAAATTCCTCCAACAACCATCTAAAAACATGTGTTTTACTGGATGAAATTCTACACACCTTCTCTATGCGTTAATTTAATACTTTTTCCCCTTCTTTCATTAGACTATAGGTAACCCTCCACCATTTTTCCTTCTTCCTTTGATACTGATGACACACCTTCCAGGATCTAGTTTCTCCTGTACAAATCACATCATTTTCCCTCTTCATGTGCCTTTTTTGATAGTTACAAAGCAGGAATATCTTATCCTTCTCTTTTGTGAGCTGGTCATCCTTATCCAGCTATCTTTTTCTTCCCAATATGGCAGAGATCCAATAATTTGTCATGTCACGGTGTTCAGGGAATTCTTCCTCTCTTGCTAAGAAATGATCAGTCTGTTTCCATTTCCCTTGAGCCCTTAGGAAGAGATAACTTAAACTTTTAACTTCTGATTAACGTCTCTTCCTTCAACATAAGGTACAAAAATGTGGAAAGAAATAGTAAGTCAACAATAAAGGACAGGCTTTATCAATTATTTAAACACTATTCACACATGAAAGATTCAAGGAGACTCAATATCTTTTTTCCTCCCAGTGGAATATCCCATTATGAAAGCTCCAGAACTGTAAATTAAGTCTCTACCTACTCCAAGAAGTTATTTAATTGGGGAGGGGGGGAGCAGTGAGCCACCTGAAATTATGGCCAAGTTTTACTAAAACATGATCTTGGCTGCCATAGGTTAATACCAATAGGAGTCTATGAAAGGCTGAGGATCTGTTCACACGAGGTGAGGGTCTGTGCTTGCCCCTGTCACACCTGCAGAGAGACAGGCACAGGTTTCATTTATATAATGCAGCATTTGTACAGGACTTGGACCGATCTAGGGCGGAGAAGAGCAGCTCGCTCACAGGATTGTCAGTTCCACTACATCACACACAGTCCCCCAGGGAACTGTAGAAACATCTGATATCAAACCTGCGAGTATTGACCAAGGTCACTGTGGCTCACCTGGCTGTGATGGACATCAGACAGAACAGCTGCAAACAGCACAGCTTCCAAGGCCAAAACCATGCTTTAGGAGCTTTCCACAACTGAATTATGAATAAAAGGCAGATGAACCAAGACTAACAAATTGTTGGAGAAGAGGATTTAAGGCAGGAGTTCTGAAAAAACTAAGAGTGAAATGTCTCTGACTCTGTTATGATCTGTAGTCTCTTGATCAAAATCACCCTGGTGCTGGAAGTGCCATGATACCTGGAAAAAAACAGGGAAACTGTGGACTAATAAGCCCAAGGACTGTCCAAAGCAAATCCATAGACACCTCTGTAAAGAACAAATGCAACATTAGGGGGAAAAACAAACACAGCTTCACAGATGGAAGTCATGCTTCACAGCCCCACTGAAATCCCCTGAACAAGTCGAGAAAGGAAATCAGATTCCTGCAGTACACTGAGACTTCCCAAGAGCACTCAGCAAGATTCCCCTATAGCAGCTTTTAAGGAAATGAAGCAGCCATATAATCAGAAGCAAAGGTCTCACATGGAAAGACAGAAAACTGAGTAGGAACTGCTCATTTCTTGTAGCAGGGAAGAAACCAGGAGTCCCCTAAAAGAAGATATCTGAGTCCTTCCAAACTTCCACAAAGTTTAATTAAAGTGAAAAATATAGTTTGCTGATACTAAGTTGCTCCAGATGGTAAATAAAGCATCATTGTGAACAACTCTGGAATTATATCGTGGAGCAGAGTTAACTGGGCTAAAGAAATGAGAGATGAAATTCAGTGTAATAGATGTTAAATTCACTGAGTGCAGGTTCTAACCTCCCTGTCCCCTCAAAGCCAGATAAATTGACTTAAACCTTGGCTTAAGCTGCCCATGAGAAATCAGACTGGCAGAAAAATCCAGAGCTGGAGTTATCACCTTCTCCTAAATGTCATCTTGTATTAACACTTGGAAACTGCTGGTAATACTTCTGCTAGAACTGGAGGGATCTAAATTCCGTATTGGACATCAGGCACTCTGTACCACAGCGGCCAGGAAAATGGACATAGTTCCTTCCTACCCTTTTATGGCACTTACAGAAGTGAGAACCACTTCAAGGAACTAAGCTTGGCTGACATATTTGATGCTTGATTCACAACATGAGTAAAGAGCTGCAGGATTAAAATCCAGAGAGGAAAAAAAAAAAACAAACAAAACCAGAAATTGGCCTCTCAGTTACCCCTCGTTTTCTACATTACCTCTCCAAGAAACCAAGGGACAGTTCCCCCCTCTGTTCCACAGCTGAGGTCTATGACTGACCAGAGCGTGACCCTGAAATACTCCTCCTCATTCGCAGCCTCAATTGCAAACACATGGCGAGCAACTACTTTTGGTTTTAATTAGTTGGTTTCTCACTTTTTGGAGGCCATTTGTGTGTTCTCAAGTTGAAATACTGTGCATATCATTACCTCTGAGGGTGGTCTGGAATGAATTTTGGTGGTGTATTAGATCTAAGTCTTGCAAGAGAAGAGAAGAGGAGAGTTCCACAAGCAGCAGTGCTTTCAGAGACAAGAATTTGCTGAGCCAAGGGCACATATGCATTTGATGTTACCTCCTCATGATAAACTGTTTTTTCCTCCTTCTCATCACCTCTGTAATTGCTACAATTAAAGCAAGAGAAGGGGAAGATTCCAGGACTGGAGCTATGGTTAAGCATTTGTGTTAAATTGCTCTGACTGTGTGTGCTCATGCCATCAGAGGCTCCACTGCAGAAGGAAGCAGCTTTTCTTGTCATTTATTTGGGTGCAAGCCAGGCATAAGATGGAGTAACTTTCCTCTGGAACTTGGTATAAGCTGATGACATGCAAGTTTCTACAAACAGTTCTACCACTAATGAACTTGAGAAGGGAAACATTCCTGCATAAGGATTTCCAGTGAGTTACAAATATGTCATTTAGGAGGAGCAGTTTGCTGTCTCCTGTGCAGAGGTGAACCACAGCTGTGCAGGGGCCAGAGCTGCTCTTCCTGGATGACTTTGTGTGCAACCACCCTGAGCAGAGGCAACTCCAAAACTCCCCTCTTGCCTTAACCCATGGCCAGCAGATCCAAAGTGACAGAGTACAAGCCAGGGAGGCAGTTTCCCTGCAGCTCACACGTGGTGGGAGGGCAGCTTGGCCAAGGTTCACCAGGCCCCTCACTGCCTTCCAGGTTCTGGGCAGTGCTAAACCCAGAAACACGGCTTCCACTTACCTGCCTAAGCCTAATGAGCCCCATTTCAACTCAATTCCATCAGGTCAGAATTGTGCCCTATGAACGACTTTTCAGCATAGAAAAAACAGTTTCTCCCAATAGCGTGTAGTGCTGCAGATAACTAACATGAAAAATGTCCTTCCATGTAGGCACTGAATAACAAAATAATCAGTTTTTCCACTCAGATGCTTCCTAATATTGCTTATGCCTTTTTTTTTTTTGTGAGATGTGGTATTCATAATAAATAATTTCAAGACTTAATGTTCACTGGCTCCTTTGTCACCAGCAACTCTTGAATTGCCAAATGAAAAATATTTCATTTTTTGGTGTTCTGTAAAAGGATCATATATTTGTCAACAATTTTATAACTCTTAGCAGTACTCCATGAATATCATCAGCATTGGATTCTCTCTCAAAGGTCTACTATATAGAAAAAAAATAATTTAAGCAGCAAGTCTGATGATTCCCTTTTTCTCTTTATTACAGCAGCACTACTTGTGCTGTTATCATTACGGCTCTGGCAGCATTTTTATTAGAAACTGCTACTCCAGGGGTTTATAACTCGGCAGTAAAAATTCACTCTGGAATGAAACTTGTCATGCAAGGGAGCTCTTATTTAAGCCCAAATGTCAGAAAATTATATTTATACATTTTTAAGTTATTTTAAAGCACTTTCAATTGTTCAGGCAATTTGATTACAACAGGTAATTTGAGCCCCAGCACTGCAAAAGGAACTTGCTGAACGTGACACTCAGAAATCATTTCCTAAAGCTTGTGACTACCAGGCCAAAATCTATGTATGTCCGTTTTTAAGGAGTGGCTTAACACAGACTATGTATTATCAACAGTACTTAAATCTCTCACCAAGTTCAACTGCTGTCTATTCAGAGCTAAAGCCAATCCTTCATATCCCCCTGGTTATATCAAAGACAATCATTGAACAGTTTCACACTGCTCAGAATTCCAGAGCCTCTCAGGGACTTCAGCACTCACCTCCTATTGCATTTCAGCGCACACTTCAGCAGATGCCCAACATTTTAGCTCCTCTGCACTCCCTAGCCTAGGATTCTAAATAAATATTTTCAGAGTGCTACAGAAAGCAGGGGTAGATCTTCCATGACCTTGAATCATTCCACATTTTCTTGACTATTCTTTAGAAAACAGGGAAAATAAAGAAAGCAGCTAATTGCAACAAATCCAAAAAGCTCTAATTCGTTGAGTGTTCAAGGGGTCATATTAAAACAAAGTAAGTCCTTAAGGTAGGAAAAACAATAAAATCCGACTTCCAGAAGCATCTGCAATAAAACAGGAGACAAGAACTGGAACTCAGCAATTTGCAGTTGTGCTATAGAGGTGTTGGGAAGTCCTGGAGATGTGGAGAAGCAGGAGAACCCTGGAGATAGATGTGCAGAGCATGTGTTGAGAAAATGAGGAGTAAAAATCTACAAAAATAGAAAAGCTGGAAAATGGTAATGGGGCCCCTTGTTAGAGAAAATTTTGGGGTGGACTGAAAGGGAGACTCCTTTCCATACTGGGACTTTGAAATGTGGCTCCTCTGACCCAGGAGCGTGGTCTCTGTGCTATATGGGAGAGGCTGTGGGCAGATGATGTTTTGCTGGACAGAACTGTCAGACAAGAGAAACAGGGCAACACTGAAATACTCCTGCCAGTCAAAGAGGCACAGAACTTCCTTGAGAGGACTGTCAGTACTTGTGACTACTACTGGAAAATGTCAATATTCAAACTGCAAACTAGGTTTCCCCAGCCTTCACTCTGAAGGCATCAGGACATGCCTGACACAGTTCACAGAGCTCCCACTTTGTGCAGTAATGTCTGTTTGATGAGCTCACATTGCACACTGAGCTCTGTTTTACCCCAGTGATCCACTCCAGCTGGACTGGGAGACTGCAAATTGTGGAGCAACTACATTTAATACAAAATGCCAGTTCGGCCAAGATGAGGCTTTGGAGGGTAATGGGAGAATCTGCCTCTTTAAAGATGCCTGATTTTGAAATGTAGCCTGTGAAATTCATTTCCACAAATCTTCCAGAAAAGCTTTTTGTTCTATTCAACAACATCAATTAATAGAATTGCATCACTTGTGAATTCCCTTTATTGCTCATTAGACCAAAATGTGGTCATTTTAAGTGGAAAGTAGCTTTCCTCACTTTTTTTTTTGAGCAATTCCTGATTTGCCTTTGACCGAGATTGTTTCTTATGCAGCTGTAACCTACAGTAACTGTTGTCTGACAAGAGCCTTTCAGATGAAACTGCCCCCATTACAGCTGTAATAAAATCAGAACAGAAGATGAAGAGCCTGGCTTTATGGGTTCATCCTCCACTCCCCCCTCTTTAGGGAAGATTTCTATCATTCACTCTATTTTGTAACACACTGAAGTATTTAGAATCACAGGTTTTCATGCCACCTTCCTCAGAATCAGGCAAAACCTCTGCAACCAGGCAAGGGGGGTGAAGTAGCAGCTTTGCTATTACAGAATAAAAATGTCTCAGGGACATAAGAGCACCCAGAACATACAGGCCAAGAAGGCTGGAAGCAGCATTTGCCTGAGGGAACACTGGTAAAGTGAAACACTCACTTCTAAAGTCTGGCCTAGCAAATAATTCAGGAAAAGGCAACATTTCAGTAGCTTTCAGTTGTGTTTCTATTTGAACACAAAGTAAGACATGGATTTACAGGGCAGCAGCACCATCTGGGAGCTGAGAGGGTTCCTCTGATCCAAGCTGGCCACATTCAGAGGAAGGCTCCAGATGGTCAGGAGTTGCATTTATCAAGGAATTAAGTTCCTAAATGTAAGTTAGTTATCAGCAAACAGATGGGCCTCCTGACATTGGCTACAGTTATTGTGGTACCTCTGTTAGTCCCTCCCAGAACTTCAGCAAGTTCTGCTCACGGGATGCTCGTGAGCATCACTAAAACCCTACCACTTCTCCTCAGAACCAGTTTTGTGGCATCCCAGTTCCAGCAGTTATGCCAAACAAAGCATAGATGTGGTTTTTTTACTTCTGGAGCATTTTCATGCAGCATCAGAGCTTATCAAACCCTCTTCTGGGAGGGTTTTCCTGAGGCTCTAGAACAGCATATGGAAAAGACCACATCTGTTCAAATAAAATAATCTAAACCACAGCTCGTGAGTCACAGTTCTTGAGTCACACTAAAACTTTAAAAGAATGAAACACTCATATCACAAAGAAACCAAGCACATACTTCAGCTTTAGGTATGTGCTCAAAAATCACTGGCATTGGTTTAACTGTTGGATTTAACCAGATTGACTTCAGTATGTATTGAAATTCTTTACTGAACTGGGAATTTTACAGATCTCATTTAACATGAAAAGTTCTAGCAATGAGCCAGGTGTACAGTAGTTATAAGCTTCTGAACTACTGATGGGGAATTTACAAAAAATGAGCTTCAGATTGCTGCAAGCCTGAATCCCCTTTGACTTCCACTGAAAATTCAACTCTTAATGAACTCACACAATTTACCACTTCGACAATGATTTCCATAATCCAGAGTTTGGCAAGTGAAAACATATTCTAAAGATCTTCTATGTCCCTACAGCTCTGCAAAATTTATTATTCCGTGAGTGGTATAAGAACAGGTGTTACAAAGAAGCACTGTCTTAAAACCCTTTAAAATCCATACTAATTTGCAGCAAATGCTACAGATTAGCAACAAGTCTTGGACAAACTTTCAAATCCTCAGTGTCCTTACCGAAACAACCGTCTCCTCAGAATCACCCGCACTAGGTGGTCTGCAGACAATTGTCAAGTATCTGTGTAGGTTTGGGGGGGATCTGCCTTTTAATCCATGAAGTAGCTCTCTCTGGTGACAAAGTTGAGATGTAATCAACTTCCCAGGCACCCACTTGACACCAACCTTCCTTCAGTCAATGCTTCCACTCGACAGAGGGGCTGCTGATTTGCCATTTCAGGTACAGGCTTTAAAGCACTGCAATAAAAAGGAGGAAGATGTACCAACCAATCCAGTTTGTCCCAGTCACAAACGGGGAGGGCATTGCTGTTTTGCTGTAACTTTTCCACAGGGACTTGCCCAGCAGCAACACGAGGGGCTGTTGTTCACTGATCCCTTGGCACTGGAAGGGGCTGTATCCAACTGGGGCACTTCCAGCAGTCCCACTGCCTGTGCTTCAGGTATTTAGTGTTGCCTGTGGCCCTGCTCCAAGAAGGCAGTTTATTTTGCACTAGGATAACGATAGGAAAAAGTCAGCTATAAAGAAAATCCAGAGGCAGAATCATTAAATATTAGTGGTGCCGGCAACATTCTCCCAGACGTCATATTCCTCCAGCTCTTCTTCACTCAGGGTCAGTGTTTGGGAAGAGTGTAAAAATGTCCATCAGGCAGCCAATACAGAGTGATTTCAACAGGCCCATAAAATGTTCTTGGGCTGGAACAGTGAGAAATCCCCTGTTGCTCAGCAGTCCTAAGTCAGACAAAACTCCCTTTCACATCACTGGGAAAACAGCCAGAGGGGAGGGTGAACACTGAAATCCACTCCTGGGGTGGTTCACATCCCGGAGGAGCTTGTCCTCACTGTCAGTGATTTCCCTGGGCTCTGGATCAGCCCCTGACTGCAGGGAAGGCACTGCAGTTGTGCACACAGAATCACAGAATATTCTGAGTTGGAAGGGTCTCACAAGGATCATCGAGTCCAACTCTTAAAGAGCACCACTGCCTCCCTGGTGGGAATCAAACCCGGGTCTCCCACATGACAGGTGAGGACACTCACCACTGTCCTAAAGTGGATTTTAACACCCTGCAACAGCTCCTGTCCCAGCAATCCAGAAAGGAAAAGCTGCAGAGCTTGGCAAAGGACCCTCAGCTGCAGCCACAGCCCCAGCTGGACCCCAGAGCTGCAGCCATCCAGAGAACTCTCTTTTCTTTATTCTGGTTACAGATTGTTTCAGTTTGGGAAAAATACTTCCCCTTAATTTTTATGTATTAAAACAAATTGTGTTATATGTACTATATAAATTATATACATATATACTGTATTATTAGATATAATGTTTTCTTTAACAAGTTATACATTGTATATATTAAAATGGTTAAAGAAAACTTCTTAACATACCTAATGTACAGAGGTATTCAATGCCAAGCTAGATTTTCTGCAAAAGAATATTAAAAACTGTCCTTTTACTTCACTGACCTATAAAATTTTTACATTTTAAAAATACCAGCAGTCCAACTTTGTCTCCTTATTGGTAGAGTTATGTTACCAAGTAGGTCATAAAGTAGTTTTATTTTTAAGTGTATTTTTAAACACTCACAAGGGACTCAGTAGATCCTCACCTATATAAATTCCTGATGCTTCCATGTGATCAATTAGAGACATTTTCCAAGCACAGATGATAATTACAATTATTAGCATCTATAATAAAATGACTAAGCTGGAGATATTTTTGGAAGGGTGCAAACTGTCACTGATCAGTTATATCACCCTGATCTCTCAAAATGTGTGCAGAGTGGGAGCATCCAGCAGGGATGAGAATTGCAGGTTACAAAGACACAAAATCATCTTTTTTTTGCTCAACCTACACATGATGGGGCCAGAATGCCTGTGGACATGTTCTCCTGTTCCGACTCAGTGTCAAGGACAGTGGCTCAAGGAGAACATTTCTGTGATCCAATGGAAGTTGGAAAGTCTGAATTCACAAGCCCAACTTGGCTGAAGCACCAGCTTTTCCCTATGATCTTGTAATATCAATGACTTGGTAAAACAGTAAATAATCACCTACACAAGTTCTGCACCAGATCTAAAGTGGATGGAGGGACTTTGATGAAATCAGGATTAGGCTCTTTGACCAGTCTGTTTGAAGCCAGTGATTTATTCCACCCTGGCAGAGCACCCTGGACAGCAGAGCCTGCACCAAAGGGCTGGTTGAGTGGTTAAACACTGTCTGTCTGTCCTTCCCCACCAGATATGGTGACAAAGACAAGAGAGTGAACAAAATCCTGAAATGAGCAGCAAGCAGAAAGCCCAGAATTCTCATACAAAGCCAGCTCCCACACCTAATACCTCATTTTAACTGTATTTCCTCTGATATCAGACTTCCACACACTCTTGCTGACTACTTCTCACAAAACAGCACTAGATATTTAGGATGCTCATTCAGAATATATGATGCCATAAACACTTGGAATGGACCCTGGGAAGCTCCATACTAAGCATATCTGAGTCAAGTCCACAGTCAGTCTCTGTATCCTCTTTCCCACACGCCTGCTGTAGAGTGATGTCTTTTATTAACAGAGCACAGCAGTCAGCCATCCCCTGATTCAGTACGGGGCTATCCAAAGAGCCAGGCTTGGGCTTTGGAGGGGAGGTACATTTTCTTTATGTTATGTGTTTTTCAATTATTAATTGAAAAACTGAACTGCTCCCTCTTTTTAGAATACACTAAACAGTGTCAAGAAAAGGTGCTGCTCCCATAGTTCATGGTAACAAGCAGATGGAACATCAGTAGGATAAATCCTCAACATTTAAAACTATTAAAAGAAATGCATCTGTTCTTATTTCTCTCTCCTATAAAAGATTATGAGAATGGGAAGAATTTGGAGGAAGAGAACCAGGGTCATATGGTTCCTAACAAAATGCATATGGTTTCTCTCTTATCTTTGTCTCTACAGCACATAAATAAACTAAATCGATCCCAGTACTGCTGCATATAAATAACTGTAGGATGACATTATTAGGCCAATTACTATGACCAGTTACAGACTAAAAGAAGATGACATTTTTCTTGTTGTATCTCTCAGCTCTTCAGTAATAATACTGGCTCCCATCCAGCCTTTTTCAGTGCAGTTACATCCACACGGGAGATGCTGGGTGGTATCTGCTACCACATCGTTCTTCTCACAATGGGTCCTTGATCTCACTATTTTAACAACTCAGTTTTGCTCCTAAGCCTGCTTTTCACTTCAAGTGTTTGGGTGCCTGTTCAGTCTCACTGTGCAGGGAGGGCTGGATACCTCAGGAGTTTAAATGAATGCAGCAGCTACACTGGGCCTGCCCAACTGAACTGCCGTTTTCAGTCATATTGATCACCTTTATAACAGGAGATGATCTGCCAGTTGTCCTTGGAGGTAATTTAAGGCACACGGGGAGATGGCCTGAGCTCCTTCACTGAGTTACTCTGCAGTGAGTTCCACTTACAAATGTGATGGATTCATTTACACCCCTCATGTTTTAGCTTACCCAGCTCTAGGAAATGTTAAAATCAAAGGGATAACAAAATCTGACAATCTCAATACTTCCTTCCTTTCCTTTCCCAAAATTTGTAATGAGATGAATGTAAACTTAATTTTTGTTTCCAGTGTAGTCTAATACCATTAGACAGGAGTGCAGGATGGTACAAAGGATTTCTGAACCTCCCTGGGAAATCCTTTACTGAACTAGAATTCATTGCTTGGTTTACTCTGCAATCCCTGCCTTTGCTCTCCTTCTGCAATTGCTTCCATAGCCAGTGTAAATTTGATTAAGCTTTGGGTTAGTTACTAAGAAAATTCCAATTTCCTAAGTTACACACCTGCATCCTGATTTGTCCAAAAAAACTGACCACACTGAAACACCAAGTTCCTGAACATATTTTCCTTAGAATGAAAATATCTGAGAGGGAAATTCCAGAGCGTCAGGGAAGAGCTTCTAAGCAATATGAATCTACAGAAAGTGTTTGGAACTGACAGAAGAAACCTCAGAGTCCACTCCTGATTTTGCTGCACTACCAGCTGCTGGCTCTTCCTTTCAAAAACAATCTGAAGCTGCTTCCGGAGAATCTGCACTCACCATCATAATGACACATGTTAATGACACGTCCCATCCCCCTGTGAGGAACTTACAAGGCTTAAAAAGGTAGATTCCACTGCTGGTCTCTCCTTTCCTGTCCGTGTTCCTCTCATACTCCACAGACCATTTTTCTTGTACACGACACCACTTCTCAGTGGCCTCCAAGGAATCCTTAACAGCAGAGCAAGGCTGCAGGATTAAAGGAAAAAGATTATTGAACTTTTAAGCCCTAATCTTTCCCCTCACTCAACTCCAAATACAATCGTTTACGCATAAGTTTAATTAATTCCAGAAGTCCCAGTTCAGTTTATTCCAGCATATTCTTGTGGGAACACTAGTTGAAAACTGGCAATTCCAGCAAACCACTCAGTTTTGGATCAGAACTTTCTCTGTTTCACTCCACTCAACCATCAGGGTCTGAGAGATGAACTGATAAAACCAGTGTTCCCTGGAACTGCCACGAGGGTGAGGATTGGAGGGTGTTCATCCCAGAAACCTGCACTTGTAGCAGGGTGAGATCCTTGAAATTAGAAATTCATCTGAAAGCTTCCAATAAATTCCTCTCCACTGAGCAGCTTGAAGACTGCTGGAAAATTCCCCAAAGACATGAAAAGTCCTTAGGGGAAGTTTTTATTCAGAGAATATCTGACTGGAACCAGTGGGATCCTCCTCAAACTTTACCCTCTAATAGTTTCACCTATCACAGAGGGGCCCTTCTGCAGTTTAAGCAGTGGAGTTGCAACAGAGGAGGAGTTTGGATTCCATGTATCCTTCAATTATTTGTCATTTCAATATTCTACATCACACTTTTAAGTCATATTTTAAATCTTGCATTGTCAGAAAACTCTATAGATCTTCCAAATTCACTCCTACTACTGAAAGTAAGCATATATTTTAAGGTAAGATGGGTAATTTGTGCAGGCTTTTATGATTAATTATTCCAAAAAGCAGTTTTAAAGACTCAAAAAAAATGCTAGCTTTTTCCATCACAAATATTTGGGTGCCCAAATAGGAGTCCAGGGTCCATCTGTGATGGAAGCCACAGGTACTCAGTATTCTGACAGTGTCTCAGTACAACCTCATTAGAGCAGCCAGTCTAACACCTGAACTTTCACAGCTCTCCACATATCAAAAATTCTAATGTAAGACAATGCAGAAATTGAAGAATAAAATATTCAACATATTCATACACACACTTTACCTTTCTCTGTTAATCAACAGTGAAATCAGAGAGCAGTACTTTGTCCTGGGCAGGACTACATCCATTTTTGCCTTATTAGCATTTACGAAGAAAAGATGAGGTCAAGATGAAAGCACATAAATAACAAGAAGGCAAATTGCTCTCACTGCAGTGAGAGGCTCATATTGCACCAGGTGCTGAGCCAGCTCTAGAGCAACAGCCACAGCTCTAGTGAAGCCCATTAAACCGAACTCCATCTTCCTAGGAAGGGTTGTATTAAAGAGCTTTGTGCTTTGGTGAACCTAAACTAAAGTTTCATAAGGCTTAAATTACTTGGTCCATGGTTCGTGCAATGAACTTGTGACTCGTGTGAACACGCAGAAGTTTCACAATCAAATAGGCAAAATGGCAAAATGCAAAAATCAGGGCAATCTGGTGCATCAAAAACTGGGGGGAAGCCACCCCGTGGCACTAGGGGTGTTCCACAGGCTGGGCTCTCCACCCATGACATCAGTGTCTCATTTATCTTCGCCATATCAAATTAATGGCACCGCAACAGGGAACCCAGGACACCCTTGGGCTCCTCCCAGAACAATTCTGGTCTACTAGTTTATTTATTCCATGCAAAATGTTTTTGATGTAACTTAAAATACCTTCAGATTTACTTAATATCACTAATTAAAAAGCTCCAGACTCTTAGATACACAGTTTTTTATCTTCATTTACAGAAATATGAATCAGTACTTGCAAAATGAGCAGCCCAGTGCATGGGTTCCACACCTACACTGCTGTGGGACACAAACTCACAGCCCCTCCCCTGGCTCAGCCCTGCTCCTGCTCTTAATTCATGCAGTTTAACCTGAGGTCACTGCCATATATGTCAAATAATTTTCTGAAGAATTTCCTGTAAAACTTATTGACACACTTTTAAGGGTTACAGGAGATGCTTCACAGACACAGCATTAAAATCTCTCCTAATCCCCTCACATTAAGCATGTCCAGACTACAAAAATATTTCCATACTCTCCCTGTTAAAAAAAAATAAATTCAAAATCAGAAGTTAAATATGCTTGAACTTAGCTTTTATCAAAATATAACTGAGACGGCACAAGGCCTTGTAAGTGCTTTTACCACCCTTGGTATGAGACAGCAATCAAGTGCTCTGTCATCAGGAGCATCATTCCAACATGACACCTGATGTTTGTTTGATTGGCACTGCAGAATTTGCAGACAGTTCTCTATAAGCAGGCACACAGAGCCGGCAATTAATGCCACAAATTAAAAGCCAAATCAAAATAAGACTATTTAGAGAATTTGATCAACAGCTCTGAAGGATTTAATCCCTCCCTCCAAGTCTTTTTACCTGTTTTTGTGCCAAAAGCCTTAGTTTAAATTCAGCACCAATGAGCCCAGAAGCCAAACGTGTCCTGGGTTGATCAAACGCAATGTGGCCAGAAGGTTACAGGAAATTATTCTGCTCTGATCCACCCTCACAAAATCCCTCCTGGAATACTGTTTCTATGATTCCATGGGATACATTTGTAGACAACCAATCTCCACTGGAGGTGCTACAGCCAAGCTGGAGAGTCAGTGCCAGCCTCACTCTTGCACCTCATGGACACAGCAAAAGGGCTCAAACACAAATCAGGCACAATGTGTGCGTTATTGGCCAGGAAAATAAAGGCACGAAGCAGGTTAACTGTGACCCTGTGAAAGGAATCCTTCAGTAGATGCTCACACTGACACCAAGGGGCCTTGGGAAGAAAGCAACATCTGAGCGAGCACTACACAGCAACTCTGCCAGGCCCAGGAATAGACAGCTTTGTTCAAGCAGATGTTCTCAAGGAATTGGAAATAAACTTGTTTGCAGGAAAAATAGACAAGGTCATCAAGAGTCAAATTCAGCAAGGCCCAATCATGAAATGGCATTAAGTTTGCACTGATGCCCTGGTGTTACTGGAGTTCAGGCAGAATAGCAGAGTCTTCAGCTCCACAGTTGGGATTATTAGTGCTTTGGAAAAAACCCCAAGACAACAGAATTTTGCTGGGATGGACACTGGTTTAGATCTCCTGATAAAAATTGCATTTTGCGTGTACAATGCATCTTAGTTCACATGTTCTTGTCAAGAAAAACCTCAGCTTGTTTGCAGACAATCTGCAGAGTTACCAAAGAGTTCTTTGGAAAATAGATTTTTACTTGCAAAGTAGTATGGAAAGTACACACACCAGTGAACGAAAACAGGAAAAGTTTGGAATTCCATTATGACACTTTTACAGTCATTCAAACTACAGCTGCGGTGATTAATATTTATGATCAGGTTATCTTTCCCCTCCAAAACAGTCTATTTCATAATAATTCTTGAAGACAATATGCAGATGCCATATGGTCCCGTGAACATCTGCAGCCCAGAGCCATCTCTGTCAGGAGCCCTGAATGTCAGTGTGAGATTGCCCAGGAGTTTCCATCTGATCTGCTGCCTCAGGGATTGAAAGAGCAATAACAATAAAGGGAACCGTGAGTGTTGTTTAATGTTTTCCAATGGATCATGCACATTAGAAACAGCAATTAATGATTTGGTTTATAATGCTTCAGGGAATTACTGTCCAACAAAATAATGTAAGTAATTTGAATTTGCAATAAAGTTTAAGTGTGCAGGCACCTCGTGGCAGCACACAGCACTGATTTGCCCGAGGAAAACAACACTGTTATTGCAGCCACATCAGGATAATCCACAGAAAAAGCCGTATCAACCCTTAAGTGATTTGATTATACTCTCTTACTGTGCCTGAGTCCTCCAAGGCATATTCAAACCCAAATACACCTCACTGAAACACCACAGGAGCAAAAACACAGCACAGGGTTAAAGAACTCTTTTTACTCTCTAAAAGCATTGCTGCAGTCCTATCGTCCTAAATAAATACCCCAACACTGGCAATTGTCATTATTATTCCATTTTTAAGAATGCCTGTATCATTTAGCCCACGGCACCAGAAGAAATTAAAAATCAGACCCATGAAATAACCTGTATAAGAAAGAGCTGGATTTGCCCCAGCTTCCCATGGCCATTTTCTCTAAGGGTAAACATACTTGGTAGCTGCAAATAAAAAATTCAGATTAGTACCTGTCTGTCTGCAGCCCCAAATATCCAACCTTTCCCTCCTAAAATTACTTGCAAAAATAATGCTGTACATCATGGTCTGCAAGTCAATACATCCAAAGCCAGAGAAGAAATAAGTTTTGGAGGAAAAGACCTCTGAAACAGAGCTTCTCTGCTAAGGCAGAATTTAACTCTTCACCACCAAGGGGGTGTTGCAAATTTTGCCTGTGCACATGAAATGATTTATTTTAAATACTTATCCAAACACAAAACGCGGGCACTTGATCCCAACATCTCAAACCGAAGTTGTGTACATTAAACTTTCACACTCCTACTCCATATTCATGTTACTCTTTTTTACCTAGGGCATTTCTTCTGACCTGCCCAAGAAAGTCCTTTAATGGATCTGTTTAGAGGCTGAGAAGCATAACCAGAAATGTTTTCAAAGGAAACTGAATGCATTTTGGTAATACATAAGAATTTTATTGAAATGTGCTTATGCGAGCTGGGTGAAATTAATTTTAAATGTCAGGTAAATATTAATTACTTTTTATTGACAAAAATATTGAAAAAAGTTTTCATTAGAAATCTAAAACTTCTGCAGAAAATTCTTAAGCATCTTGAACGGGCTGATATTTATCAACATCAGAGATGACATACTCGGATTTGCTTTTTTCTCATAGTATAGTGATATCTTCAAGATACCTCTGAATAAAGTTACCCTAGTGTCTCTAACGGCTGACAAAAATGCACTGATGGATTAAAAAATCCTAAATATTTCTCTCTTACAGAGCAATCACAGTAAAGTTATTCTTCCCAGCATGCCTCACCTGCAGCAGCAGAGCTTTCATCTGGCTCAAGTTTTTCAGCAGAGTCCGCATCATCCTGCAATGTAAAGTCATTCCCATATTTCATGTGCTACTTCTCCTGTCTCCAGCAATTTCCTCAGAGTCTATTCATCACACTGCAGCAGCTCAGTGATATTTATTTAGGCAGCTGCACTTACATACCAAGAGGCACCACATATTCCGAGGGTGTCATCCTCCCAAAGCCCACACGTGCACTGTCACTCTCTCCAGGAGCTCCAGGCAGGAGTGTCCACTCTCCCCTGACTGGGCACGTCTGCCCCATGCAAGAGGTAACACAACTCCACACCAAACTGCAAAAAGATTGACAAAGGGGAAACACTCCTGACAAAACAATACTGCTGTGGCATTGTGGCATCCTGTGGCAAGCAGGATTGTAGGAGAATGACCCTTTCTTCCACAGCCCATCCCCCGGAGCAGGAATGCCTTCTGAATGCCTCCCACTGCCATATTTAATTACTAATCATGGGAGCTGGATGAAATCAAGCAAACAAGTCACTACTCTAATTTCTGGCATTTCCAAAAAATTAGTATCAATCTTAATGCATAAAGTCAAACCTTGAACACAGAGTAAAATTCACTTTGTTCAAGCCCCTCATGCCAAAGGCAGTGACTTGCATCCTCCTCTGGAACAGGAAAGTTGAGCTACACTAACACAGCTGAGCTGTGCAGGTACCTGCAGCCTTCACTCAGATTTCAGCTGTGATGGGCATCAAGATACTCACCTGACCAAACACATTTTATAGCTCAGGTCCTTCCAGGAGAGCAGAAACTTCCCCAGCTCCAAATGAAGGGACAGAGAGTTTTGTCACCTCTGTAGGCAGGACAACTCTGCCAGATAAATGTGATGGGGGTTGTTGCTCTGTTCTACACCACAGAAACTCAGCCATATGTGTGCAGGGCAGGTCTGTGATATACAACAGCCACCTATGGATAGGACATCAAGAATATTTTAACATTTATTGCCACAAGGATATTTAGCCAATAGAACAACTGTATGTCAACAGAGTAGTGAGGGCAACCTCAACACAAGAATGTGCGAAAGGACCATTTGTGGCCCCGTCCATGTTATGGAATGTGCCTGCTGCAGGAGGTGGGAGGTAAGACTTGTTCCTCCCTGACTCCTGACAGAGAATCACTCACCACAAATCAAGAACTCCCTGGAGATCCCTATTTTAGTGCCCAGAGGAAGCGTCTATCCATGTTATCCCATACATTCCTTATCTTCTTCCACACTGGCTTATCAACCCAGAGCCTGCCATGAAAGCTACCAAGGCTTAAACTTTGCTGCCTCACATATATCTTGCTGTGCCTATAAATCTGATATCACAAGAGATGTGTTTCTGGAGACTTCCTGTAAATCACTGCAGAGGATCCTGGTTTTCCTCTGGGTCAACGAATAATCATGAACATCCATCAACAATTAAATACTATGGAGCTAATCAGGCATTACTATCATCAGATAGTACCAATTCTGGTTTGTTTTGAAAATCTATGCTTTATAAAGAATGCATATTTTTGTGCTTTATGTCTGCAACAAATATGTACATGAATTATTAATGTGCTATAAAATGAGTATATTTGGGGGGGGAAATGAACTACCTAGGGCATTTTCATATAAATGACTACAATTTAACTTTCAAAAACATTTCATTTTTCAGCACTCTGCTCACTTCAAATTGAACTCTGTACATTGGATTTGGCCAAGCATGTCACAAGAAACCTCACACTTGTAAATGATTAACCCATGAAGACCCAGCACAGATTAAATACAGAAGCAGCAGCCATGCAACAGCAGGCAGATATCACTCACCCTCCAGAGGTTTTAACAAGTTTCTGCATGAGCAGCTCCAGAAAGCTGAAGCCAATTGCTGTAATGCTTGGATGGGCTGTTTAGCAGCAGCACATCACTGCTCTTCCGTGCCACTGCTCTAAGCTGTGCACCAGGAAAAGCCTCCCACACACAATGTGTGCCCTGCCCACGGGCTGGTGGCTTTGCTGGGCTCACAAGGGCACTTCCCTCTGCTCTGCCACAATCAGCTCCTAGCACCAAACAGTGTAACTGGGTGTGGAGGAAGGGGGTTGAGTATCCAAAGAACCCTTACATACCTGAGACACTACTGAAGGCAGCATGTTCTTTGTTGCCTTGTTCTAATACCAAAGCCCAGGTAAAATGAAGCACAATAGGGAAAAACAAGGTCAAAATGAGTAACTGTGGATTTTTCTGTAGAAAAGTAATGAAAATGGATTAAACTGAAGCAAAATTCACACACTAACTTCCAGGTGAATGTTTTAATTCCAAATTGAAGTAAACCCAAACTAAAGTAAAACTCTGCCTGCAACAGCAGGAGATGAGTTGTTCGAGTTTAGAGGTTCTTCAAACAAATGGTTTGGGACAGAACATACAGCAACGCTCCCAACACCTCCACTCAGGATTTCCTGCAGCTCCTTCTGTCCAGTTCCCACAACAGACTTCCTCATTTAATGGTCTCTTATTCCTGAGGATGCCATTCCCGAGATCCAGAGATCTGATGCACATCTGGCCACAGCCGTGGCAGATGGAAACATCCTCTTTTAAGTCTTTAAAATACTCCTCTGGTCAGGAAAATATGCCAAACTATGCAGACAAGGATTTATTTGAAGCAGGTTCCTACAACCAGTGTTCAACAGGAAGGAAGCCCTTCAACTTCCACAAGGCAACTGGGTGGGCAAATAAAGAGGGGAAAAAAGGAAAACTCATTTGGAAAGTCTAGTTGTTAGAAAATTCATGAATGCAATTTAGTGATTAAGAAATGAGTATATATAACCTACACTTCAGGTGATGATTCTGTAATAATGGTGACATAAAAGTTTTATAGGCAGCTTTAGCTGTTAGAAGAGTTCCTACATTATTAAATCGATGTTCAGCAGATAAAGTAACACTCTTTTGTATAAAGAAAAGGTTTGTCTGGTTTAATTTTTTAATTAGTTCAGTGTATAGCTTTCACTGCATTTCTTTCCCAGCCTCTTTTCTCCAATACAGAACTACTATGTACTAATGATCTTGCCCTGAACCCAAAGTTATTGTTTCAAGAAGATAAAGCCTGTATCTGCATAAGCTTCTAAAGCATTACATCTTCTGCTTCCCCAGAAGAATGTATCACAAAGCCAAGCCATGAATTTAGAAGATTACACAAAGTCAGAGAAACTGTGATTCTGCGATTTAAAAATATGCAAAACTAACAATCTTTGCTCTGCTGATTTTTACACATTTTAACAAATCAAAGACCCATACAATTTGAGCTGCTTCTTCCTGAAGCCCACAACAAATACAAAACTTTGCACCAATATGAGCTGTGATTAATTCCTCAACAGAAAAAGGAGCCCATAACACAGCTGGGAACATGCTGTCCAGTACCCTGCGTGCCCTGAAAATTAGTTTCAGAGGTCGAAGAAAATACGTTTTCCTTTTTAAGTTCTCTTTTATCCACAGATTCAAAGATTTTGCTTTTGCTATTTGACTTTCACAGGCACTAGGGCAAGGATCATTTCACATGTATACGCAGCGTTCAGTACAACTGACCTGATACAATCACAATTGTAGTAAAATATGTGACACAAGTCATCATAGATAAAATACATATCCCTTTTTTTCAGGAAAAAGAAAAGAAAGCTAGAGGACAATTCACTATTGCAATTCATCTTCTCCGAAAAAAAGGAAAAGAGAAAAATCCCGCTTTGATGATTTTTCCTCCTGAGGACACCAGAGGAGTCATGTTGGCATTTCCCCACAAAAGATAGTGGTGGTCTAATTTTCTGCTGCACAGCACAGGGGAGCCAGAGCCAAAGCTGTCTGTGCTCCTGGCAAAGGGCTGCTCATCACTCATCTAATCCTCAAAGGGTGACAAATCGGGAGATTTCCACTTGAAAAGGAAACAAACTGTTCTGAGGAGCAACTGCTAAGTGATAGGTGTGGGAATACTTTGATTTCTGCAGGTGAGAAAAAGAGAACTCGGGCATTGTCAGAGTGAAATAACCTTGTGGGTCCCCAGTAAACCAAGCGGCCGGGATGTGTCTGGCTGGGGCGAGCTGAAGGAAAGCAGAACACCCTCTGCTGAGGAGAGGCAAGTCCAGCCAGAAGGTGTGTGCCGAGAGCACCCAAAACTCCCCGGGTCACAGGGGAGCCGAGCGTCCATCTGCCTCCTGCTTTGTGTGTCAAGCTGAACGGTCTGTTTGGAATGCTTCGATCCTCCTGAAATCTGGTCTTATCAACAAAGCTTTCTCCTTTGAACTGTCACACATGACCTTCTCGAAGGAACCTGCACTTCTGACTGCCTACCAGCTCTTCAGTTCTGCTAGGGAGCCCTGGGGATCTACACTGCTTTCCTTTCCTGCTTCAGTGATCCAAACCCCAAGGGCTCTTGCTGCTCACTGCATGGATCTGGAGAGGGTCTCATGATGGGGCAGTGATGCACTTAAAATAGGTAACACCCTCCTACCATTGCCATGGGAAGACAAAATGAGGTGCACAGGCAGCAGCTCCCAGTGCTCTCCTCCAACACTGAGCTGAGGCCACAGGGACCAGGGGACCAGCAATCTCTATGAGCACAGTGGGGACAGAGGATACTCAGGCAGCTCCTGCCGAGAGCAGGGGGATGGCCCAATGGGGGCATTACCAATTTCAAGTTTTCCTCTGGGTGACATTCACCATGTGCATGGCATGCTTGGTCACCCCCAGTGAGCTGGATTTAATTTCATGAAATTATTTCTCATTTTAATTGAATGTAGCGGTGCATGATCAATAAAGGGAAGCATTATCTTAACTGCTGATCACTAATTCATAAAGACACCGGGCTTCTCCCAGCAACACTGATGGGCTGGTTTGCCTGATTGGTTTTAATGTATGCTAAAAAATGGGAATTGAACAAAGCTCTTTCTCTGTACCTTGCAGTAAGCTGATAGCTGACTTCCATTCACATCCCTGCACCGCTCTGCATTCAGATCTATCTGGAGATTGTACAGCTGTGTAAGAAGTTTCCGCAGAGAAGCACAGGATAAAAGGTGTGATACAACATTGCAAAGTTCCATATTAGAGTTTCATCCAGTAGTCTCCCTATTTGATTCAGAAACCAAAGTCTGACAGGATCTATGGACCTTAATATCAAATTGTCATTCAAGGAGGCAGTAAATGCAGTTACAGACACTTGCTATGAAATCAAGAGATACAGGAGGCACAGATGCAAAGCACTGAATTGGTACAATTCACTTTTGCCAGCTCATGTAAAAAGATAAAATAAAGAGTGACTTTACATCAGCTTTATATCCAGTACAGTACAACATGATTTAACATAAATTTTGATAGAAGAAACACTGTCAGCTCCTTTGAATAACCCCAGAGAAATAAAATAATATACCCATCCCTCATCTAGACGAAGTTCATATTGTTGAGTGAACTGCTATTACACAAATACAGCAATAACAGCAGAATTCGAGGTGTTAATCACTAACTCTGCCAGATAGGGATTACCAGGGACAAAACACAGAGGGCTCAGGATGCTGTGAAACTGCACAACAATATCCAAGGGAGCTTCTAACCAGCCTCTTCTGCCTCCCCAGTGTAGCCCCAGTCAGGCTGATGTCACATGGAGCTCAGTGCTGCCCAGAGCTCCAAGAGAAAGTAAACGTAGCAAGACTGGCACACACTGAATCTCACATTCATGGAGATTGGATTTAATGTGCACCACTCTCACAGATCAGTAAAGTGTGTTTTCTCTCAAATATCCTCTCTTAGGGACTCTTCATCTTGCATGTGGTTCAGAAAAAGTTTCCTGAATGCATTTGAGAAATATTGATTAGAAGAGTATTTACAAATACAGGAACAAAGCCAACTTGAAACAAACCTAGAAGTTTTCAGTGAGCACTGGATTTATCTTGGCAACAATAGTATTTCCTATCCCTTCTTCCTTATTTTTTACAAATTCCAATTCATAGCTCTATACTGTAAATGAAAAGATTTGAAATTAAGAAGATGAAATAAAATACCATCTTTTAAATATGCAATACTCAGTTTATAGCTCTTTTCCCTCTGGCATCTTGTCAGCATAAAACAAAAAGGCTCAGGAAATCTAAATGAGAAAAGCCCCACTCCCATACTTTATCAGTGAAGAATTTCCATGGCAATACTGCTTTGAAGCTAAATGGTTTTATTTATAGACAAAGCAGTTCTCAGAGTTCATTTGCATTTTCTCCAGATTACCCTAACCATACCTGATCAGTTGTTAAGATCTACTGATACTATCTGTGCAGTGCCAGCAATTCACTTAAATATTTGAAATATGAAATGATAAAGAAATTAAGTGCTCATGCTACTTGCCATACTCACAACAGACTGCCAGGGAGTGCACAGGGTGATGGCACAGAGCAACTCCCATGGTCACTTTGTAGAAATATCTACTAACAGTGCTGAGAGCAGGATGAACAGGGAGCAAACAGAGGGCATAGGTGTGGGAGCACCAGAGGAATAGAAGGGTGACAGCTACTGACAGCAGGTCATGATCCACCAATGCCCAGGTGGGAAAAATAAAGGATACTGGAAGAGAAACTAAACCCAAGAAGAGATGGTGGTAGAGAGACACAGAGTAGGGGAAAAGCCAAGTCAACACCTGGATAAGTAAATCTTAACCATGGAGAAGAGTAGGACACAACAGTCATAAGGATCACAACTACTCTGGGCTCCTGAAGGGTACAAACCAGGCACATTCCAAACCAGCACAGACTGAACCACATTTGGAAGGTTACAGGATACACAACAAGAAGCAGAGAGCCAGCATGGCTGGTCCTCTTCTTCGCCTCCAGGAACCCTGGCCAGGCCACATGGGAAGCACGCCTTGGTGCCTGGATGCTGACCTGCACACTGGGACACGTGCATTTTGGTGCTTGAGGGAGAGGGTGTAAGCAAAGTAGTGTTTGTTCCTCCTCCATCGATAATTGTCACATTCTTGTAACATTAATTACTACACCTTGTCTTGCAGAGCTGTAAAAGATAGTTCCAGCTTTTGCCTTCAACCCTGATGAGGGGGAAGGCCGAAAAGAAGGAAGAACCATCCCTAAGAAATCACTCCCATTCGAAACAAAAGCAATAAAGATGGCAATACCTAGTGAGAAATATGCTTTGGGTATTTATTTCCTGGCAAAACCACTGTCAGTTGCTCCAGCAGAGGCAGAGAGCATGTTATGTTTTATTTGCAGAAACCTGTGATTAAGCTCAGCTATTTGAGCATTGCCTGCAGCTTTGCAAGAAAGTTCTTTGCTCATACTCCTAATAAATATTCACACATAGTTAATCTCTCAGCAAGATAACTCTGTCACCAAAGCCCACAAATAAGGTTTTTTTTTTCTTCCAAGAACACTATGCCAAAAAACTGGAGAGGGCTCAAGAGAAAAAGGTCTCAGCCTTCACTGCGCTGGACCCCAGGCTGGGCTGCCCAGGACAGGGAGAAATGCAGCCTTGGTTTCATGAATGGGAAGACTCCAGCCTTGATTTCGTGAAAGTCAGGACTTCAAACTGTACCAGCCAGAATGGACAGGCAGTTATCACCAGTAAGGTCACTGCTGTACCAGCTGAGGTACAAATGCAGGGGGAGGAAAGGTTGCTCCTGTTCACTTCAATCAAGGACTGTCCCTCTGGTATTACACATTCCAGAAGACGGACCTTTAACTGGGACTCTTGGTGGACACAGCAAACACAAGCACCTTTCCTACAGCATAAGTTCCGATGCAGGGCACTGACAGCTGCTCTGTTTACTGAACTTAAAAAAACCTCGGAGAACCAAGAGCTGCTTTCAGCTTTACCAAAGAGCCATAGGCACATTATCTAAAGATTAAGTGAAAACCATCAGCTGCAGCATTCTTGCAATAATTTAATGCACACCACAGGGCCATCCAAAAATCTCATGAAAACAACACATTCTTTAGCTCCAGTAACCATATTACTGGAAATAGATTTTGCACAATCCTCCTTCAAACAGCCATTTAAACCCCAGGCTTAAAGGAGATTATGCTGTTTGCTGATTTAAGCTGAAAGGGAAGCTTGTTCCAGTCATCTGGGGGCTCCAGAGGCAAAAGCTCATCTGCCAAATTCCCTCTTTATCCGAGTACAATGTACAGCATCTAAATTGTGATGATAATCTTGAGGCAAAACGACTTTGCTTTCAAAGATAATGTTTAAGTCAGTTTCTGAAGCTTTTCTGGCTTTTCTAGGGATTGTTTCAACTTTGGTCTAACAGTGATATGATGTTGCCTGATCTGCTTGATCTAGGAAAGGTGACTTACTTCAATATCAGTACAGATAACTCTTCTGGAAACCTTCATCTTTTACCCAAAACACAGAGGTCAGTCAACTCCTTACAGGCACTAAGTACAGAGAAGGAAAAAATTGGAAGCAGAGTCTAACTAGGGGTTATTGTGGGACATAAGTTCAGCATTTATCTCCAGTTCGGCTGCCCACTCCTCACATTTCCCTGGGCGTATGTACCTCCTCGACTTGCAGAGAAGTGGCTGGGCCCAGCCATGGCTGCTCCCCTGTGATGGACCTCACCCACAGGGCTTCATCCAGCTCTGGGGTCCTCAGCACAGGAAGGACATGGGCCTGCTGGAATGAGTCCAGACAAGACACCAATATGATCAGAAGGATGGAGCAGTTCTGCTATGAGGAAACACTGAGAGGATTGGGACTGCTCAGCCTGAGGAAGAGAGGGTTTGGGGGTCACCTAATCGCAGCCTTCCAGCACCTGAAGGGAGTCTGCAGGGAGAGGAACTATTTACGAGGGCCTGGAGTGACAGGGCAAGGGGAAATGGCTTCAAATGGAAAGAGTTAGGTTCCGTTAGGTTAGATATGAGGAAAAAAATTGCCCAGAGAAGCTGTGGATGCTCCATCCCTGGAAGTGTTCAGGGCAGGGTTGGACAGGGTTTGGTGCCACCTGGGATAGTGGAAGTCCATGGCAGAGGGTGGAGGCAGAAGATCTTAAAGGTCCCTTCCCACCAAGGCCTTTCCATGATTCTCTGGTTTTGGTACTTATTCAGCCCTTGGGGTTCAGTTGCTGCCATTTGCTCCAGAAAAGATGAGAAAAGAGCCAAGTTCCCACATAGCAGCAACAGCCAAGGCAGCTGGAGCCATCCTGGTCATCCCACTATGAGCACCAGCCCAGTGGCACAGACCACAGAACTTACTCTCTGCATCAAACCCTATTAAATTAGGGAGGAACAACCTCCTCTGCCCAGGCAAATTAAGGTACACAGTGTGCAGTACAGCAGAGTTCGGGCCTCATGCAGATTCTTCTGTTATTGTCACAGGAAGAAAATGTGACAAATCCCATATGAACCTCCAGGGCTGACGGACACCAAGGGCTGCTCAGACAGACTGAAGGAGGAACTACAGCCTCAATTGTTCTTCACATCCCTTCTTTACAAATCCCTCTGTTATTTTTTGCCATTTTGTACTGTGAAAATGGCAAAGCAAGGGAAGGATCATACAGCGATTATGAACACGCTCACCTCTCCAAATATTTCCAGTACCATATACTGCTCACACCCTACCTTACCAACTGGGGTCTCCAGTGACACACATCATTTTTCTTCCTCTTATCACAGTTGGGATACTTCCCTTTCCACACTCTAACCTTTGCTTTCCATGATTATTAACACTTGATGAAAAGGCAACAAGAATGCATAATATACTACATGAGAATTTAAAAGGCAATGCAGTGGAAAGCTGTTAATGGTTAAATGCATCATTATGTCCAGCAATATTACACAATTAACAAATTAAATCATTTAACACTCTAACACTGCAAACTTCCATTAAATGTGTAATTTCATATATGAAATAATTATTCATTTATCAATAGAAGATGACTCTACTTCAGTACAAAAGTAAAAAATACAATTAGATGCAGCAGGGCAGAACGAATTTCTGGTAGTAAGACGAGCTGGGGCTGCGTGTGCAGCGCTTCTGTGAGGCCTCAAACTCATAATTCTCATAGGACAATGCCTCTAAGTATCTCAGGTCATTAGCAAAATTACATAGCTAATGAAGGTCAAATTAATGGAGCTCTGGAACATTTTATAAGCCTGTAAGAACAGCTACTTGTTATACATCACCAAGAAATAATTGCAGGCAGAGTCAGTCTCATGAACTCATTAAGTTTTAACAATGCAAGCAGGGCAAGCTATTCCCCAAAGAGAATCTCCTCTGACTGTGAGGCTGATACATCCCCAGGCCCCAAAGGCAATCCTACAGGGTTTGGGAAGCTGAGCCCTCAGGTGTGCAATGCAGACCAGCTGACAGTCCCCACCATCCGGGACAGGGAACTGGAGAAACCCAACCTGTCCCCTTCAGGGCAAATCACTTCTGGAACATAAAACAAAATATATTTTAAGTATTTTCTAGTGATTTTCTGCAAGTGGTTTCACATGTAGCCCCTACAAATTCTGAGTACCTATTAAATCTATCAGTTCTCTCTTAAAAAAATATGAGTAGTAGTAGTTTTTTCAATTTCAAAATACCCGCCAAAAAACAGCCACTGAGAGTGACCACCCAGTCTGGACAACAAATATCACTCTTAGGGACACTTGGTGTTTTGCTCTTGGAAGAAGTACAGACTGTCAGTACAACGTATTAAAGTGATCACTAAAGATGATCCAGATTCCCCCTAGCTTGGAGATGTAGCAATATTTCTGGAGGGGAAAAAAGGAAAAAAAATAATTAATTTATGCCACTCAACCTAACAGGATTTTGGACCAAACTGCTGGCTTGCACAGCCTCCTCAGGTCCCAAACCCAATACTTACGGATACTGGGGAGAACAGGCTGCTTGTTCACTGCCTTGTGATACTCCAGTGAAACTGCAGTAGACTGGAAGTTGAAAAAAAAATCAGGTAAAATGACAAAAGTCTTAAACTTTCAGGAAAAAACAAGAGATTCTCACAGGGCAAGTATATAACGTAGCCTGTACATTAGATCCAGCACTGCCCAGCTAGGTTAGACCTAAAGGTCTCAGGGGCCCTACTGGAATTCTCTGAAAAAATGTATAAAGTTCACCTGGAAGATGAGGAATCTTTTGCTTTCTCCATATATAGCTACTGATTCACATATAACTATTACAGTCCCAGGTCTGTAGCTTAATAACCCTCTTATAAAAATTAACACCACAATATTCCACAATCCACATCAATGGCAGCTCTCCAGAGCTCCCAACTTCAACAGCTCCCTGGGCAACAAGTTTCATAGGCTAATTCAATACTATGTTGTCTTTACTAATTTCATTAAAGCTCTTTATTGAGTTCATACCAAAACTGCCAAGTCCTGCTCTCAGCACTCCCGAATCTCCTGCAGTTTTTAAACCTTAGACATTGCATAATTTCATCTTAACCACCCAATGAACTGTAAAGGACACCTATATAAAACAGCCCATTGCAACTAGGGAAAGACTCCACAGGACCATAAAACAGGAACCATGGAAAATAATGATTCATTTTTCAGCTTCCAGGAACATTGCTGGTTTCACTGCTGTCCACAGAGGAGCCATAGATGCTGCTTTGCTAAATTCCTGACCGACTGCAGTCAAATATATCACACCGGGCAAGGCTGAACTCTGGCAACATCACTGGATGCCTTTGCTGGACACGCCATCATTTCCAACTGAAACTTGCTGGGGTTTCTGCCAGCCCATTCCCAGTATTTTATTAGCTGCAATGGAAAATAATGCTCTTCACACACTGTGGCAAAGGGTTATAGAGAATGAACAAACCATTTTCTTGCTGGGCCAGTATCAGCACATCTCAATTCAGTTCGGACTCATAACATCTACAATAGAATCGAGAGTGTGAGATCTACTCATCCAGTGTGCTAAGAAGGTCACTGTCTGCTGAGGAGGTTTTATACTGCCTCTCCAAAACATCTATGAGATTTAGAATGCCTAGACCATTTCTCCTGCCCCATTACGTGCTGACTGCTTTTGTCCCTCACACGCACTATATAGAACACAACAGGCACATGTTAGCGATGAGTTGAGTCCCTGAGCCATTCCCAAGGTTTGCAGGATTATCTGTTGTAGAGAGCACCTTGTACCCTCAGAAGGTAACTTGGTGAATGGGGCCATTACACAGTTTCAGTTTAGACTCAGTTCTTTTATGTGGGAGAACTGTCCAAATTCCTGGAGAAACTTGATATGAGTGACCACTCAAGTGATTAACCTGAAGAAGGTTCTTTAAAAAACCTACACATTTTTGTCTATTCCCTTTTGTTCTGAATTCTTTTCAGTGCAAGGAGTACCTCCTCTCACATGTTCTCTGACAGAGGTAATTACAGAATCACAGAATATTCATTGAGTCCAACTCTTAACACTGTCTCCCTGGCGGGAATTGAACCCGGGTCTCCCACATGCCAGGTGGGAACGCTTACCACTGTACTAAAGTGGATTTTTTCATATGGCACAACTTCAAGCATCAGCCCAGAAGAACCAAGTTCAGCCTCGTCTCTGTATAAAGGATGGAGAGCAGCAGCTACTCCAGGGGGCAATTTGATTTTCACCAGGCAATGGTTACTTTATCTCCATCTCCACGCACCACATTCTTCTAATGAAGAGTCAGATTTTCCATGAGACTTAATTACAAATTGAATTTTGCTTTTTTATTAATACAGACAGTGCAAGATTAAGTTAAATTAGCTGTTTTGTTGAACACTTATGCTATCCAATTAAATTTTTTAGAAATATATTAAGAGAAGATCACAATCAAAGCTGAATTAATTTCAAAGATGAATGCCAGTTTTTATGCATTGAGGATTAATCTGTTAGTAGTCCCTGTGAAATCAATTGGGTTTCTTGTAAGGCACAGCAATACTCTGCAGAAGAGGGGAAAGTATAGCTGGATCCTTTGCAACCAATTACCTATTTGTAAGGAGTATTTAATACTGTTATATAGTTATTTACACAATTACTAAGAGATTTTTTTTATCCCAAACCCACAGGATATCAGGGAAGCTTCCAATATATCCAAATGTAAATATAAGAACCAGCCTCATCAACACGAATCCAAATCTGCCACTGATGGTGCACAAAGTTTGGTACACACACACCTCAGCACTGTTCCCTTTGGCCTCAGTGCAGCAACTACTGCAAACACAATTAGCAAACAAATTAATTTCATCGCACAAACACCGTAGTAAAAATCTCCCAAAGCCAGCTGGACTGTGGGTGGTAAAAACAGCTCCTGAAAGTCCCTAGAGCACCTTGGCTGGAAGTGCTCAGAGGTGTCTGCTTTAGTATAGCTTCTCTGACCCCTGTCCCTTCACCCTGATGTGCCTTAAAAAGTGAACAACTTCTGTATTTTATCTTTTGCTTTAAAACCCTGAGGCTGGCATGCCTAAAATGAAGACATAAGGGGAGTGGAGCAGAATCTTAGCCCAATATAAATCCAAATAAGTGAATTCAGAGAAGCTGAGCACACAGCTGGGAAGCACAGAGCCCCTTCCTGGTGTATGCCGTGTTCTCGGTAACAGAAATGCCAAAGGCAGGGGAGAACCTGCCACGTTTCTAAACCTCCGCCCCTCCCTGTGAAGCTCCAGCAACTGCTCCCCAAAACGAGGCCCACATGATCATTGTGAAAGCTCTGGTCAAACTCTTCCCCCATAAATTTTTCAATATATCGGGCCTCAAGCTACGCCAGGGGAGGTTTAATCTTAACGTTAGGAAGCGTTTTTTCACAGAGAGAGTAATTGCGTATTGGAATGGGCTGCCCAGGGAGGTGGTGGAGTCTCCATCCCTGGAGGTGTTTAAGAGAAGACTGGACGAGGAGCTTAGTGACATGGTCTAGCTGGGGGGTGTAGGGCTGGATGACCCTGGGCCCCTTCCGGCTCGGAGTGGCCTGCTAGACTGTGAGGGATCTAGGTTGGTGTTGTGCTCTGGGATGTGCTCTCGGTCTCTGTACGGGTGTTAGGTGGTGAGTTGGACTAGATGATCCTTGTGGGTCCCTTCCAACTCATAATATTCTGTGATTCTGTGATCTTCAAAGCCCTTTTAAAAACCCACCCAGCACTCACCGTGGCCTTCGGTGAAGAATGACCACACAAACCCCCCCAAACTTAAGGAAACTGCCACAAACAGCTGAAAGAACAAAAGAACACCAATGAGCTAAAGTGACTCAGACCCCCAAGAGATTTATTTCAAAACTGACAGTAAAACTGGGAAATCCTGAAGATGGGAAGGATATGCCCATACACACATAGCCCTGCAGCAAAGGCTGTTCTTAGCTGAACACAGCAGTTGTATGAGGCTGCACTCCCAGGCCCAGGCTTCCCCCTCCCTTCTGCCATCCCCTCACACGAAGACATCTTCCAAACAGTAAAACCAAGTTCTCAGAAGAAAAAACCAAGCCAGCCAATCCAGTTTTAACGCCTGAAATCATGTAACAAGCCTAAATCCAGATCCATAAGGCAAACTCTAGTTCCAGGGACTGGAAGACAGACTGAGTAGATAACTGCCTTATGCACATCTGCACAACACACTCATTCCATGGATCATGATCCGAACATTCAAAACCCAGAAAATCTGGGCTTTTGATAAAAATGACATTATGAAAACATAGGGAATAGGTTTGTTTCTGAGATAGTGGCTGTAAGACTGTTTTTTCCAGTCCTGCCATGGAATTCCCACCTGACACTGCATGTCTTGGACTGTGTGATAACTCCTATATTCAAAATATCTTTGTCTGTCTATAAAACTCATCAAGGTTCCAACACCGGATATGATCTAAAAACGTGTTTGTGCAGGCAACCAAGTACCCTTGAGTTTGGAAGGCTTGTTATCACAGTTATCCCCACTGGCACTGCTCTGACTTGAGATAAGTATTCATGATATGCTCTTCTGATGTACAAGGTGTTCTGACTGGTCAGCAGAATGCTGTGCTGATATACAGCTCTTCTAGAATAGCACTGGGCATGGAAGTGCTGGTTCAGGAATCTGAGCACGAGTTCAGTTTTAGAAAGACACTCTAAAAACAGTGCCTCCCCACACAACGTGTCTGTCAAGAGTTCCGAGTTATTTTTTTGACAAGGATAAATTGAGGGGCCTATCTTCTGCTCCTGTCAGTTTTGTGAAAAGCTCTGAAGAGAGTCAAATGCCACCTTCTGCCAAACAGTTTGCAAATGTGTAGTTCTGTCACAGGAGATATTAAGGGAATCACCCAGGATATCACAACAACTTAGAAAGCCATCTGGGAGAAAATTTAACTCCCTGAGATGTGGCAGTAGCTCTCTGCAGAGTAGCTGTGTGTCACCATGGAATAGGGGTGGAGCTGCTTCTGCAGTGACACACTGTGGATTGTAGCAGCCCCAGCCACATCTTGACCTGATCCCCAACTTGGGCTGCCTTTGCTCCTCAAAAACTCCTGGGCTTCATACAGCAGTGATCAGACTCAGACTGGGAAGCTTGTGGTTTGCTGCAAAATCACTGAGCTATAACGGGACTACAGCAGCAACAAGGAGCCCCTCCAGAAGCCTCCCTTGTGGTTCTGTGCAAGTCAGTCCTGTCAGAAAGGTTAGCAAGAAGTGGGAAAAACATCCACCACATCATTAAGTGCAGCAGACAGGATTCAACAAAAAAAATCTTGTGCAAAAGTAGGTAAATGTACCTGCCTTGTTCCAGGACAAGCACTGGGAATTGGTAAATCTTTTGTCTGTTCTGAAGCTGCTTGTTCAACCCTGCCAGCTGCAGCTGCTCAGGAAGCTCTGACTGTGCTTGTGGGGACAGGCTGAGCAGACACTAATGAATGGAATAAAAAATGGGCAGGGAAATTCCCCACGCACAAGTACGTCACTGCAGTCTGGAGCAGCTCTGCCCTTCAGCAGCCCAGCATCCCTGGCAAGGAGCCTGCTTCCCACTAGATCATTCCAAAATACCCACCTGTGAGATGGTCAGCCCTGCTTTCTCACTTGCACTGGTCCCTGCAGTGTCACAGCACCAACTCAGCTTTTGTGCTGTGGTCATCTAATCTATCTTGCTATCTCGCAGATGATATAACAACTCCAAGAAACAAGGTTTTGTGCCCGAAGGCACCAACTGAAAGAATGGCTAAAAACCCCTGCACTGTGTTCACTTACTTCTGAATAGGAATAAAGAGCCAGTTGTGACCCTCAAAAATTCTTCTGTGTCTTGTATTAAAACACAATTAAAATATTAATGTGTCCTGGTTATCAATTTACAGTGAAGGCAAATACCTTCACAGTAACAGGAGCTGCATTGCCATATCAGGGGCAACAAAGTCAAGCTCCCTGTCTGATGTTCCACACAGCAGAGGGTGCCTGGCTGTGGGAGAACAAGACAAGTAGTGTCACCTACACTGGCTTGTTTGGCCTTTTTACAATCTTTAACCCTGGCTGAACCAGCAAGAGATATTGGTGGATGTGTTTCTGAACGCAGGGACTATCCAGAGAAAAGGAACCACCCTGCCAACAAGGCAATGTGGTGCAATTGTGCAGCTTTTCAGAGGAATGCCAGATCTGTCCCAAAAACACCTAAGCATGACTGTCTCACCACCCAGGAAAAAGCAGAGCAGGTGTCCCAGGGTACAGCTGTCAGAGATTCTCAGGCAGCTTTGCTCATGCCCTGTGCCCGTTGGATGAATCAGGCAGGTAACCAAAGCCGAGCCATGGATACACCGGCCTGTGGCTGCAGGACGTGCGGGCAGAGGTGGTTCGAAGGAAGCCAAACTTGTCCACAGCTGCAGAACACTCTGCCAGCACCGTGGCCCTGGCAAGAGCAAGCTGGGGTTGCTTTAGGGCACTGCATCACTCAGCTCTTCTCAGGTCCATCCCTCCCTGCCTGAGGTTAATGCAGATCCTTCATTTCCTGCTAACAGCAGTAATTATGTTGTTTTAAACAGATCTGGTTGTAAGATTGTGTGGTTCTCCTAGAAACGAAAGAGAATATGTAGAAGTATTTTCCCTTCCTGGGAGGGCACATGTCTCGCTCACTTAGATTCATTTCTGAGTCAGGTAGCCTCTTTGAAAAGTTAAACTTTAGAGTAACCCCAAACTTAAGCATCTGAAGGGTTTGTTCCTAACTCTGGAATTCAGACAGTGAAAGTAAAAGGCAGTTAACTGCCTAAATAGGCAGTAAATATGCCTACTTAACACCTATTTAGTGCATGATTTCCACTGCATTACCATGCTTTTAGTTTATTGGTTGCCAATTTGTAGCAATTTTGTCACAATAGAAAGAAAAAAAACAACAGGAAGGAATTAAAAGCTACAGGAACTGGCTTAGAAAAGGGAATCTCACCAGACAATATGGTTATCAGAAACCATTTAAATGGTTTCAAATGGGCTTTTATCCTTTTAACTTCTTACATCTTTCTGCATCCCATTGTTAATTCAGTAACTCACACTGTGAGGCTGCTGTTTACAATTATATACAATTTATTTTGCTAACACATGAAATGAAGTGTCTGAAATAAGCTTCCAAATTAGTTTCAATAGAATAGTTGTTATATATTTCATGGCAGAAAATTTGCTTGCTATTTTGACTATTATCCCTAAGATAATTTGCAGAAGATATAGAGGTGTGACTTGATTAAACACATTCAAATAGCTAAGATATCTCTGCACTTAATTTCATTAAAGAAAATAGCTGTTAGATATTAATTAGCATATCTACTACATGCCATTGTTTGACTCAAAGATCATCCTTTATCTAAACGCATTTGCTTTGGGCAGCAAAGAACAAATCCAATAGAACAACTTGAATTCCACCCACAGCACAGATGAACTACAATACTGCCCTTGCAGCTTGAAGTTTCCAACATCCTGCATCAAGATTAAAGTCTAAAAAAATCCCAAACTATTACATCCTATTTCCTCCAGAATGGAGAGTGCTAAAGGTGTGCAGAGGGAGAGCACAATTTGGGAACCACCTGAAAGATCTCAGTTAACCGGCAGTCTGCACACGTCTGGCTGGAAAAGTGTCTGTTCCAGCTGTGACAGACACAGATCTCCCTCGTTGTACAGGATCATCAGGTGAAAGAGATCCCTACTCCAGTTTCTAGACAATAATATTCACATTTGCTTAATACCAACTGTGCTACTCAATTGTGAGGGAGCATCATTTTCTACAGCTAAATCATAACCATCACAAGGCATCCACAGACTCCAACAACCTGGCAGCGCCTTCTCCTGCTCAGTTATGGTGGAAATAGAGCAGATTACTCCCGCCATCTGCTGCAGAGGGGGACTGGGGACTGCTGGGTGAACTCCCTGTTAGACAGGAGACGTGCAGTTCAGATGGAAGTAGATCAATCTAAAAAACAACCAGAGTGGGAATAAAAGTCAAGGGAAATCTTCACACCAAATTCAAGGTTTTTGCATCCCACAGAATAAACCCCTACTTTTATTAATAAAGCATTACTTTGGGGTACTTGTGCTCACTTTTACGCTCTATGGGATTGCCAACACTGAGAAAACAGCTTTGACTGGAGCTGACTCAGAAATCAGGAGTGGTGTTGGTTTCACATCAGCTAACCACAGTAGTGAGAATCCCAGAAAAGCACGGAGGCTGAAGAAGTTACTAATGGCAGTTACTATTCCCATCACTCCTGTTATCCCCTACTCTTCTCCCAAGAAACTCTCCTATGAATGTCAGCCCAGTGCTGACTGAGGTTCCACTAGTGTCAGGGGCAAAGCTGTTCTCCATGGCATAAAGGAAGTCAAACCTCACCATCTTCAGTAGCAGTAAAATACTTCTGTTTCCTTAGAGGGCTTTACCCTCTATGCAATTCTCCATCTAAAAGTAAATTCAGTCAGAGCCACTTTAGCACAGCAGGTGATCCTAAAAGGTCTGTCCTCTACAGCCAGACCTGGGGACAGTGGGGACAGGTTGGAGCTGTGTCCATGAACTGAACAGGATCATTTCCAGCAGCATCACCTTCTCATGCCCATGCAGTCTCTCTCAAGCCCTTCTAATAAGAATAAGGCAACAGGCATTTTAATTTGGGCCTGCAGAAACTTGGCTCCTGGCTTCATCTACAGACTTCATTAAATATACAAATAGCACATATAATGTAACTTACTCACTTGCCTGTCTTCCATGCCAGTGCTCAGCATAGAATTAATGTTTTAATGGAATAATAAACCTCTCAAAATCTGAGCTGATAATGGACAGTCACGTTAGATGCTTAAATTATAGCAGCATGAACAGCCTTGCAATATAATCAACCCTGCAACTGCCAAAATGTTTTCATTGTTCATTAACTGGAACCTTTTTTGCATTGCTAATGCTAATGAGCTGCCATTCTCATTACCATTCCAAGCACTGTCTGTAGCACATCTCTGGATTTCTTTTCCACCCAAACATACAGTCTTATTCAACTGGCAGCCTGTTAATGCACTAAAAGCACAGAAATTGCTGCTTTAATGCAACTGTAATAAATCCACACTGCAAGCACCTTGAGGGGAAAGTCCAAGAACTTTCAAGAACAAGTTCAAGAACTTTCACTTAAGTAGAAAAACAGAAGGTCTTTTACTGAAGAGAACATAGAGTTTAAGTTCCAAATCCAAAATCCATTGAAGTTAATGGGAATCTTTCCATCGATTTCCGTGTACACTGAACTGTTTTAACTCCCTCCCTCCATTCCTCTTCTGCTCCTTCCCAGGTGTGAATAAGTGAATTTTCCCATAGGATGACACATGGGGTCTCTGTAGGGAAGGTTCTGTACTTGAATGCACTGAGTTACCAATGCCATTTCCTCTACTCTGACTCCACAGGACAGAGGTTAAAGAGGTCAAAGCATCCGGCAATCCTCCTCAGTCCACAAGCCAGGTACTTCCTTTGCTATATTTATCAGAATTTTGCACAAATTTCACCTCAGACTCCAAAAAGCTGCGCTTCACTCCTCCATCTGCACCTTGTTTACAAGCAAGAGGGCACTGGCTTACCCAGCATCCCTGTTCTGTGGAGGCAAACATGCAGAAAGCATCTTCTATAGCACCAGACCCCAGTTCTGGAGGTAAGCGCCTAATCCCTTAAAGGAGAGTCACTTCACACTCAGCTGAGTAAATAAAAGAGTCAGTAACTTTAATGGTGGGCAGTTCGCTCACATAACAATACAAGAAGTTTTATTAAAGTAAAGCCACGTGTGGAACCTGGTTTATTTTCAGTGTGATGTTTTCCAGTCTAACAGCCTCCTAACAAGGAGGTTAACAAAAGTATTGGGCATTATCTTCAAGCAATTTCAGCCTTGAACCACTGATTTGTTCCCGAGAGACAACTGTTTCCTTCAGCTGAAAAGCAGGGAATGTATTTGTCTCCCCTTCTCAAAAAATACTGCATCTCCTGAGAATATCACGTCTGAAGAAGCAGGAGGACTTGTTCAAAGATAGAACATTTTCTAAGATTTTCTTATGACAAAAAGTTTCAAGATTGAAATAGACCTGAACGGATGCAAGAGCTCCAAGTTCTCAAATAAAGCAGAAGAAAGCACACAGATATAACTTTGCAGCTTCTCCTCTCAATGTGATTTTATAACCAACTCAATACTCACTCCACATTGACAAAGTATTTCCGCACTGACAAAGGCTCTGCACACAGTAATTAGGGAGGAGTTTTGTATTTGGAGACAGCTAAGCTGTCTTTCACTGAAGCCCACATAATTTAATTTATTCCATCTGATGACTTAAAGCAGCAAGAAACGTTCTAAACAGGCACAGAGAATCATTCAGTTCTTTTTCTTACTTCCATCACCTCCAGGGATCAACCAAAGTGTTTCTGTATAGTTTCCAATATAAAATGATTGGAACAATGCACACAGGGAGTACATGCATTCCCTGGAGACACTGTCCCTGGAAAATCAAACAGCAGGCCCCAGGGACAGAAGGGTGAAGGGCAGGTGTAGACCATGGCTTTCCCTCCCAAAAAATATCTTAAAAATAGTTTTCTTGGGCTATGACACAAGCCACTAGCTTATGAAATAGCTATTTTCACAAAAGCAGTGGGCTGAAGTTGGCCTCTGAGACAGAAATTCCAATTACAGCAACTGTCACCCCAAAGCAGCTCCTGTCAGCAAGAGCAGCACTGTGGACTTCCTCCACACTGATCACCTTCAACTTGTAGAAACCTCTCGAGTGCCAAGACTCAAGACAAATCTTGTTTAAAGTGGAATTGCATTTCTAAGTTGGATAAAAAGAAAATAATCCCCCTCTGTAAGTCAGTAGGACTAAACCAGAAGTCTCAGAGAAAGTTCCATAAAAACTCACCCCGAATTCTCACCAACTCCCATAGATTGTATCAAGTATTTTGGAATGGAAACCATTTAAAAATTTTCTAACCCAATCCACCTATTTCAGTACTCCTCAAATATCGTGGTATGAGGAAAAAGCAGATTTTTATCTAGAAAATTCTCTGTTACTGCCAAGGTCTGAAGCACTGGTGGTGACCCAGCCTCTCATCCTTCTGAAACACCCCACCCTTTGTAGTACAATCTTAAATTCCTTAGCACAGCCTCCCTAACCTAAAATTTAACAGGTTTTCTGTAACTTTGCTATAAAACCTCCAAAAAGCAGCAAAGTTGGTTTTGAACTAGTCAGAAGGCAGACTCTTGAGACCAGGCTAAAACTTGCATCAAAGAGAATTTTCAAGCAGCCTCAAAAGCACATGAGGAGAGTGGTTTATATTCTCTTCCCCAGAGATCTTTTAGCTTAAACAGGCAAGACTAAGGTTTGACTTTGATTTGGCCAAGGCCAGACAGACATTAAACACAACTTTCATGAATTAATGCTTATGAAATTCGTTATTAGAATGTCTGGAATTCTCCAAGGTCTCAAGATACTCTCTAGCACAGCTCAATTTCAGACCAGTTTCCACACAGGCACAGCTGAGTTCATTATACAAACTTGGTAACATTTTGTAGCAGGACCAGTATCACCCTGACAGCTCAGTATTGCTGTTAAATACACTTAATAATCCTACACATAAACACAGGCTGCTGCCATCTCCAGCCTGCACTACATTTCTGTAGTAAGTTAGATCGAAGTTCACAGATGCTGAAGGAGGAGATCAGCATTGGGTGTAATTCGTTATAAGACTTCGGAGACTTTTGTCTGAGATAAGAGGATTAATCTATATTCTTCAAAAATACTATGGAAACTGGGTGCTGAGAATGACTGGACTTAAGATGGTTATGGTGTGCCATAATCATCTTCATGTTTGCTGGGATTTTTCCTTTTTTTCTTTTTTCTTTTCTTAAACCAATTTCTTAAAGGAGAACTCAAAGAATTAAGAATATAATGGGTCCAGATTAAACAAATCTGTGGGCATTTCATCTATGCCATCAAGGGTAGACAAAGCCTGGCTTTATTGTCACAAAAAAACCCTACTCAGTGAAGCAGAAGGTTCCATCTCAGTGAAACTCAGCTGATTATAGGCTTGAACAAACCCCATAATAACAGAGTTGTATGACAAGCAGAAGGTAGGCCCGGCAGAGACTACCTTGACCTTCACTAACTGGAATCCAATAGGCAATTATCCATCCTTTTCTGCTCATCTGATGCAATTGCTTAGGGAGGAGATGGGACAAGCACTGATGAGATATCTTATGAAATTTGACCATCAAACTGCAGGAGAGCACCTACAGAAGGGGAGAGGAAAATGACTCCAAATTGAAAGCTGAGACAATGTGCTGGAAAGAGCATTATAGCACCAAGAAAGAAAAAAATCATAGCTCTCAAGCCTTCTACAAGCTCCAAGATAAGTGATATGTCTGACAGACAAATGAGAGGTGAGAAGATTGTCTGATGTGCAGCCGGCTGAGAAAGGAAAAAAAAACCCCAAACCCCACTATTTAGCAGAAGTCAGACTCTGATCCTGGGATGCTCCTGGGAAAGAAATCAGAGCACTTCATCAGCGTATTTTCTCCCCTTCCCTTCCATGTGCCAGATAAAAGTTGCACTCTGAAGAAACATTTAGCATGAGAGAAACCTTTAAAAGCAGTAATTTAAACTCCATACTAGGAGGTTAATTTTGTTCTTTAGAGTTCCAGGAGTTCTATATGTTGGAGTATAACAAACACTGAGGTAACTAATGACCTTGTAAAGCATCCTTTCTTGGATTTGACTTCTGCTCACATGGACACCAGTGACCTGTACAGAGCTTCAGGGTGATGCACAGACACTACTTCAGGGTACCACACGAGCACCCAGAATCACCACTGGTGCTTTCCCTACTTCCCCAGGATGGAGGATCCAGGCAGCAGCTGCTGGAACTCTGGGTTTCCTCAGGGGAACACACTGCACAGCAGGAAGAATTCAGTGTTTTCCACACAGATATCTTCACATGCCTTGGTCTGTAAGGAACTGCTTGGAAAATCCCTTTACATCCCCCGAGATGACAGACACATCTTGCTCTTAACCACATACCTTGATATACACCAAGAAAATTGATTTGCATTATGTTTTTCTATTTAAACCTCAACAATCTCTGGGTTACTTTTCACACAAGGACCTCAAGGAACGCTGCTTCCATACTAAGGTGCAGGTTTAGGTTGTCACAGTGTGAAGTCTGATGCTGGGGCAGCCCCTCTCCAACTGCTCAGAAGTGATACATGTAACAACATGGCTTTTTCCAATAGTTCAGTGTTTGTCCTAAGTTTCCCAGAGGTTTTTTTCTAACTAATTTCCTGTCAATAAGCCTAACATAAAGAACTTTGCCAAGCAATTAATCCAGCTGTAAATGTGGAGCCAGTACATATGGGGAAGGGATCCTTCCTGCACTTGACCCAGCTCTCAGAAGTGGGAGCATTCCAGGATGTGCAGTCCCTTACAGTTCCAATTTCAACACCAACCTCTCTGCTGCTGATCTCCCGTCTCTGGGTCTTACAAGGAGCCTACACTCAGCTTCCTCAGGCAAGTATTTCAATTCCCAGTCATATTGGAAATCCAGCCTTTTTCCATGGCATGGCAGGACAAGCAGAACTGGCAATTACACTGTTATGTTTATCATACAAATACAATCTCTAAGATCTGCAGTTAAGAAAGGAACATTTTGTTTCCCACATGGAGATGGGAAGCATATCATTAGACAATTTACTGCTATTGACAGATAGTTTGTGTGTTAATCTTTTGCTAAAAACTCTGAAATTTGCACTCTCAAAGTAAAGGAGAAATCCTGCCAGCTCCTGAAATAGGTGTTTCATCCACATTATATAGACAATCATTCTGATCTCAGCTGGAGCATGAACACTAATTTGTGAATTTAAGCATAGATTTCCCATGTCATTTTATTCAGCAAAATATTTTGTTACTGGAACATTAACAGAGGGAAAGAAAGAAAAAAAAATAGAGGCAAATAAATAAAATCAAGACAGAGTGTGTAAAATGGGATTGCCAGCTTTGTTCTGATGTGTATTTCAAGGTTTCTTTTTCAATAGTTCTCTAGAGCGAAAGGCATGACCTGATTAGAAAAGTGAATTGGGGAGGTCTGACTTTTTTCTAGATAAGTAAACATCATAACTAAAACATGTACAGAATTTTCTTAAAATAAAAATTATAAGCTCTCCTATGCCATACATGGAATATCAAAGAAGAAACCAAGCACGAAGTAAAACAACATGATACTTAAGTGTACTGACAAAAGATATCTTTGATGCCTTCATAAACACTGAGCATCCAGTGAGATCACACCAATCTCTGCAGAGATACAAGTGCCAGCATCCAAAATATTAAAAGCACTGGGGTTAGGAAGTCATGTTATATGCCCAAAGTAGCACACACTGACCTAAACCTTTAAGATAGGAGCATATATCTGAAAATAAATCAGTGTCAATCCAGTTTACACTGGAGTTATGATGGGCCCTATCACAGTATCAGACAGGTAAGTAGAATCTTTCAGGAACAAGGGAAGCCACAAATTTCCTGAAGCAAAATTTGCTTCCAAACACTGCAAACACAAAACTCCGAAGATGGACAAAGACAAATTTTGGAGCGGGAAAAAAATAAGATGCAAATAAATTCTATCCATCAGTCTGGAAATACTAGATTATCTAGAAGAGTGAACAGTTATCTTCCACATAGCAACTCCTTAAAACCAACATGGAATGGATTCATACCTGGATCAGGCTCAAAGTCACAGTTTCTGATAGCAGGGGCTAAATGGGACTGAGGAATTTGACCACAGTCAAATAAAACCACAGCAGATTCAGGTTCCTCTTTTAATGTGCTAATGGGCACAGCACAGAGAATTGCAACCTCAAATACTATTGAATAAAACATACTCTACAGTTTTGTTTTGCCATTTTTGTTACTTCCAAACTCCCTTCTCACAAAGCAAGCTTTGGTCACCACATTGTGCAATAACAGTCTGGGGGACAGGAGCTCCCAATGACTGAATGCAGAGGAGAAACATGACCAGGTTAGGGAAAGGGGTTCAAAAGCAAAATGTGGAAGGAGAAATTATTCCAAGTCAAACAGCATCAGACTGCTGCTTTAGAACAGCCTCCATGGCCCAGTTGTTGGATTTCCTATAGCACCAAGTCTGTGGACAGCTTAGACTACAGCCAACAGAATATGGAACCTTCTGCAGCCAAAGCAGAGGTGCATCCTGGTTACAGCACAAGCACACAATACACCAGCCTGTAATTATCTCTTCTAACTGATTACAAAGCTCACTCATCATTTTTTCCTCTTAGAGAAGTTCAAACTTGAAAAAATATTTTTAAGAAACATGAAAGCATCTTTAGGACCTGACTTTATTAATCTTTTGCAGCTGTTTTATAAGGCAGTGTACCTTCACTATTTGACATCCAGAAGCTGGGAATCCCACTTACTCTATGCCATACTAGAAATATAATCCATTAGAAGAACAAAAATGGTGTTTTGATTTTGCTTGAAATGAAAAAACTTTGTGAGTAAAACTCTAGAGATCTGACAACCTTAAGAGCAGCTGTAGTTTTGACTTTCAGTACTGCTCTAATCCCAGTGAAATGAGACATTGACACAAGAGCCAGTCATGGCAGAAGGTCTCCCACAGACACTTTACTGAGTGAATGGCCAACAACTACAGCTGTGAACATCTCCATCACTAACAGCACACACAGAGCCCAGCACAGGGAAGGCTGCCAGCCCTCAATCCACCTTCCCACTGGTGCCACCATTCCCAGACAGTGCAGTGACTGCTGTTGGGAAATTATGCTGGAGGGAAGACATCCACTGATGGACCTGAACTAAAAGTGATAAAAGCTGAGCACTTCAAACCTGATCTCCAGTTCAGAGGCTCTCTAAATTAGGCATGGGACAGTCTTCTTCTCACAACAGTTACAAGTGGCCCCAAATCAATCTGAATTCTCCAGGTTTTCTATTACAGAGATGGCAATTGAGTTCATTTGACATTAGGACCAAACTCTTGTCAGAACTCAGGCACTGTGCAAGCTTTGCTCTCTTCCCCATCCAGAGCTTCTCTTCTCATGTTTAGACTCTCTCCTCTCAGTATCTGCTCCAGGTAAGAGTTTAATTAACAATCTTGGAGGTTAAGAGACATTGTATTAAAAATCTGAAATTAGATCTCAAGATGTGGCCACACTGCCTAGTGCTACTTATGAAGGTTGGAAGGATGGCTTTGTAGCCCAGGTATGTGCAATGATTAAGATGGGACGGCCAAGGAACAGAAGATCTGAAATCCTGGGTGAATTTAGGATCTGCCTGATCTAACATTCCAAAAATGGACAGCACCAGACACTTCATAGGATCTGCTTCTCTGCTTCACGAGAACTCTAACTTGGGTTGCATCAGTCAAATAATCTGATGTTAGAAAACTCTACTCCAGACTGAGAAGTCTGTACGTAATTAATTACCAATAGTAATTACCTAGCAAGAATGGAATTCTTTTCCCTCTGACATATGGTTTTAGATAAGAGAATTACTACTTCCACGATCATTGGAAAAGTAGACTTTGTCATCTGGTGTACAGAATTGGAGAGCTAACTTTAATGTGAGCCATATGCTGGAATGCAGAGTCATCATATGGGTACAGTGTTTTGGAAATTCTTGTCACAGTTACCCTACAGTTATCCTCTAGTGAGAGTGAACTATTTAATTTAACATTTATGCTGGCTTTTTTTGTTTCCCCTGTTTTGTAATCTCACTTTAAAATTTCTAATGTTTAGGTACATTTCTTCCTTGGAACAAATTCCAGATCCTTCCAAAACAGAATGGTACTTAAAAGAAAATTAAAAAGCGTTTCCATTTGCCACAGAATACTTAGGTTCAATTGCAGCATCTGTTTTTCAAGCAGAAATGCAGCTTTGTAACTGCGTTTGCCAGCCAGGCTAAATCAGGCCACGAAAGTCAGCTACCTTCTCATTTTCAGGGGACATCTCAAATGACCCTACATGTCCAAAATTAAGAGTGTGTAAAAGTTAAAAACACAAAATATTCATAGCAACATGAAATCCACTTTAGTACAGAGGTGAGTGTCCCTGCCTCTCACACAGGAGACCGGGGGTTCAATTCCCACCAGGGAGGCAGTGGTGCTGTTTGAGAGTTGGACTCGATGATCCTTGTGGGTCCCTTCAACTCAGAAGATTCTGTGAATTCTGTGAACATGAGAATGCCAAATGCTGTAAGCATTTCATTTCCAGATTTACAACCAGATAGTGTCCCCAGGCCACCACGGGAAGCTGCAAGACACCAAGAGCTCCCCAGGGAACTCAAATTGCCCAGGGAATGCCAGGGACCATATGCTGCAGCAGCAGCCTTCTGTGCTCTGTCTGATACCCCCCAGCTTCAGATACTGATGAAGCTGCCCTTAAGTAGCACTGACAGACTTGAGGTTTTGTGGTTCCTGCCCTACTCTGCTGTTCAGTGCCGTGAATGGAGCTCTGCTTACAGCACTGACACAAGCGACATCCCTCATCACACACAGGGGTGACTTCTTTATTTTTAACTCCTTTTATGCTTAAGCATAAAAGTCCTTTTATACAGTTGCAGGCTGGACATCATGAATTTGTCCATTTCTTCGAAAAAAAAATACATAGCAGCTCAGGATTTCCCAATTTATTTTCAGGACATGGACAACTGATTTAACTTAATGGCAAACACCACAGGCAAAATAGATCCTAAAACATCCAGTCATGGAAGCCTCAACTAAGATGTTACTTACCTTTCCCACTCTTAACCACTGTGTCCAGGCTGCAACCTGTCGCCTGTACTTTTCATGTCAGAGAGATTATTGAGTCAGGGGTGCTGCCATGGAGGGGGATGCCTCAGTCACTGCTAAGCAAAGCTGTCTCCAGAACATCAATGCAAACTGCAGCACACATTTTGGAGCTTCTGATCAAGCCCTGAAGGACACAGCCAGAGAACTGGTCCCCCCGAGCTCACACTTCTCAGGCTCTCTTAGGCAGAGCTTTGGGCACTGACTTATTCAGAACCATCTGGGCATCTCTGGCACGCCCCTGTGCCATTTCTGATCAGGCAGCTGGACTCGATGGCCGCTTCAGGTCCCTTTTAACTGGAATTATCTCTTCTATGTCCATGAGTCTTTGCTGAGGTTGTATTCAGACCCTGCCTTTTATGCTTAAGCATAAAAGTCCTTTTATACAGTTGCAGGCTGGACATCATGAATTTGTCCATTTCTTCAGAAAAAAAATACATAGCAGCTCAGGATTTCCCAATTTATTTTCAGGACATGGACAACTGATTTAACTTAATGGCAAACACCACAGGCAAAATAGATCCTAAAACATCCAGTCATGGAAGCCTCAACTAAGATGTTACTTACCTTTCCCACTCTTAACCACTGTGTCCAGGCTGCAACCTGTCGCCTGTACTTTTCATGTCAGAGAGATTATTGAGTCAGGGGTGCTGCCATGGAGGGGGATGCCTCATTCACTGCTAAGCAAAGCTGTCTCCAGAACATCAATGCAAACTGCAGCACACATTTTGGAGCTTCTGATCAAGCCCTGAAGGACACAGCCAGAGAACTGGTCCCCCCGAGCTCACACTTCTCAGGCTCTCTTAGGCAGAGCTTTGGGCACTGACTTATTCAGAACCATCTGGGCATCTCTGGCACGCCCCTGTGCCATTTCTGATCAGGCAGCTGGACTCGATGGCCGCTTCAGGTCCCTTTTAACTGGAATTATCTCTTCTATGTCCATGAGTCTTTGCTGAGGTTGTATTCAGACCCTGCAGGGCCTCACTGAACTCTTCTGGTTGAGCTTTAAAACCCAGGTGTTTGGAAAAGAAAGAGTAATTCTGTTGCACTTGAAGTGTTGGCAAAAAACATTTTGTTTTCAAGGTAACTCAAAGTAAACTGACAGGTAAGTGAAACAGTGCCACTGTACAGATCCCGATGGCCAAATCCATTCAGACCACCTGACAGTTCTATGAGGTACCTAATTAGTCTGATTTGCATAATACCTGCTCTGCAATAAATCCTTGGACCTTTACCAGCTCATTGACTTTCTTTCTTCCCTCAAACATTGCAGTCTTGTGGAATTCACTCCCCAAGACTCATTTTATTAGAGGGAAGAGAGCAGAGATGGATCACCTCTACTCAGGGAACTCCGAAGTACACAGCAGGTTTAACTTGCCTACCATATTCTACCATTCAAAACCAAACTAGAATTCTATAGGGAACATAACACAGCACTCTTGCCTCAGGCTCTTTTGCCACCTTATTTCATGCTGTTAGGAGCTCTTTTGGAGGCTTTGTTCATCTTTAAGTGGCCAAAGGATTTACTCTAAAAACACCTATTATATCATGCCCAGATCCAATCCAGGAAAGTACTGAGTAACAGCACACCCAGAGCAGAAAACAGGATGCTTTCACCACAGCCTTTCAGCAGGGCAAACCTTTGCGATTAAGCTGAACATCCACAAACAGATTAGTGTTTCTAAATGGACAACATTGGCACATCTGACACAGCAGCCAAAAAAAAGGACTCTCCTTTTAACTTTATTTTGAAATTGTCAACTCCAGATCTACTTTGGTGTGGAGGACAAAATGCTTTCCTCAGTTCAGCAGGTAGGACACAAGAACGTCAACATTCCCAACAATGTTCAGGATGGAAATTTAACAGTCATCAGGCTTCTGATTCCTCGAGCTGAATCACTAAACTTTGAAGTGGTGATTACTTTTGCAAAACCTCATTTTATAGGCTTGCCAACAGATCTCCACATAGATTGCAAATTAACTAGCAGAGAAAGCTGCTACCAGGGTCCTCATTAGCACACAGTCATTTCCAGTGCTTCTCTCCAGCTTCCTAGATCATTACTTGAGCTCTGAACTAAATCCAGCATCATAATTAAACTCCCTCTTTTAACTTGAGACCCTATAAAATTGTAGTCTAGTTTATTCAGCAATCTGTTTGTGCCTTATGTTCTGACTGAAGCACAGGTTTGCTTTTTCTATGACTTTGTTATTTGAATTTTGTTTTTAAAACCCGAACACAGCAGTGCAAAGTGTTTGATTTCATTTTCCCTGGACTGAGCTTAGCTTTACTCCTTCTTTGATTTCAATGTCAAGATTTGCAGACCCAAGCCAACATATACTCACTAGAAGAGAAGGAAAGAGAAAGATAAAAAAGTGCAAATATCAAATTCAGCACCTTTCTATATGTAGGGAATCTGAATCTTGATCTCCCATTTTCCAGAACAGGAACACTCAGTTTTGACCCTTTAATGAGTACCTGGAACCAAACCGCAAAATACACCATTGGGACCAAAAAGAACAATCACAGAAAGAATAAATATTTTATCAAACCCACATTTTCAGCAGCTGAACTGAGACTTGCCATTCTCCCCATAGTGCCACAAACTGCTCTAAAAGCTTTTCATTTCAGCACAATCCAAAAGAAGGTTCAAATACCTGACCTGACAAGGCAAGGAATCTCTGGGTAGCAGTTCCAAAGGTCCCACACAAGATCATGGGCTCCTTCAGACCTCACACAAAGTTACTCACTCTTGGCGAGGTTTTGTTCAGCTCTGCAGAATTAGAAAGACAACCTCCCGCCAAAAAAAAACCAAAACGCAACAAACCCTCCCCCCCAACACCCCCCTGCCAACCCCCAAACAAATAAACAGCTGGGCTTTCCAGTCAGTCAGCAGAAATCTCTTCACCCTTGAATCTGGCTCATACCAGGTGTACAACAAGGGGTTGTGTAGTGAGAAGGTAAAAAGAGGAGTTGTTTAGGAAAAGCAGCTTTGGCCGCATGCAGAGAGATGGCTTTGGATGCTTCTGCTGGGGCAAACAAAGGTTTTGTTTCTGCATCAACTCACTGTTGCCAGTTCCCATACTCGAGGTAGCAGATGGAAATTGAGCCAGGCATTAAAATACTACCTAAGTCAGGATTTTATGCTTTCATGCAGTATCTCAATTAATCAAAGTTTTGCTATAAAATTCAAGAGGCAACGCTCAAAGCCAAGTCAAGTCATGAAATATGAGCTGATTAATTTCCCTCTAATTTGTATGATAATTAAAATTCCAACTTTTAATTCTGTTAATTGTCCTCCCACAAGGAGGTTGATTGGGCTTTGCTAATACATGCTGTGAAAATGCACTTCCCACAGGTCTGTCTTTGTTTCCTTTAAAATGCAATGCTTTTACATAATTATCTCTTAACTTCCATAGATAAATGTAAGCTTATCTCTGGCCTGTTTTGACACAAGTCCCTGTGTAACTTAAGCTGTGTCCATAAATCAAATACTGAAAGTCATTAGGTGTTTCATCAGAACACTGTGCCAGTGTGCGGTTCTCCGTGACTTTTAATGAGCAATTAAATTTGCAAGTGACAGAAGGGGGGGGAAATCTAGATTAAAAAAATACACACATACTCTCCCCTGGAAGGCAAATACATCTGAAGTGAACTGGAAACAGACAAAATCTGTGATATAAAAGACATCTCACCTTCCTCTCTCCTGGCGCTGTCCACAGTCCCAACAAACTGCAGGTGGGAGCAGCCAGAGGAGGTGAGCACACAACCCAGGAACCTGCTGGAAAAGAGAGTCCAGCTGCAGTCAGCCCATACAACTTGTGTCTCTCTGGCTGCCTACAAAATAACCTCATCCTTTATTTGCTATGTCTTAAATGAAGGTCTTCCCAGTCCCTTCCTTGGGGCACAACAATTGTTTGGCTACAGCACAGCCATTGCAAAGAACTGGGAGAACACTCACCTGTGAACATCCCTTGGACCCCTTATCTGAGACATCTTCTAAAGCCATTCCTTTGACAATGCAAAAGCTATTAAATCTTATTTTCCATCGAGATTTACACTCTCTATACGCTAATTTACCCTCTATTTAACACACTGTGTGGGTCCACAACATCAAGCCAATGCCAAAATGTAAAAAAGGGCAAGGAAGTTCTGGCATTTATCACCCTCTGACTCCAACCAGTACAGGAATATGCTGAGTGTGTTGCACTAATCATATAGCTCAAACTTTGGCAGATAAGACAAGAAAATCAATTGTAATTTCTTTCACTGTTTTCTCATATATTCTCAACTTGTTAGCAGCCATTTCTTTTAAGACTGTGGTCAATGAATATTTAATGCTGGAGCGCACTGCCAATTTTACCTGCCAGCTAATAAAAAAGCTGCTTGGCCATGGGTGTAAGAGAAGAGGTCTATTTTAGCTTCTGTGGCTGGCTGTAATAAGAAGGATGACAATTTTAAATTGGGAGATTAATGGATAATTTGGAATCACTGTCATTCTGACACAGTCAGTGACCTTTTCAAATTGACAGATAGCTCCATTTCACCCCAACCAGCTACAACAAGAGATTGTTTCAAACAATTGGACCTAAATGCCAGGCTTAAAGGGGGCCAGGCACAGGGATGTGGCAGGGCAGCTTATGAGTAAAATAGGCCTCCTGCAGATTAATGGAATAGTTAGGAGGGCCATCCATCCAGCAGTTGCAATTCTCAGTTTTTAGCTACTGTAGCATTAGCAAGGTAAAAGGGGCTGGTGTCAGAAAGAAGAATGCTCAGTATTATCTTTTTCAGCAAGGAAAACAGCAGAGCTGAAACACTGAACCATCTACGGTCTGTCCAAAATTACACCGTGAAAAGATATGAAACAGGTGAAAGAAAACTTCTGCAGACTTCTGTACCCACGCTGTGATACTGGGCAGGATTGTTTCAGCAGTAACATACAGAGACATAAATTACTTGTGAAAAAATAAAATAGAAAACCCCAGAAAAACTCATTTCCTGCTAGAGCCAAGATTTGCTGAAGAGTCCTGAAATAATGGACCTTAAAAGTAAGTTATGGCTAATCACAGAAAAACTATTGTATGCAAAGTCATGAGGTCTATCTTCTAATATGTTCTCTTCATGAATCTTTCACAGTTTGATTCACAGTGTTCACTTCCAGTCTGGTGACATAACTTTGGAAGGAAAGTCATGTTTATAAACAAAAATGCCCAGAATGAGTTGTCTCTTGACAAACTTGACACACCATTGTGCTGTAAGCACACAAAAGGAGCAGAAATTGATTTAAAGGGAGTACTCTCACATTCATTTAGAATCCTATTTTTAAAACTGTTGTTGTCCGTGAGGTTTTATTTTCACTTGCAGAGGTTCACCAGATGTGAATTAGCATTTCTTTTCAATGATAGATCAGTTGTCACACACCAGCATAGACTGATTTTTTAGCAAGATGAATGGATAACACTTCAGGGCAACAGCCCACCTTACCAGTAACCATTGCAGGGAGATCTACATTCCCAAACATCTCCAGCCTCTTGCCCTTATTCTTACAAATAATTTCTGAGCAGTGATTTTAACACTGAAATCTTCTGGGCCATTTTCTAAAGGCAGTGTTGCACCCAACACTGCTCATGGCAGGGAACTGAAAGCTGCCCTGGAATCAGGATGCTGCAAAGAAATACAAATCAGGACCCGAGTCTCAAATGCAGTACAAGATACAACCCATAATGTCACACATGTCCCTGTGATCCTCAGTAATTCTTATTCTGTTCAGTCATGGGGCTGAGATGCTGGAGGTAGAAGCACATTTTATATTCTCTGGGAAGGTTAAGCAGGACTCCCTTCTCGGGCAGTTGTGCTTGTCACTGCCACTGAGAGCAACAGATGCTGTAACATACTCTATGTTACCACAGAATACATTATTCCATTTGGAAGAGCCTGACAAAGATCTTGTCTTGTCCAACTGCCTGATCACTTCAGGGCTGACCAAAAGTTAAGTCTGTTATAAAGGGCACTGTCCAAATGGCTCCTCAACACTTACAGGCTTGGAGTACAGATCACCTCCCAGGAAGCCTGTTCCAGGGTGTGGCTATCCTCCTCAGTAAAGAAATGCTTCTTCACGTGCAGACCCATCCTCTCCCTAGCACAGTTTTGGCCATTCCTCTATGTCCTCTCACTGGATTCCAGGAAAAAGAGCTCAGCACATCCCTTAGGAGGTATGGAGAGCAATGAGGTGACCCCTCAGCATCCTTTTCTCCAAAGTGGAAATCCCAAAGTTCATGACCACTCCTTCCATCCCCTCCACCCTTCTGGGTGCATCCAAGGGCATTCCCATCCTGACGAAGTTGTGCTCAGAGCTGCACCCAGAGCTGCAGTGTGGCCCCAGCAGTGCTGCCTGCAGTGGGACAGTTCCCCATGCCGTGTTGGAGACACCAGGATGGGGTTTGCCCTCTGGGATACCTGGATCCCGCTGCCAAGGAGCACCTCCAGAACCCTTCCCACGGGCTGCTCACAGCCACTCCTCTCCCAGTGTGTGCTCGTGCTCAGCATCATTCTGTCCCTGGGGAAGAAATAAGCTAAATGATTATAAAAAGACAAAGCTGCCATAAATTACCCCATCCTTCCTGGCAGGGAAAAAAAAGTCAGCAAGCCTGCAGTGAGATCAGCACGTTTCAAAATTCACAGTACTTATTTACTGGCACAAATATGGAGTGATGTGCTTGATCAGAAGCACTGCTTTTCCAAAAAATCTTTAAGAACTGAAAATGCATTTAGGAAATCCATTTAGTAGATTCCTAACTAGTCATATAACGTTCCACCTGGCTACTACAGAACAGGGAACAAGTGGAGTGTTTTTTAAATTTAGTCAAAGAGAACAAGGGATGAACAAATAGTTCTGCAGTTAAACAGGCCAAGTCCACTTCCATTACCCATTAGTTGTGAGTACACTGAGAAATACCAGCTAACAGACTCAAGCCTTGCAGTTCTTCTGACTTATCTCAGTATTTAGAATTTTCAGCATGATTTCTGGAAGTAGGAAATGTTTCCTAGACAAATATGGGAATATGTGGTAAACTTATCACCACTTTGAGATAAATGAGTTACACATTCAATATGCACTAAATCTGGTAGATAAACCAGGAAAGAGTAAGTGCAGTAATTCTTAGGAACAGCAGAAACAGGAAAACTCTAAATGTTTGATAAAATGACAAGGTCTGTAGTACACAGAAGAGTGAACAGAAAGTTACACTGGAACTGAACCTTGCTAGGTCTCAGATTAGACTAAAATATCCCACAGAAGATCTACCACAGAAATCACTCTGAGCCAAAGCACTCAGTGTTACTGTTTAAGAATTAAAGAGAAACCCGTTTTCTGTCACTGACACCATCCTGCCTGTGCACCTGGAAACAGAACTGATGCTGAGGCAGAACACCCAAGTTGGTCATTTCAATACATGTTTTTAGTAACACTTTTCAGCAAATACAAGACAGATAATTCTGGAATTGGAAACAGTTGAAAATGATGATTTTCTTTTTACCCCACAACTAAAAGCAGGGAATTATTTTCAAATTCTTACTGCAAAGCCAAAGAGGAGCCTTCATGGCACTGCAATTGTGTATGGCCCGTTTTCTAGTTGTGCCACTATGAGCATTTATTCAAACTGCTTCTTTCAGAAATAAAAATATAGAAGTTGAAGATAGTTGGCTACTAGTAGGTCACAGAATTACACCTTCCATTTGTATTAGTGAGACTGGAAATTCTCCACTTTGCTGTGTCTGTAACACATTACAGATCATTACACACATCAGCTGCATTTGTGCAATTGAAACTGAACTAATCCGACACCTCATTTGCAGCAAAACTTTGCATGACACCTCTAGGGAATAAAATAAGCTCGGTTTGTGAGGATTCTTTCATTTGATGGCCTCTGAAAATAATCCTGTAGGCTCAAGTAGGCTGGATTGCCTTGGAAGTTTCATTTTCTCTTGTTATCCAAACACCAAAACAGGTTTTGAGGAAGAAAAAGTGGAGTGGATCCTCCAGGTCAAACAGATTCCACTGTATCGACAGAAGAAAAAGGGAAAACTAAAAAAGAACAAAAACTTTCAAAATCAAAACAGAAGAAATCAAATCAAACAAAGAAAACCACTAATCAACCCCACACCAGGGAATGCTGCTCCATCAGTGCCCAAGCCAATGCTTAAGCCTTGAGTTTTAAAATGTTCTAGTATTGTCCTTAGAGAATTATGTGATCTTGGATCATATCAAACCCTGGACATTTGTTTCCTCCTACTTTGCAAGAACCTCACAAATCACCTGGGCCGAGGACTGAAACAAACTCACACTTTTTAAAATCAGGATTTCTTCCACCTTCCCCTCTGTACAGCCTGGTGACCAAGAACAATTACACATTTTGCAAAACCGCTGCCTGGGATTGAAAATTGGGCATCCAAAATTACAGGAAGCTTAAATATTCTGGCTTTTGTCTAATCCTGTGTGGAAAATGGAGAAAACCAGCACAAAGTCAAATTACTTCCTGTCAAATTTAACAGCTCCTGTTAGAACCGCCCTACATGAACTCACCTAACAGAGGGTTCTCTGTGTCCTCAAACGACACATTCAAACTTGACTGGTTGATATGGCAATTTTATTTCCAGGTGCAGCGTTAGTGTGCAGCATTCCTGCTCCACAAGGCCACAGCAAAGAGACATCAGCTTTCCCTTCCCAGCACGTGATGAAAAGAAAATGACACACCGAAAATATCCCGTTGCCAATCAAGCAGATGCATTCACACCCTGGACACACCGCTTGGCCATGTGAATACAGTTCCTCAGGTGGGAAAATACTGGTTTAATACCATATTAAAGTAATGGAGTTAAATGTAAAATCAATTCCACTGCAAAAGCACCAAGGGGATTCTAGACATGTATTAAAATGCTGCAGCATTTTGAAAAATATAAAACAAAATAAGGGGAAATTATTGCTCTCTGCTTTCAAAAATTACCAAAAAGCAAAAAATAGAGATTAGTTTCAGATCTCCCTTATAATAGAAAATTACCAGGGGAAAGAAATCCAGGATTTACTCATCTTTAATGAACATTCACTAGTGAAGCAAAACAGCTTCATGGGTAGAAGAGCAACTCATTAAGTCTTAAGGGCATAATAAAATGTTTTCTAAGAGTAAGTAAATTTTTCTAAAAGTAAGTAAATTTTACTTACATTTGTTTTACTTACATGAGGGAACAAAAATCACCAAGAATAATAAAGGTGTTTCAAAAGATTTTTCCGAAATTATTCCCTTTTGAGAATTAATGGGTATCTTTATTGCCATGCTAAATATAAATACTTGAGACATATCCACCTGAATGTTCACTTATATATTGACAGAAGACAAAATTCTTTGATTAGAAATCACTAACAAGGGAAGGTTTTCACCATTTCTGTGTGATGTTTTAGCAGAGTATTCCAAAATTGGCCTTTTTTTTCTATGTGAGAAAATCACCATATATTTAAGGATTAAATATAAGCCTCAAATTAATGACAAATCAGAAAGGCTTAACTGCTTCAGGCATTTTAATATTTGGTCTAAACAGTAGCTTTTAGGTGCAGCAAGTCAGGACAAAATTCTGGAAAGCTATTGAAAAATCTCACTCTCAATTTGAAAGGTGAATTAGGCAGTAATAAGCTGCCATAAAACTTTCACGAGGTTCACTGGGCAATTTCCAGAGGGAAGCCAAGGTAATATCCTGAGCAGAAGAGTGTAGTAAAATGGAGGAACTCAAGGAAAAGGAGTTCTTTTATAATGCTACTACCTCATCTGAAATATTAAATATTAGAAAGGCTAATGCACCTTTGTCTTGCTGAAAACCCAAGCCTGACATTCAGACCATCACTGAGGATTTATGTTCACAAGTGGCTCAGTGACAGTATTTTTCTTCTTGGAGAGAAACTTCTCGTTTATCTGTGAATAAACCCAGAGCATAGCAGCTAAACCCCAGGGAATTCCTCTAATCCCAGTGTACTGGCCCTGTGGAGGAGGGACAGAATCACTCCCGGAAAGGTTCTGCTTCCCTGAGAGAGGAGGAACACGTCCTGCTCAGGACAGGCTGCTTTGTTGGGAAGGCAATAACGAGAATCCAGCTGAGCACCAGGAAATTCATACCCTTCATGTCATTACAGGCTTCCTGCATCGACTCTGCTTCAGCATCAAAAACTTCCACAGATGATGAGAAATCATCATTTTGCAGCAATTGTTTGCTAAGAACAAGCCCCATCTTCCTGTTCCTGTCTCAGTTTCCGTGTGGAATTTGGAACCACAGCCAAATCCCTCAGCATTTTCAGGCTCCTCAGGCTGCTCCAGGGCTCCCTCCCAGCCTGGCTGAGCTGCTTTGTGTTCCAGCGCCTTGAGTGACAACCTGAACCAAGCCAGAAGCACATCGGATCCTAATTTCAGCTGGCATTCAGCAAGACTTTGCTAAGTCAATTGACCTCTTCGTGCCTCACAACACGGCTTGAAAGATCCTTGGAAAGCCACCATTCCCGTGTAAATCACTAACAGATTTTCCAGGGTGGGTATGTGTGCCATGGGAGGCTGTCCTGCTGGGAACGGTCTGTGGAAGTCCTAAAACCAAGGTGCAGGATTTCACATTCTATCACAGTCATTTAAAAAAAAAATCCCTCTGGCTGGACAGATTTATTAGTTCTAATTAAATGCATTATGATTACATTGTTTTTGTACAGTAGCTATTACATATGTAAAATAACTGCAGAATTTTCAATCAGAACTACACCCATAGCATCACACAACATGATTCCTGTTAAAGTCAACAAGCTGAGCTCTCAAAATCCCTCTTGCCTTGACCATGTTATACTTTTCTCCCGAGATAAGCATTTTTGTAGTTGCAGGACACTCCTTCTTTATCGTTCGATGGAAATCCTCTTAAGACAATTCCAGAAATGTGCATCTTCTCACCCATTAGAGAGAATTCATGCAGCAAAGAGAGACAAAAAGATGTAAAAACTGTATTAAGGGGAATAAATTGCGACCATTTTAAGCTTTATTGCATATAAAAGTTCTCCAGCTACATGGAAAATGAATTGACAGAGAAATAAGGCAGTCCACTAGGAATCAAGGATGAAGTTAGTAAAGGCCAAATCAAAGTGGGCTCAATTGCTGTGTGCCCTTTTGCAATGGATAATAATAGTCTTGGTGGTATGTGGGAACCCACTCTTAACATTTCCTGCTAACGGGCTTCCCACAATTCATAGAAACAAAGGAGAGATGCAGTTTGATGATCCTTATTGGAACAGTAGCAGAAAACCTCTCCTCAGCTGGAGTGGAAACAGGATGGGTATATACCTCATTTAGCTGGAACATGCAAATCTGACCTGCAAAAGCCACCAAGGGGCCAGTTTAGAAACTTAAATATATGAAAGAAAAAACCTGAAACCAAATGAAAACAAACAGCAAAACGAAACACCAAAAGATCTCCAAGGCTCAGAAAACAAGGCACCAAATAGTCAATCCAAGACACCAAGAGGTGAGCACCTGAACAGTTTGTGGCTTGGCCCTTACATTCCTGACTTTAATAGAGCACAGCTGCTCTTCTCCTTCCCTGCCTGTCCCAGAGATGCTGTCCCTGCCACCTGACTGTGCTGCAGTGTGAGATCATTACAGAGTTTAATAATCAAAAGCTGCTCCTTGGCAAAGCAGGCAGCTCTCCACAGCACGGGTTATTCAGCTTTGGCCTGCTCACAGCAATGCTCTCTGGAAAATCAACATGGTCATGCCCAATCAGATGTATAAATACATTCTACGTATATAGTCCCCTTGTAATCTAACCTAAGTTGATTTAAAGAAACCAAGCAATTAAAAATCCCATTTAAAAAAAGGTCCACAATATAGTGAACAAAACATGATGCATCAGCTTCTGATAAAATACACCTCCCCACTCCTACTGTCACAGCTAGTTGCAGCAGATGTGATCTTGTTCATTTGGAAAGAAGTAAATCAGACAAAAATTCTTATGTCATCCCAGTTATTTTTAAAATATTTTTATTTTTAGCACAAGGCTTGCAGCTGATTGGAGGAGGTCAGGAATGACACTACCTCGGACAAGGCAGTCACCATTTCCTCCCTACCTTACATCCAATTATCAGCTGAAGGATTTGGGCTACTTTTATTGTAACTGTGCCCACTAGAGAATTCTCTCCTCTGACTCACGAGAGATGCCTGCACTTATTCCACTCTTCTTTCTGAGTCCAAAAATAGACCAAAACATACTTCATAGATCTGAGACTTCTGCCCCAGGAGTTTCATGCCATACTAATGAAATCAATGGAAAATTCACCACTAACTCTAACCAAATCTGTGATAAAGCACAAAATTATCTCCTAAGGTTTCATACTTAGATAGAACCTTGCAGAAAACCTGAAATCGTTTTACAGCCTTTAATAAATTAAGCCCTACAAAATTCTTGTGAATTTGGACATATCCCATATGAGGAAGCAGAAGGATTTTAGAAGTTGGTTTCAGAAGTGGTTACTAAATCAGTACCTGACTGTGCACAAGACCTTTGTAACAACACAAATTTCATTTTTAAGAGCACTACAAGACATTTGTTACAAAGTGGTTTCCAAAAGATTAGGCCCAAATCTTCTGAATTGTGGCCCCTGTAACTATGCATGTCAACCTAGAAGAAAAATCACCAGTCACACTTGGAAATGCAATTGTTTTCAACTTCATCAAGTTATGCCCCAAAATATGTATGGCAGATGTCAGCCATCGTGCTTTTCTCTCCTTCTGCTACAATGGAATCTTTTCTTGTTACTTTGCATTACAGCACAGTCAGCACTGCTTGGTTTTATAGGGTTTTCTCTCTACTAAGGAAAGCCTCTGTTCTTGAACCACCCTTCATGGCACTGTGATAATTTGGGATCTTTCTGTATATTCTTATGCTAATAAGATTCAGTTCATTCTCTCATACAGTAACGTTTGACCACCACTTTTACAAGCCAAAAAAAATAACATTTACTAGTAGGTGTTATCCATCATATGTTTTACATCATCCTTGTAATTAATTATTGCCACAAATAATATAGTGGAATAGCCATGGAAAATTACAGACTGGAGACAGCAGTAAAGTAGACCACAATACAATTCCTTTAACCAGGGTTAAAGCTTTACACCTAATCTCTGCAGCATTTGCTTCCCTTAACCATGTGGACTAGACAAGAACTAAGGTAGAAATCATAATTGAAGTGTAAGAAATGATCCACCATCAAACTGAGGTCATGGCCAAGCAGAGATTTACTAACAAGGTTCCAGGACAGATGTTAGAGCCGTAACACATCCCAGGGCTACATTAAAAACCCTCAAAACATTAACAAAAAATAACCAAACCCAAAACTGCAACATTTACTGGTGTTTGCCCAGTCTCTGCTTGCTCCCAGTTTACTTTTCCATAGCTCAATGCCAGGCTGCTCCTTTTCAGAGCAGAGTTAAGAGCCCTGCACGTTACTCATGGTCATGTTTGGTGCTTAAACTTTTGTCCAACACTGCAATGCTTAGAAGATTTCAGTAAAACTCTTTCAGAGCACCTTCAGGAGTAAACCTCCATCTGTTGAGCCCTGAAAATACAAGGCATCTGGCAATAAAAAGAGCAAAGGGAGCCCCCAAAGACGTAGAACCACCAGGGGCTGCTTGTGAAAAGGAACTCAGACTGAGCCCAGAGCAGGGTGGTACCTGCACATCTCTGCAGGTCAGAGCTGCAGCTCAGAGGGCCCTTGAGAAACAGGAGAAATGGGCTGATGAGCATCATGAACTTCAGCAGAGCCCAAATGCACAATGCTGAACTTGAGGCACAACCCCATGTACTGCCACAGCTTAGGGATGGGCTGGTGAGGTAACAGCAGTGCAGAAAACATCCGAGGACACCAGTAGTTCAGCTATCAACACTCAAATAGGTACAAAACCCAAAATATTTGCTCTGTAAAACATGAGGGGTTTTTTCTTTAATGAAGCAGCATCATCTTCAGCAGATGGCAAGTGGGTGGCCAAGTTATTGTGTGAAGCAAAGGTTTCAGAAGGAAAGAAGATTTTCCTGGTGATAAATAATTATCACCTCAAGTCAGCAAACTCCCAAAGAATTATTTTCATTTCATGTAAAACTAATGGGGAGGCCTAGTGTTTTGCTTACCTTTAGGAATTTCTTATATACAGCTCCTGGGTGATGGTCCCAACAAGAAATATCCTGCCTCAGAAAAAGGAAACAGGCTTTCCTTTTATCCAAACTACGTGTTCTGTTTACACTGATACCCATCTTGGCATCTTTCTTTACCATCTCTCAGTTTAAATAATATCAGAACAGCAGGTTTAACCTCAACAAAGCTCTCCCACCTTTCAAACACACAGAACACCAATGCACAAGCAGCCTGTTTGTAGGGTGGGGAGCTCAGGGTGATCACTGACAGCACATTCCCACCCCAGGGATCACACATCCTTCTGCACAGACACAGACATTGCCTGAAGTGATGAGCAACTTGTCCAAAACAAAGCCTTGGAACATCTTAAACCTGGAATCTCCAGATAAGGAAAAAAAATAGAGTGTGAGGGAGAAACCAAAAACCACAAAACAATCATTCAACTCTTAATTGTTTTCACTACCTCAGGAAGAATTACACTAACCATCATATAAATCATAATTTCAAATAATAAATAATGAACAGCTGTAGGAATTAATAGGAAACCAAGGTGCATAAGCATATTTGGCACCTTCCATCTGTTGTACAGAGAAAAAAAGAGGAGGATGGTATTCCAGCCTGGGCAGAGGAGTACATGATCTTGTGGCCAGAGCTTGAACTACTATTACCTGATAATCTGCAATAAAAGATATGCCATATTTGAATAAAGGGACAAAAATTCAATGTCACAATGTTAAATTAAGCCACGTGCATCTGAATAACATCAGAATATGAATAAACAGAACTAATGTGCAGAGTTAACTTATGTCAGCTCAAGAAACCAATAGGCCCACTAGAGTTACAAGACAGGTATCATCCACTAGAAATAATCCTGCGCAATTCAGCAGCTGTATATTGTGAAGGGATCCCTTCCTGTGCAATTTTATGCTACTACAGAACCAGAGTAACATCTGAATGCATACGCTACAATGGAAATATGTTTATGAAGAACAGGAGAATCAAACTTAAAATAAACAAACTCAGGGTGAGGCAGCTCCGGATGCCTGTTAACTTGAACATCTCAGTTCATCAGAGCAAGAAGTATGACCACCTTTCACACTGAGAGATGTCCAGAAAGAACTGGGGGAGTTAAGACTCAGTAAAAATAACAGTCAACTGCACATTAATTCAGGAGGTGAGAACTTCAACTTAGATTAAAGTATTTTTGCTGCAGGGTAGGGAGAAGGATGTGTTTAGTCTGTAGGCAGCAACATCACTTTCCTGTTCTGTACAGCCTTTTATCCTTACCCTGATAAGGAACACAGGAAATACTGAAAGATGAGGATTTTTTCCCTTCTGTTCAGAGCTAATCCTAGACCTCTGCTTTGGATCAGCTCGTCTGAACTTCCACACACAGACCACAGGACTTATCCAAATTGCTGCAACTTTGCAGCTGCCAGCAATTAATTTCATGGCAGAATTTTAAGACCTATTTATTGGCAATCTTTTTTTTTTCCATTGTATGTAGCAACAAGAAGTCTCAGACTCAGTTCATGTTAATGTGAATTAGTAGAATGCAGCACAGCTAAGGCAGCTTCGAGGTACCTACTACAGAGGAAGCAAACTTATATTTTTGTAAAAAGCATTTTGTTCATCACAGAATGATCATCAAATGATCCCTTGTCTGTCCCTTAACATTTCAGGTCATTTGCCAGCAGAGGGTACAGGCTTGGGGGAAACAGCAGTTCTGTGGCTGGGGGGGGGGGTGTCTGTCCCTCAGTAAATCAGTGAGAATTGGTAAAAAACACTTTACAACAAAGTGCTCTTCAGCACTGTGAGCTATTTTCTCTATTTATTTCCACCTATAAAAAACTGTAAAATGTCTGCAAAACTACAGTAAGGGCTGATTGGTGCGGAGAAGATGAGCTATGTTTTGTGACAGAGAGCCTCCCTCTGTGCAGCACAGAATACAAACTGGGACAGTGACCTGCCCTGGCTGCAGTTCCAGGGCTGGAGACAGATTATCCTCCCTGTGCAACTCCACACATCCCTCAGCAAACTGGGCACTCCCCTGGTTCCTCCTCTTGGTGTGTCATGTTTTCAGTCAGGAGCCTGTGTCACGAGGATCCCGAACATTCTGTGACCTACCTCAGCACAAACACAAACACCTGCCCTTCTCCACAAGGCCACCTTCAGTTAGTTGTCACCTCTACAGCAGATGAAGTATGACAAGTTATCACCACCTGCCAACCAGGCAGTGCCAACCAGTCCATACAATGTGTCCTTACCAGGATGCTGAAGCACTTTGCTGCATTCCTATGCTAAACTTGGTGTATTTTCAGTGTTAGATTAGGATATGAATTTCAGGTCTGCTGGATAATGGGATCTGCAGGACATATCCTTGAAATAGATCTTCCATGGATTTCTCAGCAGAGCAAATATCTTTCAGTTCAAAACAGCCCCAGCAGATAAAAGGCAGTTCCCCACTTCCCCCAGCACCACACTTTGAGGATAGAATACAGAAATTCATTACTGCCATTTCCCACTCATTGTCTCAGTCAAGAAGTAAAACCTGAACCATGGTGCAGCCTTGTGCTTTCAGTCTTCCTGTAAAGATTTACTGGATTATTTTTTCATTCTGCCCTACTCCTGTCAATATCATCCCAGGATCCAGAAGAGTGCATACAATACATCAAACTCTCTCCTTCCAGTTTGAGATTAGATGTCCTGAAAATCCTGTATTTTTTACTACTGGAAATACATCATGTTCCAGTTGTGCCCAATGAAATGCTACATAAACACAGAGAAGATTGATGGAGATCCAGCACTAACAAAGTCCAAAAGAATAAATAAATCATCTCTATATTTGGATGGAAACAAATCCTCAGGAGAGGAGATTTGGACTGTCATTCCTGATGAGCTCAGATATCTCATATTCCAGTGTTATTCCCTTAACAAATAAACGTATTTTAGCACACTTAACCACATGTCAGGGTAATAACCACATCCCAAGCTTTCCTGAATAGGAAATTCAAGCATTCTTCAGCTCAGAAGAATGCTTTTGCCTCCCTCATTTCCTATTTGGCAAGGATCGCACCCACAACACCAACTTTCCATTAATTTTGAAGGTTCAAGATATCTTGAGGCTTCTCAGTACCTCACACAGTAGGTTCTGAGAATCACATGGACATAAACCTAAAAAAAATTAATATTGCAGAATTTCCAGTATATTAAAAGCAATATGGTGCAATATAAAATAACCCAGGTAACCTGATATAATTCCAGATTGTTTACCTATATTTGTGCAGTGTGAAACAGTTAAACTTAATAACTCCATTCCTCTGAACTCAGTTACCTACAGGGTCTTTGGTTTCACATTTTTCTGTGCTCAGCTGGCAAAAATCTCTCTCCCATTTGCAAACTGAGAGCTAAGCCTGAAGCACTTCAGCTCGCCTTCTGCCATATGTTTCCGTTTCACAAGCTTGGTCTCCTGCTTGCAGAGTTTGGGTTTGCTATTCTTAGCATTTCTGCCTGATGAAAAGCTTGTTTTCTGGCGAGTTGTAGCAGCGAGATCACAAAAGCTGCAGGACTCAGATTCCAAGCTCTGCAACATGGACTTTTAGCTTTGTACAGCTCCAAAGCACAGCTCAGGCTGCGAGTGCACACGCTGCACTGACCCAGGGCTCCCCATATGCACTGAAATGAGCTTCCTTCTTCTTGGCAACAATAAATATCCTAATAAAAAAGATACCACATCTTATAAACAGATTGTTATTCCTTTACAGATCTCCCCAAGGGCCAGCAAACTTTGACCCAGCAGACTGACTTCTCCAGGCATATCAAATTAAAAAATAAAATACCCAGCACCTCTATCAAAATATCTATCACTTGCTTACACAAAGCACATGCCACCTCAGCTGTTTCAGAGTGCTTTGAACCTGAAGTCCATCCAAATAAGAAGGCAGATGTTCTGAGGTAGACAGTGGCAGGGCGACAAGGGGCAATTTTAAATAAGGTCACACTGTGGTTGCCAACAGGAAAACAGAATGAATTTATACATTTAAAGCAGACTCAGCTGCTTCAATTGATCCTGCAAAGGGATTGATTGCTCACGGCCTCTCTGTGTGCAGGAGAAGGGGGCCATCAAATGAAGCCGCATGTTCCAAGTTAAAATAACCAAATGAAGAGGATACTCAAGCAACACACAATTGATTTTAGATAAAAATTACGTTAGTCCAGCCTCTCTCAACCATTTTGGGCTTTCATCTAATTGTACTAGGGCAAGACCATTAAGTCAATTAGGTTTAGAAGACCAAGAGCATCTCACTTCCAGATGAATCTGATGAATCCACATTGAAATGCATCAGCCTTTTTCTCAAGGGAATGATTCTCTCTGGCCAGGGCAGGATCTTTCCTCAAAGTATTAACACTTTCCCTATTTACCATTCAATATCCCCTTCTTCCACAAAAGAAAAAATATGCCTTAACTGCAATTATACACTGTAACTCATGACCCAGTGGTGTTTGTTACTTTTCCAGCTTCTCAGAGCTTCTAAGGTAGTAATTTCCCAGCTTCCGCATCCCGTCTGCTTTGATTAGTTAGACCGGGAACTTAGGAATGGAGCCCAGAATCTCTGCCTCTCCCATGCCTCAGAGAGCTCTGACACCTTCCTACTAGTCATATCTCGAAATTCATGGAATACGTGTCTCCTGGGGGTCCCATGAATGCCCCAATCCACGAATACCATTTGCAGGTGAAAAACCACAAATCCGCGAATCCCAAAGTGCAACTACACGAGGTACGACTGTATATGGCACTATATCCCCTTTAAAACAAAACTGCACAGAACTGCCAAGTTCCCTTCTCACATCAATTCAGCTCTGCAATTGTCCTCCATCATACTCAGCTCTAACATTACTGATAATAGGCTTCTCTCCTCCCTCCTGCTATTGAAAGTACATTTCTTATTAATTTCCCTACAAAGGTATTAGTTGTAGATTTAAAAACCAATTAAACTTTTCATCCCAAATTTTCAAGTACTAGAGATATTTCCAAACAACACAGTAAAGCAGTACATTTGGAATTTAAAAAAGGCTGATTGCATTTCACTTCAGATTATTGTTTGACTGGGGGTTCATTTTACAGCTCACTTCACCAACGTGCTCTGTAGTTGCCAAACACACCCATGCAATTGTTACTCTAGAGAACGACAAATCCCACAAGGACCCAGGTGTCAGGACATATTTAGAAGGATAGCAACTATTGGATTTGATGGAGTCGCACACTTAAAGACTGCAACGAAACTGGGGTCAAATTCTAGACGTGAATTAAGACAACGCAGAAGCTAAAACCACTCAACAGGAAAAGTTTTCCATGGCCTTGGCTTCACTGCCGCAGAGCTGTGACCTTTCGGATGTTGTCAATGCTTGAGAATGTTGGGATAAGACTCATTACAGAGCAACCTGCAGGAAATCCAGTGACCTCTGACTCCAAGTGGATCAGACTAGACAATCTGATTATGTCTCCTGTGAACCTCCTAAGAGAGATGGATTAGATCACCCAATGAAAAAGACTTGGCAGGGCCCCCCACAGCTCTTAGAGCAGAGGTCTCTCCATCAGTGCTTCCAGGCAGAAATCAAAGTCAACCTCTCATTCACCTCCCTCAAAGTTGACAATGTTATTTCTTCTTGATCAGTGAGGACCAGAAAGCAGCCCGAAATTTTTATAATTCTTTATAATCCTATGGTAATTATTGAGTGGAAAAGCTGGGAACTTGTGTTACTTGGAATTTAGACATGAATCAGCAAAGGCAGGATACTCCAGTTGGCAGAGCGCCCTTGAATTAGAGGGAAACTGTAAAAGGAGTTATTCTCATAGCTCAAGCTACTGAGCTTTGTGCCCTAATTCTGCACAGCCAGGAACAAGGTACACACACACAGTGCTTCTCAATGAAGAGATGGAGCCAGTGATTCCCGGCTCTCCCATCATTAAGTTCTATCCATCACAAACACAAGTTTCTCTATGCAGTCCCCTATTTTTTTTGTAAGCAATATGAAAGAGTTACTTGGCGAAGAGAAATGGTGATTTGACATTTGCTACATTTGGCAAACGACTGCACAGATACAATTTCAAATATATACAAAGCAGAAAGATAGGTCAGAGCATGAAAATAGCCAAAAGACAATGAAGTATGAAAGATACACGGAGCAGAAGCTGTGAATTGTGACAGCCACCTCATTTTGAAATACTTATAAAAGAATTGCCTGGGTTTTCTAGCATTCTTTACAAATTAAAGCTCAGGAGAAAAAAAAAAAAGCTGTATTTCTACAAGACAGAACAATTGTCCTGTTCCATATAAAACAGAAAAGGAAGCTGCTGGAGTCAGGCTGCTTCACAGCTACAAATCCACACGAGCCTCCTGCAGATGATGAGAATTTCCCACTGGGCAGGGGTCCTCAGTCAGAGCAATCTCCAGTCCAGGCAGAGGAGAGAAACTGCTGCTCTGTGACAATAAAGCTTACAGTTCCTCAAGAGGGAATCCACAAAAAGGGGTGACTGCACAGGCAAAATTCTTACTGCAGCCCTCTTTGAACAGATTTTAACTGTGCACACCTGATGGCCAGGGGTCCACCCAACAAAGTGCTCCTGAAAGAGCCTGGGTGGATTCCACCACTTCTTATGGAGCAGTTCAGAGCTTACAGTTTACCTGGTCTAGAAAAAACTTCAATGAAGGCAACCAATAGTTTTACAGATAAAAACAGATACCAGTGCCCCTCAGATCTCACTTTAGCTTGCTTGCAAGGGTTGGTGGTCCAAGGACTTGTTTCTCCCACCCGTGCAATTCTAAGGTTGGGTATCCAGCTCTAACAGTGCAAACACAAACATCATGAGCCATCACATTGCACTGTGGAGGGTAAAGTGCCACATTTCTTCCCTGTGACCCATTTAAATGTGCATGAACAGCCATTTGCTTTGGGGAGCAAAAGAGAAAAGGGAAAACCGTCCTAAGCAGATGAACGACGCAGCCTTGGCTGGCTGTGCCTGTGCTGGGACACTTTGACAAGTGCTGCCAGGTACAGCCACACAGATGCTCTGAGTCACCACAAGCCAGGCATTCTCCAGAAGCAGCTGGCACCAGAATTTATTCATACAAGTCAAGCAACGCTCCAAAGCTCTTGCTCCATCAGCTCAGGCTACATGGAATACCAGCCCCAGCTGTTACACCTCGGTCCCAATCCAGGCCCACCAGGAATCAAGCTGGGCTTCTGAAAACAAAACAACAAAACCACTCTGACTGACTGCTGCTAGAACTCTCCATGTCCCTGCCTTCTTGAAATTGTTCTAAGTGATGGTTCTACCCATCCCTGAGATACTCAGTGTTGGGAAAGACGGTTCCAGCTGTGGTGCAAACTGACCGGACAAGGGTCGGCAACCAGGCCCAATGGTCCACATCCAAACCAAAGTTCAACTCACAACTCAGTCTTTGCCCTTTAAAGTGTTTTCCTGCACCACTGTGTGCCAAGAAAATGAGTGAGCAAACAGAGAAAGGCAAACAGAGGAGGCACTGATTACAGAAGTCTACTTCTGATATTCTTAATGTGCTTAGTGACATCATCCGTCAGAGCCAGATGTTAGAGATTGAAGCTGAACAAATTCAAAGCCCGCTTTTTGCCCGAGGCATATTTTGCTTTGTAGCGCATCTCGTTAGTGTGGTTTCCTTTAATGGCTCATTTAGGCTTTGTACTCAAAATGAGAACTCAAGCAAAAGTAAATTTAAGTAAACATTTTTCTACAGCTACTTGCTGGCACCTCAGAACTCAGGGGGCTTGAGAAGGGTAGGGAAAACAGGGTTGTTTACTCACCTTACCACAAGTTTTTTGATGCTAAAATATTTATGTTCTAAATATTGAAAAGGGAATACTTGTTTTCCTAAGAAATACTTGCATGAGAATTTAGAGTTCTGAAGCTGATATATCTATCCTCAGTGGCCAATTTTAATTGGCAATATCCCTTTAAAAACAAAGGGCCCTTGCTCCAAAGAGGTGCTATGAATGAGAAAACAAATTCGGTCTAGAGAAGTTCAGATGCCTGGAACCTGACATCTTCAAAGCAGAAGGAGCTTTCCCCAAGAGAATAAGCTTCCAAAGAAATTGAAGTAAAGGCCAACTGGGTTTGGGGAGGGAATCTTAAGAACTGAACAGAAAGTTTCCAAGGTGAGAGAATCAACTCTTTAAACTTTCAAGTAATAGCATATATATAAAGAAAATTGAATTTTCCCTGTGAGGATAATCACTCCCTAAATTGAAGATGCAGAAAATATGAAGGGTTTGTGTTAAGCAATGAACCAGACAAAGCTTTTACTTTTCTGGCCTCATTATATATCAGATAGACACTCACAACTACATTCTAAATATTTCATTGATTTATGTTAATGACATATGATCCAACATCCCAAAGATGCTCCATGGGACAGATCTCAGTGTTCAATGCTGCTGAACTTCTCTCTATATGCTGCCATTGCAGAAACATTTGTCTCCTCAAGAGTATCAGTGATACAAGCAGCATCTTTAGAGACTGGTATCAAACACAAGTTACACCAAGTTTTTCCATGTCCTTTAGACTATGCAGTAAATTCCATGATTCTATGGAAATCCAGCTCAGGGCTGACACTCTGGAGGATCAATTGCTAATCAGCAGCTAATTGCACAGAAAGCTGATGTTTTCCAATGCAGAATTTACTCAAGTAAAATTGTTGCAACTTCTCCCCACAGAAAGTCTCACGGCAAGCACCGTTCTCACAGTGGTGCAGTTCTGGTGGATCTGCCAAAGAGGATGCTGCTCATTTGGGTGTACATCACAACATTTTCAATGCATTCATTTAACCAAATCAGGAAGCTACTTGTAAGTGACCACAGCTATCAGCTCCCCTCCTGTGTCTCACAAATCTATCTTGGTAAAAACCAATTACTCATTTCAGCAGGAAACTCCTTCATAGAGACATTCCTGCAGCTGAAACCCCACTTGCACAGTATCAGATTCTAAGTGACACAGAGGAGCAGAAAAGATGAAGTCAAGAACCTTTGCCTGCTGACTACCTGGAACACGGGGGTACTGCAGGTACAGGAAGGGCCTTATTTACAAAGGTTTCTGCACGGAATCAGTGTGGTATTGATCAACCATCCTCCCTCACATCACATGCCCAAAGGTGTCACAGGTTGAAAGGATGCTCTCAGATTTCATAGCTGTGAGTTACTCTCGAGTTGCCAACAAATAAAATACACCCAGAGCTGGCACGAAGCTCCATAACTTCCCTCAGGACAGGGGAGCATAAGCAGCCCCAGATGAGTAGGTGGTAACAATTCAGTTTGATCCTCAGCCTCACGTGCTGAACACAGCAATGGATCTCCAACAGGAACTGTCCTGAAAACATGTAGGTGGGCAGGGACCACCCTCTGCAAGGTTGCCCCAAAACTCCAGCTGAACTGCAGATGCATTTCTATGCACAACCTGAGAAGGTGAGGAGGCACAGACTATATGAAATGAACAAGTTGAGCTTACTTTTTATCCAAATATTCTCTGCTATGCTCAAAGAAAAATTAGACAAGTAGAGTTGGCCAAGATTTTTTCCTTATTGCATTTGCTTTAAAAACCTGTAGTTTGATAACTAAATTATTCATATATTTGGACTGAACACAAAGAGTCTGAGTAAGAATACAGTTCAAAACTTGGTTGTCTTTTATTTTCTAAATAAAGCATTTTGGATACTTTTCCCAAAGCTGTTTATACCTTAAAAATTAGAGGAAATGTTTTGAATTAAAATATTTCTTTAATGTTTGAACATTTTGGATTAACTAGAAAGGATTATCTGCCAGTTTCATGGCCAAATAAGAACAACAAAAACCCTGCTATTTCAATAGCTCTAAAGAATGTGGATTAGAAAGACAGATTGTGCACAGCACTTTATAATTTTTGGAAACATGTTATGAGAAAGGCTGTAGCAGAACTACCTACAAGGAAACCCATAAATAGAACTGGCAACTTGTCCATCACCACTGCCACAGCCTGTGAACAGTCAGATTTTGAGCAGGGCACTGCACTGAAACAGCCTCAGAGGTACTTTCTGAGCATTTATTGCAATAAATATTCCATAACAGGAAGGAAGTTTGGGGGGGGGGAGGGGGACTTCCAAAAGCAGTACCTCATTTTGGTAACTTGCTAGAGGCAGACAGACTAATTTAAAAGATGAAAAATAAATAAGTAATGAAAATAGCCTCTGAGAGCTGATTCAGAAGGAGTCTTGTTGGTTTTGTGGTTTGGAAAAGTACATATTTTAGAGGTTTGGGGCAGAAAGCCCATTAACTGAAATTGGCAAGTTAAATGCTGTAAATCCGGATCTTATGGTCAACACACAAATCCTCTTTAAAACAAACTCCTGTAACTGGAGTAGTCTTTAGGTATAAGCAGTGTATTCCCCAAAGGCTGTTGAATTTATTATGACTGTATCAGTTGCATAAAAAGATTCTCTCCCTAAAACTTCTTGTCATCTGCAAGTCTGAGTCAAGTTACTCAAGGTAACTACCTGAGGACAAGAGAAGATAAAAATTAGGTCAAATTCCTCCTAAGTGTGAATTCAATTCAGTTCTGTGTTTGCCTAGAATTGATTTATTAGGCTCCCATTACAGAATCACAGAATCACAGAATCAGTAAGGTTGGAAAAGACCATAGAGATCATCAAGTCCAACCTATCACCTGTTACCTAATCTAGCCAANATGAATGTGAGCTATGGAGAGAGCACATCGCACTGGAAATGGATCCATTTTTGTACCAGCAGAGATGCTGGAGCACACAGGTGTGCAGGGCATCCCAGTCTGAGCCAGAACGTAAATCTGGCAGCTGCAAAGAAATTCCATGGATGACAGGACAGCCAGCAGCAGCAAACAGTGGGGCTGAGCCAGGTGCAGGGTCAGGCCCATGTGCTGTTATTCAGAGCCAGAGCCACCCAGTCCCTTGGCATTACTTTCCTTCCACAGTCAGGTCCTCTCCAGGAATGTAATTGCTGCCAATAATTCCACATAACTTGTGGCATGTTTCTTTCCAGCCTCCAGCAAGTTACACAGAGCAGAAACAAATTACTAATGCCAACAGGCAGTAATCTGACTTCTATTTACACTGGTGAAAAATAGGAGTAAAGTTTGAGCATGGGACAGATACAATTAAGAGCAGCATCACAATCTTGTCCCCCGTGTCCAAATCCTCCAGGGTTCTGCCATGTGTGGTGAACTGTTTCACAAATATTGTGTGAAAACAAGTTTATGGAAATAGCAGTACACTTTGAAAAGTTAGGTGGATTAGAAATCCTTCTCAAAGTGTCTTTTTAAAGGATTTTGGTCCATATCTTAGAAATCTGCATTTACCCGTGGAGCTATTTAAAACTCAAAAAAGCCTTTAATCTTAATTCCATTGAACAGAAAGGAGACAACAACTTCATGTTAGATCAAGGATATGGACCTATAAACCGTAAGCAGCTGAGTTTATTTTTTAGAAAGATCTCTTCTGTTTTCTGCTTACAGTCTGCCCTAAAAACATATCCTCGCTCAATTCCCAGTCTGACTTCTAAAGCCAGCTACATTAAAGGTTCAGACTTGGCTAATCAGGCAGACAGCACCACTGTCCCTGTAGCTCTTCTAACTCCTAATCAAAACCATTCCACAGCTCTTCATTTAGATACAGAAGAAAAATATCACATTTCTACCAAACCACAGAGAGACCTCAGCAGCTGTTGGTTTCTAGATTAGTAAACTGTAATTGGAAGGTAGTTGCTGATCCCAACTCATTAGCAGAACGTCACAAACACTGTGGATGGCTGCCTGCCATGCTCCTCAGTGCAAATGGACCGGCAACAAAACACTTTCTGAAGACCAGAGATAACAGAGGTCAGCAGCATTAGGATCAAGGTTCCAGATAATCTTCAAATTAAAGGCCTTCAGGTGCAATGAAGCCCAGCTGGCACACAGAGTGATAATCTAAACATAATCCACAACCTGCCAAACTGAAGACTGAATTAATTATAACACTGAGGGGTTACCAAAAGACCAGAGATTACAGAACTCCTAATTACTGAATTTGATTACCCTGGAAGCACCACAGTTATTCACTTAATCTTATCACCCTCAGCTCCGCTTTGGACAGACGCAGTTCAGTCGAACTGGTGCTGTATCTCAAATTAAGCCTCTGCAAGACTTGGCATGCAGCAGCATCCTTGGCTGAAAAGCCTGGAAAATTGACAGCTACATAAACTACCCAAATACTTCAGTTTTTCAGAATATCAAGTTCTCAAAACAGGCTGTTTCTCAATTATGCCATGCTTCATGAGGTGCTACACAGTAATAAAAAAGCCAAAGCACTGCAAAGATGTGACTCTGCTTTGATTAACTCCATTTTAAATGGGTAGTACTAAAAGAGAAAAGACAAAAGTAACAATAAATTAAATTAAATAAATTAAAGAAATTAAATAAAAATAAATTAATAATTAAATTAAAGAAAAATTAAATAAAAATTATTTAGATTCATGTTTAATTAATATCAATTTTAGATTTATCATAACTAGTTTACCTAGGCCTAATGCACCAAGCTGCTCTACTATAACATAACTGAGTTTACTGACAGTGAAGTTCTCTACATCTCCAAATAAAAAGTCTGCTCATGCATTCCAGGAATTGAGACACAGTCCTTAAAAACAACGTTTTGTTCTTTTTTGTAATTTAAATTTTTACCAAAATCCCTTTTCTAATATTTCTAAAATAAACCCACATTTGATCCAGGTCACTTTGGATTTAAAATACAGAATTATCCAGACAAAAGTTTTTAATTAACACATTACACTGATACAACAATCTTCCTTCTTCCACCTGAAACGAAGGTGGAGCCATCCATTTACAGTTTCTCATTGCTTATTGAATTGAGCATTGCTACTCTGCTCATACCCTCCCCTTCCAATAGAGCCTTCTTAATGCAAAACATCTGCTCCCCCAAACATAACAACGTACCATGGTGTGTCCAAGTCCTTTGTACAAACACATCATCAGCCCATCACCAGAACCTGAATCATTTCCTTCAAGGCTTGATGGGAACATTTCACTGAAAAAACCTGGAAATTTGTCGCAATATGTCACCCAAATTTGCACTTTATTAGCAACACATCTTCATGTGAAGCACAAGGAGAGCAACACTAAAACACTATCTTCCTACACCATTTCAACTGAATCTCTGTTCCTGCTGATTTAAAGCACCTTCTTCCCAGACAATATGAAACCCTGTCACAAAAAGCACACTGAAGAGCTGGGGGATGGAAAAGAAACCTCACAATCGGGTCCCAAGGATGAAAAGTCCTGTATTCAAATGCAAGAGATTAGGACTAAGGCTTTGGTGGAGCTGCACTTGCACATTTATTTTGAGTACTATGAACCAAGGTGTTCATACTGTGTTCATTCCAAGGCATTCTCCCTGCAATTGTAGCTTGGTTGATATCAAGTAGCACTTCTGTAGTACTGACTTACATGTTTTTTCTGCTTTCAAAAGCATCACTTTTCCCTGGAAGTGAAAGTCTGAAAGTTTTGTCCGAAGCTCCCCATTTTCAAAATGTCACTCAAGGCAGAATTTGAAAAGTGCATTAGGGGCCATACAAATGTAGTTAGAAAGTCCTCCTCTCAAAAGTTTACTCTCCAAAAGAACAGAAAAGGGAGGTATAGTTTCTCAGAAATTTAGAGCTATTCTTTCCACAGGCAAGGAATACGAGCATGAAGGAACCAGGATTTGTTTGGGGCTAGGAAAAGTAGTAGAATAGAGACAAAGAAACAAGTCAAGTCTCCTGGGACCTAATTCACAATGGGATTCTCAGAAAATATGTTGCCAATATAAACAAATACTTATTTTTAAAAACATTTGGAAGAATTGTATGGGCTACTCCCTTCAAAAGAAAAGAACCCCACAATGAAGATGCCCTGCGGCCCTCCCTTTTTTTCTCACCCTGTTTCTTAAATTCTGGAATTATCCAATATGAGCACTGCTCATTATTTAAAAAGAAAGGGCTTTGGCACAGAAAGCGTTCTCAGAGGGAATCTCACATATTTTCAGACTAGATTGCAGTTTGTGAAGTCCGCAGGGCATAAACATTTTAAACAATCAAACACGCACAAATATGCTGCAAAATGTGCACGGCCTTTGCAATGATTACACTCATAACTTCTCTTTAAAAAGCAAATGATATCACCAGATCCATCCTCATTTTGCTAAAACACTCCACAGCTCTGGACTGCCTTTCAAAAATTTGCATCCCATCTCCAAATCCCCTGTTGATCCCTTCAAGTCACTCCCTGAGATTAAAGACCCTTCACAGCAGCCACGAGCCTGAGGTTCAAACGTTCACCTCCCACCTGCAGACCAGGAAACCTCAGTGGGACTGAAGATCTGCTCCCTCTCATGGGCTGAAGCCTTGCCACACATCAATACCTGAACAGAAGATGCTGAGATGATGGTGCCAGACACTTTTCAGTGGCGCCCAGTGAAAGGACAAGAGTCAAGAGGCACAAACAAACAGGAGGTGCTGAACATACGGAAATCCTTTATTACTGAGGGTGACTGGCACAAGCTGCCCATGAGGCTCCACTGTTGGAGGCAGTATATTCAAAAGCCACCTGGACACAGTTTTGGGCAGCCAGCTCTAGGTGGCTCTGCTTCAGCCCCCTTGCTAGGGGACAAGATGACCTCCACAAATCCCTTACTGGGTTCTCACAGAGTGTTTGAGGATGTATCTTTGCTAATTCCAAAACTTAAAAAAGGGAAATCCCACCCTCAGACACTTCATTTTTAAGTCAGAAAAAAACCTGTGGTGCCTGATGCTGAGAGCTACTGCATGTGTTCAGAGCACTGCTGAGTACAACAAAAATCTATGTGGGTGCAACAGCCCACTGGCTCGAGGCCTCACTCCCACAGGTGATGTTAGGAACAGCACAGGAGATCTCTTGTACCACCAAGCTGGGCAGTAACAAGTTGAAATCTAGTTGGACCCAAGCCATGCACCCCAAGTACAACATGGGAAGCAGGTCACTGCCTGAGGCTGCTGTAATGAGCCAGAAGTGTGAGAACCAGAAAGAGAATCAGCCAGGCTGCAGAAAAATGTTCTTTCTTCTGACCTCTGGAAGAAATCACCTTTCCCACTCTAGGCAACTTCCTCACAACCATGTGTAACTTAGAGAGCAATGCCTTCTACCACATGACTTTACAAATATCAAGTGTCAAAATGTTCAGAATTATATATTCCAGAAACAGTGTAAGGTACAAATGGCCAAATCTTCTATTGTCTTGAAACCCCAAGAAACACTTAAACCACATCAAAATGGAAGTATCTGAACTAACTTCATATATGAACACACATTGAAACCTGAGTCCAGTAAGGACTGTAAAACAGGAATGATTGGTCTAAAATACACATTGTTTGTACTGAATACTCATTTTCCCCCCATTTTTCAAGTAATTGCTTACATAGCTGCTGACAGCAACACATCCTACTAAACTCTTACTGAACTGGAGAAAATTCCTCTTCAGACCCAAGAAAGACAAAGTCCATAGGCCAGTGAACTAAATGGATGTCACAAAGAAACACATCCCTCCACACACACACAGTGCCCCAAACCACTGGGCAAGAAGAGATTTTAAAATGCAAATTAGATCTCCACATAGTGACAAATCATTACAAGAAGAAAACCTTTCGGCCCAGTACTTTAATTTCAAATGACATATGGTTTAATGTTGGTGCTATAAAACCTCAGCGCTGTTTCTAACTTGCCATCCTGCTCTCCCCTCAGATTTACTGCAATGGAATTGAACCAGGGTTATAAAGAGCATGAGTAGTTAAAAGAAATTCTATTTGATCCTGGAAATAGTTTCAGAATGGACAATTAAATCCATTTTTCCAGCAACTTAGATAGTCTCAGCAGTGAGTGTTGTAATTTGTTGTAAAGCCTACCACACATGAAATATCATGGCTATCAGCTTCTGGCTTTTTAATGGTGCGATGCCAACCACAAGAGCTCTTTAATAAAGCAAAGCATAAAAAGACCAGAAAAAGAACATTTTTCATCTTCATTTTTCAAAACTGAAAAATCCTCAGACTCTTGAGATGAAAGGCACCACAAAGAGGACTTTTATATTAATTGTCTACGATATGCAACTCAAACATTCCCACAGATTTGCTAATCTCAGAGTGATATTAATAAAATCATTACTTAAAACACCCAGGAAGACTGAATATGGATCAAAACAGACTTTCACAAAGTCTTCTTCTGTGGCTTGGGCATGGGACAGAAACATCTGACACCAGTTTGGCTTTTTTAAATCTGGATTTGTCTTGCCTGACACACGGGATTTCTGAGACCACACAGCCTTTCTTCTTCTATTGTGTTTTCCAGCTGAAATGCAGGTCATCCCAAAGTCCCTCAGCTCAATTTTACCCAGAGTTGGTCAGGTGTCCTACCAAGCTCCCTCTGCTCACTAATGGAAAATACCATCAAATGCTGATGTTTTCCAGCTGAGTTAGAGGGTTACCTGCTGTCCAGCACTGCAAGACTCAGGTATGAGGCGGCAAACTGAACAAGCTGTAAAGAAATAAAACACAGCTGTCATTTCCAGAGCTTCAGCTCTTCACCCCACCTTTAGTTCAGGAGTTTAAATTCTTTTAAGTGAAGTGTCTTGGAGTGCCCTAGAGCTGCTTCTAAACCTTATCTGATGTCTGGATAGGGTTCACTACTCAAAGGGCACATGATCAATTCCTGATGTCCAGGAAGAGAACTGTGCATAAAGAATTTTCCATCTCAGGACAAAAAAAAACAGGCTCTGGAGTATCCTGAGGGGGAAAAAGACTGCGTAGCAGTCCCCAGGTATGTATTCAAGGCTCTGACTGCTTGGTATCTCCTGCTATGTATTACTGAATATAAATTTGCCAGTAAAAACCATAACCTTTAGGTAAAGAAAATCAAAGGACCAAAAGAGCAAAGCCAAGGGATGATAAATTCAATTGGATCTTCTGTACACCAGCAGATCAGACGGGAATTTTGCTCTGCACCTCCTGCAGCCAGGGGACTGCCTTAAAATGAGGCATCCAGTGCAGACATTACAGCCACAAGATGAAAGCTTCAAAATGTGCTTAGTTTCATCTTGTTTACCTTCAGTACTCAGCACAGGCCTGTGGTGTTTAGAAAAGGTAGAAAAGCTTGAATCCTGCCATAACATTTCCTGTAACATCCATGACCACACACTCTGCCTACACACAGATGCACAAACATGCTGGTGTCTGCCTGTGTCCACAGGGTGTGAAAAGCTCCTGCTAATTCCATGTAACACTAGAGCAAGTGACAGCACCAGTCACAAAATCACAGAATATTATGAGTTGGAAGGGACCCACAAGGATCATCTAGTCCAACTCACCATCTAACACCCGTACAGAGACTGAGAGCACATCCCAGAGCGGTAACACCAACCTAGATCCCTCACAGTCTAGNTACTAGAGCAAGTGACAGCATCAGTCAATTGGAAAGCTTTAAGTGCCCAATTATTAGTATCCAGCTACCATGCTCATTCCTTAACACTCTTCTCTTGATGATCATTCCATTATTCTAGAGTTAAAAGCTCCGATTTAACCCAACAGAGAACAGAATAAAACCCATCTGCAGAAAATGGAAGTGGAAAGACTAATTCATTGTTCTGTTTCAGAATACTGGAACATTTATTTTTAAAACTGCACCAATTCAAAACCTTTAATTTACTGTGACATACAAGTACCAGGACCTACTCAGCCTTAGATGCTTCTGTTCTCAGACCACACAAATACTGGACTGAGTATTAAAAAATGAAGGCAAACACCAAGATGAAGAGGAATCAAGGAATGAGAGAAACTACAGCAGCCAGTCTGACACTTACCAAGGCAGACTATAAGGCAAAGCACTGCCAACAAAATTTTTCAGGCATTGAGGAAAAGCGTTTCAAGGGCAGAAATCAGAAAGTGGCCAAACAAAATCTGCATTTGAACAAGTTACTAGAAAAAACATTCTGTGGAGAATTTGCACGGAATAATTTTGTGATATTCATCATCTTGCTGCAGGTTGCAGCGATGCCTCTGTGCCCTGAGGACTGCTCACACTGTTTCTGGAGAAGCTGAGATGAGACTTTATTAATTTATTCACTGAGTTTAGTCTTTGCAAAATTCTGCCATTCAGAATATCTGTTTGGTCTTGACACTCCTCTCCTACTTGTGTGGACAAAAATTTTTGTCACAGACTGGTTGTTCTCCAAGTACTGAAACACTGGGTACCCTGTACCATGTCCAACGCTTGGGTTTCCCCACAGCCACAGCAGAAGTTTAAAGGTCTGTTCCTACCTCGCATCAGGCAGGCGGACTCCGTCAGTTCCCCACTCCTCGTTTCATTTTATTTCATGAAATAAAATGCTATCTCCACTTCTCATTTCTGACCAGGGCCAGGAGTTTTAGTGCAGTTCCAGACACTTGCCTGTTTTTCCCCAAGGCCACACCAGAAATTAAAATGTTCAGTTCCTTCCCCAGTGCTTTTCAGAACCCTTAAAATAGCAGTCTTTGGTGAAAAGTTTAAGTCTTCACTTCTTGACATTTTATTTCTGATGTGCTTTTCCACAAAAGGTGAAAGAATGTCATGGCAGACCTAAATACATTCTACATGTAACGATGGTTGTGCAAGTGTGTATTTTATAATTTAAGGAACAGCTTTCAGCAAAATTACATCTCAACTATTCATTTTTATTTATAAGGAAAGAGCTGTAAACCATGTGCCTGCCCTTACAGAAGTGTAACTGATAACAGATACTGTAAACTGAAAAGAACTTGTTGGAAGCACTTTTAAAACACTCAAGAATAAAAATGCTATTAAAGGACGCCCCTTTGTCTTTTTCTCTAGTGGTATGATTGTGTCAAAGCACATAAATTCCTTCCAATTTATTTACCAGTACCTTAGCAGATTTTAATTTTGTGGGCACCTCCACCTAAAAATGATAAAAGTACACCCGTTCTGCCTCTCACATGAGCTTATTCTAATGTATATGAGGGCAATTACTTCTTGACAACTCCCTGATGAATAACTGTGCTCTTTGCTAAGCTTGTCACATTGATCACTGGCCAGCAATACAATTAATAAAGTATTGCTGTCCACATGGCACATGAATAACTAGCCTGAACTAGAGGTGGCAAATCTGAAAGATGCAGCACATTTTAATCTTTCATACCCTGCCAGCACAGAAGATTAAAGGAAATCTCCAAGACAGTCTCCACATGCCAGCACTGGGTTCCATGACATCCTAGCCAGGGTTACAAACTTGAGACCTGATATTTCATTAATGCAACTCAGTTGGACATTTCGAGCTTCGTTTCCAAATGTTGCACTGCCTTGTGGTCAAAACATTATTTATTTATTTCTCCTTCCCATTTATATTTCTGAAAGGTAGAATTGATTAAAGTTGTCAGTTCAACTAGAATTCATTAGAAAATAATGGCCATAAATTTAGTGCACTCTGAAGCGTTGCTTAATAATTCCATAACATTTACAATGGAAACAATCAATCTTGGAAAGGTCCCACTTCGTCAGTGCAGGACAGGATGAATTAAAGCTCAGACATGAGCAGCAAGTCTGGAGCTTTCCCATAGCGTTTTAGTCTAATTTTAACTGGTGCTTTTAGAGTTGTGCTGACAAACAGACTGAATACTTCTTGATTTCTGGGATATACATATTGTGATCTCATAATAACTAAGACATGTGAAGTGCTACCCTGGAGCAGTCCCACCTGACCAAAAACACTCACAGGAGCCGAGCAAGGGAGTATCAATGCCATGCCCACAGCGTGCCAAGCACCAGAGCTGTTCAGTGGAGGACAAGTACAGCAAGAAAGTTGAGGCCAGAGAGGACATGACTGATTTCAACATTATGAGTAATCAGTCTCTGTCACAAGTTACCATGCAAAAACACTTGTTTACCTGCCTTCAAATCAAGAGGGGGTTGGGCCTGTCACAGACACCATGAGATGCTGGCAGGGCACAGGTGTGACACCAAGGCAGGATCCTCACGTGCACGGAGCTGGTTCTGCCCTAGCAAGCACTAGCAGTACTCCTCAGGTAAATTAAGACCCAGAGAGGGCACCAGAGGTGGTGCAACTAAACCCACTGCAGTATCTCACTGACACAACTTCCAGGAATGGCCCTGCACTGCAGGATGCCAACCATGCACTGCTTAGAATGTCTAAACAAATCTCAGGTGAGTTTGAGATACATTGTCCTGCATCACAGATATTCTCTTATTATTCTCCCATTTTTAAGGGGTCTGCCTGACCTATCTCTGCATGAAACCATTTCAGCTTCCAAGTGTTTCCTAAGAGCACCAGGACTGTTCCTCACAACACCTCAGGCAATGACCAGATCACTGCTGAGGTCTCTGTTCCAGCTGATAAGCTCAGTGCCACAGAAATACCTCTTCCTCCTTAGGTTGCCAAGGTGCAGAGAGCCTTAGGATAAAGCTTCCTAGGCAAGATGAAGCTCTGCAGTCCTGTCCCAAGGGGATGACTGGTGACAGCCCGCTCAGCTGTGGAGACAGTTTGCTGTTCCTTAGCTCATCTCCGGAGTTAAGCCCAGCTCATGGCCCAGGAATGGATTATCGCCATAGGTAGTTAGCTAAGGATGTTCTCAGCCTCCCTTCAGTCTTCAATACCTTGCTTCACAGTTCCAAGAATGAAAGCTGTGCCATCAGGCTCTCTCTCTGCAGATTTTTTACTTATGCTTTATTTTGCCTTTGGTTTCAAGGGCATATTTAACACCCCTAAGCTAACACTATGGGGTGTCTTATTTGTCTATTTACATTATATCAGAATAAAAGTGACATAGCAGAAGCGATGTGGATTTTGGAAACTTCTCATCCTGTTTTAATAGAAAAGTTTAATAAGGGAATCTTGACTTTCAGTAATGAAATGAAAGTCTATCAAAGAGGTATAATATACTGGCAGTGGATTGAATCTCAGTTTGCACTTAATTACAAGATGGCTTTCAGAAGATTACCCATGCAAATTAGTTGTCTCCTTCCTATGTGTTTAAGGATTGCAGAACCAAAAGACATTTGTACTGTAAATAGTGAAAGGAAAGAGAAACACCGAGTCATAACACCAGTTAAAAATCATCTTAACATCATCTGTAAGGAGTGTGCCTAAAAGTATTTGCCCTATGACAGACCACTTTCTCAGCTTAGTGCACTAGTTCAGCTGCAGAGATTCATTTTACCATGAAATCTTGCATGCAAACTCTTCTGGAGAGGATAATATGCATGTAAAATGTCACTAGAAAGGATATACACATTATATATATATATATATATATAAAATGTATATACTGTTTTGAACAACTCACCATCTGCAAGTTGACTGCAGGCAGACAACAACTGATCCCATTTCTTTGCTTGTGTCCTGAAAGTCAAAATGCCAAAAAATTACATAAATCAGAATCCGTATAGATCTCTAAAAGTTCTTTTGATAGTCTGGACAGTTATCCAAGCACACTATTAGAGTGACAGGTTATACAAGTGTCCCTATCTTGTGGTGCCAACTGATTTAAAAAAAATTGATTTAGACTTAAGGTTTTGCATGCATGCTATAGAAAAAATTCATTTTTGGGCCCAGGAGCAAGGAAAGAACATCATTGTCCTGCAAAGATGTCTCCCAGCCCTGTCAGGTGCCAAAAAGCCCTGCCTCAGGTTTGTCATCCATCTTTTACACCCATGCCTTATACATGTGGAAATTACTCCATGAATATGTATCCCTTCAATATTATGTCACAAATTTCAACCTTGCTTTAAAATCCTTTTGATCAATCAGCTCTGATGTTCCACATGCTTTTTTTGTGTTTTGGCAAGGACCGTGTTTTGTTTATACTTCAGGACTGGAAAACAAGACTTTTCACCTCTAATTGTCAATGTTAAAATTCAAGCCCAGTGAATGCTTCTAAAATCAACCAATTCTTCTAAAACACTTCTAAAATTCACTAAAATTTCACTGTTTAATTAAAATCCCTAAATCTCTAAGCCTATACCTACCTCACTAAAATCTATGAGTTTCTGAATCCCCAGATCAAGTGCACAGTCTGTCCAATACTTAGAGCTCAGCAGACAAATACAGCAGTGAAAAAGTAGTGCACAGTTCATGAGCATGGATAATTATACTGTTAAGCAGGATAATTACAGAAAAAAAAAAATCCACACAGGAAAATAAGGTGCACACAACTAGCAAGACTGCATAGAAAGGCATCCACTTCAAGAGCCTGATATTTGCTCAGGATGCTCAAGCAGCACTGCGGCTCAGCACAGTGGTTTTGCAGCTGGGACAGCAGGATCCTTCCAGCTGCACTCTGGCTTAATGGCATCTGTTGGTGAAGGGCTGGACACTTCATCCATGGGGATGCACATGGAGAGGACTGTAAGGAGGCTGATTGCACTGCAAGACCATGTCCTTGAAAAAGAAAAATAAATATCCCTCCAGTTAAGTGACAAAGGAGGATTTAATCCCCAGGGTTCTTGTAAATCAGCATCACTGACTCATATTTTAAGCTAAAAATCCTGCTTTTTAACAAATTTCAGATATTTGCATTTTGGAAAGGACCATCTGCCAAGACAGCAAAATCTCAGTGCTTGAAATACAGTTGCAGGTATCTTTCATTTGAGGAAAACCTCTGAAATATGAAATGAGTGAAATCAAAACACAATAAGAAATGAAGCAAGTCTGTCCCAACTGCCAATGGCCATGCTATTAGTCACATAATTAATGACTATTTAGCCTTTGGAATAACTGCAATCTTGCCAGTGTGCCACAGTGCAGCAATTCCCCAAATACTAACACCCAACCCAGAGCCAAGAATTATTGCTGCTCAGTCCACATGTAAAGACAGCAAGGGAAGCATGCGGCATGGGTGGAGAATTCCTTACCCAAACAGAACAAGTCCAATGCCCAGCATCCAGTAACAGTTTGGAGATTTTCTTTCTATCATTATTTTTAATACTTGTTCCTCATAAATACATTTACAGGCGCCATTTAAGTCACTTGTTTGTTCAAAGGAAACAGAACACAACAGCAGGAAGACATTATGCAGTAACTCACCAGGGCAAGCTATTTGCAAAGGAAACCTGCCAAAATTGGCTTTTTCTCCTTTTCTGCAAGGCAGCAATTTTTTCCTCAAGCTGTCTCACTTGAGGGTTTATATGAGTATACAGTAAAGACACAAAATTCCATTTCAATTTCCCCTTTTCCAGGCTGTCATCAGCTTTACTGCCATGACATCAAACCTCCTTTTACATTGCTCTGTGAGTACACAACTGTGTCACACACTTAGGGCTGCCCAGGCACAGCATTCCAGCATCACTCCATGGCTTCGAGCCCTGCTGCTCTAACAGGACTGGAGACCTGACTGCAGCACCACAGAAAGCACTGTCCCTCCTCCTCCCAAAGGCTGCAACCATCAGAAAGCCCAGGTTTTACTTTGTGTCTCTTCCATATGTGGCTTTCCTTTCCAATTTGTCATTGGCATCATAGAAGATGCCTCTAACCCAAATACCTCAAGTCAGGTAAGGTAACAATACAATACAAATGCAAGTTGTCTTTATCTCCCCAGGGCCTCACAATGTGTAAAAAGTTTTTAGAGCTCCAGATGCCTGTACTATTGAATTTAAAATAAAAGCAGCATTAGTTCCAGTGGACAACTGACTTGATGTGATTTATTCTCACAGAAAACCCTGGGTTTTTTTTAAAAAATGAACATTTTCCCTTCAGTATTAAAGAAAAAAAACACTGAGAACCACACAGATAAAAATCTGTTTTGAGGCCCTACAACACAAATTAAGTTACCACAGCAGGGCTTTCACTGTAATAACTCAACTTGTCAGTTCACATCATTGACTGACTTGAAGAATTCACGGGGCTTAACTGATCAATATAATACAATTTGGATGCCTCTGCAGGAATAGCCCAGTCTTAACTTGAGGTCAGTTCTCATTCCTTTCAAGTCTCATTAGCAGAAGCCAATGTAAATGCAAAGATGTGAGGGCAGAAGCAGAAAGCTTTCCATCAACAGCAAGGCCAGCATGAGAAAGCAAAGGAATCCCACGTCCAGTTGAATTGAAGGCATCTTACTGCAATCTCTTCCAGGTGTCTGGCATGGAGCAAAAAACCTACGGGATCATTGGCAGTAAGGAAGAAGAATCCTAGTTTCTAAAAAAATATATATTTTCTTTAATTTTAAGCTGAAAATCAACCACAGGTTGATCAGATCAGATTAGCTGCAGGGACAGAAAGGTTTCCTTCTGATGAATTCTGCAGGGAAGGCCAACCTTCATCAGCTGAGGTGTTCAAGGACCACACTTAACTTTCACTCCATCTTCTCAAGCAATTTCCTGGATGTGGATGTCTGTCCCAGCTTGGGACTTGCAAGACAAACTTGCACCAGCTTTGGCACTGAGGCCCCGACAAACTCTGTCTCTAAGTGCATCCAGTCAGAATTACCCCTGGAGCTGCAGCCTCACATGCTGACAGGCAGTGCTGTTCCAGGAAAGCCAGAGCTATGCAGTTTACTTACCAACACCAGCTTAAAAGGTGGCTTCAGAACAGAGGCAGCTTTGCCTAAACTATGGAAGAGTCGCTTTGAATACTGATCTGTTTGTTCAGTGTGCAAATAGGGTCCAAGAAGGAAACCAGCTTATCAATCTGTTGTGAATTCTGATTCACGGGAAAATCTCACTGTGTAGCCAGATGAAGCAGCATCAGATGCACTCAGGAACCAAGTTCAGGTGGGGTCATCAGCCTGCAGAGAGATGCTTGTGCAGCAGACTGAAAATGGAAGAAACACACAAAGCTCTTCTATTTGAAGAACCAGTTGAAGGCCAAGTCTGTAGGCTGAGCAAGTCTAAAGAAAGAATTGAACTCCATAAACTCAAAGATGAAACACATTGTTATCTCAAGAGGAAGGCAGTGGAAAGCAGTAATGCATAGTAGTGACAATGACCTGTTAGAGAACTGAATCCATTCAACAATGCTCCTATTTTCCCCATTTACTTGCTCTGTCATTCTATATGGAACAAAACACAGCTGAGACACTTGGTTTCTCAGCAAAAGCCCTGAGCCTGATTAAAATCCAATTGAACAGGATTGACTGTGGTGCACAGAAAATATTAACGGATGGTTACAAGAGTGCTTGAGCTTCAAAGTAAGACGAACTCCTTAAAAACATACCAGGCCATCAGCTGCAGCAAAATCTGCAGGAGAATTTTGTAACTATCTTCGCAACCAAGCTCTTGATTTTCCAGTGCCCAAGACCGAGTTAATATTTTAACAGGCAGGCCACAGAAACATTACACAAAAAAATCTCCTCTTACAATTCCATATGGAACAGAAGCACATTCATGATATGCTTCAAGGTGCCTGCTTCCAATTTCAACTATGATAGACTGTTTACTCTGTTTCATCTGTTGCAGACCAACTGTCAAGCTACAGAAAGATTGCTGAAGCCAGTTCTGAAATATCACTTTGCCAAGCTAAATCAAACACCATTTGTTTTCTGAAGTGAGGCTGATAAAATCATTTTGATGATCAGAGCGGCCAGTGCTGTAAATGAGCATAGTTTCAGTCCTTGACATTACAGATGTGGCTTCCCCTCACAACAGGATTCACAGTTCAGGGAGTGTGTCATTTTTCAACCTCACAAGGACTAACAGCAAAGTGTATGTCTTACAAGTGGTGCAGCAAGAATATTCTGAGAAAGCTGGATCTTCACAATATTCAGATTGACTCCTGTAAAAGTCAGTGCTTTGGTAATTAATTCTGAACTATCACTGCATTCATACATGTAGAGATGCTAATTCCTACTCTAAACTGTTTTCTTTATTAAAACAACATCTGACCATCTATTTCTTCTGTGTTTATCCCCACAAAGGCCACCACAGCCACTACTTATCCCCACTATACTCTCAGCCTCTGCTGATATCTGCACACAAACCCTTTTTTTGGCCCAGTAGATTTACAAAAAAAGCTTCCCTCCTGCCAAGTGATGATGTCAGTTCCAAATTTTTAGCAAGGTATATTGAAACTAAACCTTGTGCCTCAGCTCTCGTGCTGCCAATTCACACAACACAGGTGTAACATGCTTGCCACGATAAAACTGCATGGGGACCTCATCATAAATTTCTTGTGACTAAGGTGGAGATAATGGCATGGAATAACCTCATATACACCCACTTGTCAAGCGAAACAATTCTTTGATACATGGTTTTCTAATATTCCATGCAAATATAGGCTAATATAAAGTGGTTTACATCTAACAAACAGATCACTTGAAAGTACTACTCAAAGCCAAGTTTTTGTGAGGTATTTTTGTCCCAAGGAAAAAGGCTTCTCCTGGTAAATGGTGCTTCCCTCTGAATTCTGTTTCCCCAGAACTGAACATTGCACTTAGAAAAGCAATCAAAATGAGGTATGTGGAAGGGAGTTTTAACTTCTCACATGAAAGCTCCTAGAGACACCATTTAAGATGGAACCATGACTTCTCAGGTACAGGCACCTTTAGAGAATCAAGAACAACTTTCACATGGCCAGTTCTCACTGGCTGACTTGGTTCACAACTCCTCCATTGTGGAAAACCTCATCAGCAAATACCTGCTCTGATGGCTTTTGTAATAGGGGGAAAAGAGTTTGATTTTTCAGTAGAAATAGCCCATATCCACAGCTTTCACTCTGCTTTCTATTGCATCAATACTCAAGTATGGCTCAAAAGACAGGTGAAGATGTTTGGTGAGGAGTCCTAAAACTACAGGACAGCTCTGATGCCAAGACTGCTCACTCTCAGAAAGCTGTGTGATCACATGGGTAATGACACCGTGGCAGTGCCACTTTCCCTCTGGGGCACTTGAACCCCAGACACTGCTGATTCTTCAACACACTACGACCCCATCAAGTACTAACATGTCCTGCCTGACACTCCAGGTTTTTCTCCTTCCACTTGGCTTGCACTGAGACATCCCTAAAAGATCTCCAGCAGGTATGGAAGGACCCACTCCTGCAGGTGTTAATATCTACCCTATCACCACATCATGGTGCTGAGGGAGAGTTCCAGCATTAGTTTTATTCACCATCAATGCTGTTTACATTAATTCCTTTTCCATCAGCAATATATCTTTGGCAAGTTTCTATTCACCACATTGTTCTTAAAGCCATAAAACAGAAGGAAACAAATCAATAGCATCCAATCTAAGTATGGCTCAGTTCTGTGCTTTTGGTTAAAGGAACATTAACTAGCAAGCAGCCATCTAGTTTCAGATATCATATCAAATAATACTAAACAGAGTTTATCTTTCAGTACAGTAGTCCAGATCCAATAAAATACTTAAAAATACCAGTGTACAAAAAATAAAAAATCCATTCATTAAGTTCTATGGTATAATTTGAAAATAAAATAGTTTCGTGGATAATTACCAAATTTCCATATTTATAAGAAGATGGCACATATGGGGATAATAGCAAAAATGGAAGCACTGCTTTCCTATTAATATGGAAATTCAGAAATTATTTGAGTTATCTGTTTTATATCAACCTTCTCATTTTTGCTGATGGAAATGCCATTTATGCACTATAATAAATTCCAAAACTACTAATGCAACTCCCCTTTTACTCTGATAAATCAGTGTAATGGTTGTCATGCTTATCCTCAAATTTGGCAGGACTTCTGCTCTTAGATTAATCTGAGTCAAAGCAAAACTTGGTGCAATACCACTACAGGGTTGGGATTTTTTTTAAAATGAGAACAAAGAAGGATTTGCTTTTACAACCCTATGATTTGCTCAGTTCAGCTGTCCCCAACAGATGCTTCATAGTGACAAGGTATGTGCATTATTCTCTTAAACTGACAAAAGCCAGCAATGGGATTCTGAGGCAATATTTGATTGAATTGTAGGAATGATCCAGTGGAAACTGTCAAGTACAAGAGATTTTTTGAGGATCTGGTATTATAACAAGGATGCACATTGCTTGATACTCAGGCTGATGCTGGCCTACCCTGTTCCATAGAGTGCAACTGTGGAAGCTTTCTTGTGGAGCAGAAGAGCCACCCATCATTATCTAGAAACCAGTTGGAAGATGCTGAAGTCACAGTATTTATTCAAGTGTTGGTCCCCTAAAGGCATTGTTCCTTGTTCCCAAAAGTGGTTTCACAGTTCTGTAACACCTCTAGAAGAAGTGGCAATTGATGTGAGACAGGACCTTATACCAGGGTCTGACATGGATCTCTTGATGGATCCCTCAGATGCAAAAGCTCTGTAACAGAAAGGATAATCACCGATGCCTAGTGTTGTTTCCACAGTTCCTCCATGTGTAGAACTTGTCCTTTCTCAAATGAGCATCAGAAGCTGTGTTAGTTGTTTGCTGCTTTAAATTAAGGTGGATTCTCAGCCTATTGACATCATGCCTGTACTTGGTTCTTCATAAGGTGAACCACAAAAAGTGCAACTAAAGGCTCAGAAGTTTTCAGGCTTCACAGGGAAGTTTCACGTACATGGAATAACATCTCTCCCAAGATGATGCCACTTGTATCAAATACAGGGAGAAAATCCCATCAGGCCTGTCTAGGTAGCACCTTCTTGCTGCACAGCCTGTGAGGCAGTTGGCTGGAACAGCATTACACTGTCAGAAGCAGCAACAACCAAATGTCAGCAGTAACACCTTGCCCTGCTCTTCCATAGCACTAATTCACACATAAAAGGTGAAATGCTGAAGCTGCATCCATCAACATCAGCTCCACAAAACTGTCTCTACAGGGGACTTTTTCACCCTGAAAAATCAAGCAAGAAGCTGCTTCATTACATAGCAGTAGAGTCTTGGTAAGCACAAACAACAAAAAGATGGTTGTGAGAATAAATCTGTTCTTCCCAGGGAGACACATAGACACAATATGACTTTTATCCTGTGTGTTAAGTGCATCAAAAGATCTTCGTGGGGCCCTCAGTCTACCTACTCAGAAGAAAAGCTCTTCCATCCATGTTTCCTTCTCCTCCCAGGCTCCATGGTCTGCATGGCTCACAGAGCAGGCAGCTGGGATACGGGGCCTGAGAGGGCTTCAAACAGCCCTGGACAGATACACATTCCCAACTGAATCAGTTCCACAGGTGAGGCTGCAAACAGCACCAAAGCCCAACATGCTTGTCAGCACTCCCTACCCCAGGGCAGTAACTGCATGAGTATTCTTCATACCATTCCTTGTCACCCCATGTGTGCTTGAACTGTGTAGTTTCAAACTCAACCACTATCTTTCCCCAAAATGATTTCAACTGCTTTTCAAGCAGTGTTCACAATCAAAAAATGAACCACTCAGAAAAATCCCAGGTTACTGAGGAGCCACAACCCTGCCCAGTGCTGCTCTGCACTCTGAGCCACACAGAGCCCTCTGCCACTACCACTGTGCCTTCCCCTTTTGCCTCAGCGCCCTGTACCCAAGACACATGTCAGAGGGCAAAGATCAAACTGAACAAATCACAGGATGACGACAGGACTGATCAGCGTCAGTAATTTAGTAACATCGATTTGTTGTGATTATTGCCACGAACTCCTTTTGTATTTACAACTGTCATCTTTTTAACATCTGAATAATTTATATCCAAGTGATCACTGTGGATCAGTGTGGATCATGTCATGATCCAGACATCCAGCGCATGTGCTGGAGAATCAGGGAAATTAGCTCCTCTAGTGCTCCCTGAATTTAAGAAAACATGTTTTCCTATCCAATTACATCGTTGCTCTGTGGTTTGCACATCGATAAACAGAAGCACCAGGACCAGAGTTTCTGAACACACATCTTGAACAGAAGCAGCAAGATGATCTGCACTTAGGGTGTAGCAATACAGACACACCTGTAAGACATGCCAGTGGGTTCCACCTTCTTTACAAGAATCCACGTAGTGTTAAGATGATGGTGGGAAGAATTGTATTTTTCACCAATTCACACTGTGCTGCAATTTAAAACCAGAACTTAACAAAATCAATACACAAAAAGACACCAAAATCAGACACTTCACTCTACAGCTCATTACACAAACTGAATGAAGAGAGTGAGCTGAGGAAATAATTTACACCTCATGACAGTCATTGTAACTGTTTGCAGCCCTTATAGGCAACAGGAACCCTGAAAGACATCAAGAGAACTCATGTAACTTCAGAGACCCAGAATAAGAGATGTTCTATGAACACTGACGACAAGGCAGCAGATAGATGGGAGATTGGCAGCAGTAAAACTGAAAAAAGGGGTCAAAAATGTGGAAATGACCATTTTATAAATGGACTTTAGAGCCAGGAGCAAATGCCAAAGGAACTTTCATTAGCCCATGAGCTGACTTCTATAAATGCTCTTAGGCAAACATGAGCACATCCAACACTTCCAAGTAACAGCAATCAACAAGAGCAGAACAGTTCACAGATTAGACAACAAAAATCAGGGGGGTTGATTTAACCTGAGGCACATCTGACAGACTCACGTTCATGAAGGAAAGGCAATCTACTAAAACAGGGACTGATGTAATCAAGCTGCAGTCATGGCAAGCAAGGCTGCAGGGGATCTTCCCTTAAGAAACAGCAATAGTATCTGGAATGACATTGACAGAAACGTGCTTAAGGGTCTCCTCAAAAATGTCTATTCCAGCCTAGAGCTTCACTGTCAAGGCCTGCACTAAACAGCTCAAACACAGAGTGCAGTGCATGACAATTCAGCTCCTGCAAGATCAACATGGGTACAGAGACAACCAGGCCCCCAGGAAACTCTTGCAGACACAGTACCTAAAATAAGGTAGAATTTTCCAAGATTCATCAAGGTGTTTAAAAAAGAAAACAAAAGCAATAAAGAAATCCCAAGCCTGCTTCCCCAAGTACCCCCACAGAACACAAGCACACAGTTTAGGAATCCTATCTCAGGAAACCACCACCTCAGCAAAAAGGTTGCACAATATTCCCCAGTCCCAAACAAGCAACAGACAGTCCTAATCCCTCCTTCCAGCAAAGGGAAAGGGAGACAACAGCTGCACTGGCTGGGACCAGGCTTGACCCAAAGACAAGATGGAGCATAAAACTGCCTTTGGACTTGACCCTCACAGCTATTCCTTGAGTCTCTGCCTTCCTGGCAGGTTTAGGTCAAATATGAGTTGCAGACTCTGAAGAGCACTTTCACAGGTTCACAGGTTATTCTGATTTGGAAGGGACCCACAGGATCATCAAGTCCAACTCCCAAGCAAATGTCCACCCAGAGATCAGGCCCGCAACTGTGGAACCATGGGCACCGTGCTCCATCCATCCAAGCCTCCCAACATCTAGACCATGTCACTGAGATCCTCCACTTAATCCTGGATTGCTCTGAAACAGCAATGTATTATGGGGAGGTCAACCCAGTTCCTATAAGCACAATTTCCAGGGACTAAAAAGCTGGAGAAGGTGCACCCAAAAATTCCTTATGAAGAGATATTAAGTTATGATCCTGCAACATTTACAAAGCATAAGGGGTTTAGCACACTGCAAAAAAGGCAGATTAATATGCTTATGCTTTAAAAGATGAAAACTAGGGGAAAAAGCCCTGATCCCACACAATCTCCAATATAACAAATAGAAAAGTAAAATAGATGATATGTGTGGCCTAACAGCTGCAGTACTTTGAGCCACCAGAGCCAAAACTTATAGAATATTCCTTTTGCTGATTGAAATCTGTAAGACACTTCAACATCTGTTAGAACAAGATGTTTGTTTACCACATTCGCCTACAAAATGGAATGAAGTTTCTTACCTAATGTACTGAAGAATTTTTAGATGAAAGAGGGGTGTTTATGAGATCCATGCAGGGTAAAATTGAAAGAATATTTCCAGATAAAGATACCATATGTTTTGTATTTCCATCGAACCTATAAATATCTCTGTAACAGTTTGGGCACATAAATACCACGATTGGGAAGAGTTTTATGCATTTGCTTAAGGCTTTTATTGCTTTCAATTATCAATTTGCTAACAGCATCTCATTTTCCTCCCACTACATAGCAGAATTCCCAAGGATAAATTCTGAGATGTCAATAAGATCACTAGAATGTGAACAGTGCTGGGGCACAGACAGCAATTCCTCCCCCACCCCAAATGCCATGTGCACTCTACAGTGTGTGACCTGCAGGATTTATTTGCTGCCTCAGTTGCAAGGTATGATGGGGGAAGCCTTAAAAATGCAAACCTCCAGGAGTCCCAGCTGCACAGCAGAGCAGTGTAATGTAATTCTTCCAGCACAGTACATTAGCAGGAATAGTGGAATGTAAGCACACAGAAAGAAATCTAAGCTCCTAGAGAGACAGAAATTATGATACCTTACAATGGACCACATAAGAAACTCTTATCTGCTTTATAAACAAATAAGAAAATAATAAAAACAAAAAGAGTGCATTCTAAATCCTACCATTGGAGATTCCCCCCCCCCCCATTGGAGAACAGGAGAAACTGACATTATTTTAGAGAAAGGTGCCATTTTCACCAATTTTTTCACTGTATTATGGTAGTACAAGAGCTTGGTTTGCCTTTGTTTCAAGAAAAAACTAGTTTACTATCAGTCTTGTTAAAATCTGATTTGTGCACTACTTTTCCATTCCCTCAGAAAGATATGCTCCTAAGAAAAATGAACCTTTTCAGCCTTGGCATATTGCTTTTTCAGCTTAACTTACCCAATGGTGTTATTCCACTGATGTTCCATGTAGTTAAAAAATTAGAGGCTGTCAATTAATACAGGCCCTGCAATCCATGTGTGCAACGTTCCATGGTACCAGTAATGTTACTCAGATGCATGAACATTAAAACAGAGTCTAAAAGTTGAAGAATTCAACAAAATTCATCCACCCAATACTGAAGCTCTTGAAGCCAGTGCTTCCCTCAAATTTTTCTACTTCCACAGCAATTTGAAGTCTGCTGATCTCTCCATCTCCACACGCCCCAGACCTTGACCAGGTAGAGCCAAGAGTGCTCTGTGGCACCCCAAAAACTGGGGGCCTTGAGGGAGATCAGGAACTCCATCAGTCAGGAAGAATATATGCCATTCCCAAGCAGTTCTATAATCAGACTAACAACTTTAAGCCATAAAGAAAAATAATAAATAGTCAAATATTTTTTTCTACAATTGAAGCCCAAATTCAAATACTTCAGCAAAATACAATGGCAAGTGAGGAATTTAAATACGAGTCAGATTTCAATAACAAAAATTCTCTGATCCCGTGCACCACAGTATCACTTTAAGACTTCAGAAACTCAACACTGAATATGCAAATCTGTTTCGCAGACAGTACAAAATTATATATTAATATTTTTCTTTTTACTTTTCCTAATAATGCAGTCATTTCAGGTCATAATATAGGATTATAACAAGGATAAAGCAAGTTCTATGTGCGTTCCTGAGACAGTTATTCAATACCTAATTGTTCAAACCAAATAGAAGCTTCTATGCAGCTCTTGACTTCCTTCGGCTCAAAGTACCCACTGATCACGAGGACACCATATTTTCACCTCACCATTTTATTTACACATTTATTGAGTGTTTAGGTCCCATTGGAACAGGCTGTCACTCCATCTGAGTTTTGCAGGATGATGATGCCAGTGCTAAGCAATAACCAGTATTCAAGCCTGGGGTGTCTGTCCTTCTGGAGTCCACAGGAACTGTCAAATCCAACAAACAGCAGTGGACTGATTCAATAAAAACTGCAAAGTCATTCCAAAGAAGAAATAACATCTGGTTTAGGGCAGAATTCTTCTCACTGGTTTGCAAGAAATTTACAGTTATTAAGAAAAAGCCTTTTGAAACATTGATTTTCCAGGGATGGTCAAAGTTTCCTTAGGGGGAAAAAAATAATCAACCTGATTAAACTGACCTAATGGCAGGGCATGATAAATGAGCCAAGAGCTCACTGGGTCCCGGGGGCAGCTGACTCCCTGCACTGACTCACAGCTTCCAAGGGATGAGAAGATCCACAAGGTCTCGAAAGCACTGCCGTTATCAGAGGAGTGTGAGGTAATTCCCACAGCCCTTCATCAAGCCAAGAGCCTCTGAACTGCAGGAGACCAAATCACAAGGATCTGTGTAAGCAGAGCCAAGGACAAGTCATGCAAAGGGCAAGAGAGGCAGAAAGTGCAAATGGGTTCTGCTTTACCATGTTAGATGCGAACTATGGTGCTGGAGCCCCAGGTGAAGCCACGTACAAAACTGGCTTCATGTGAAAACCTCAAGCGAGCAGAGTCAGCACCGATGGCTGGACACACACAGGTTATTGAACAGTCTCTCCACAGACCTTGGGCACAAATTATACTCCTCCTCTTGGACTCCTTCCATACCTGAAGACATTTCTGGAACTACCTGCAGTATCAGTGAAACAACATGCTTTCATCATTTTCTAACTGTTCATTTCCTGTGTCTACTGCACCAAACACACATTGGAGACTGCTCTCCCTGGAATGTGCGAGGAACTGGACTGTTTTAATTGCCTTAAAGCATGGCTACTATAGCAAACTGGGCAAAGAATCCAGGAGAGTAAAGATACAGACAGAGGGGAGGAGGCCATAGCCCAGAAACTGGTAACTTTGTGAAAGCCCAGAGGCGCAACTCTTGGGGGTGTGATGCTTTTCTACTTGTGTGACACCTCTCAAAGAGAGCAGCAGTGACTCTCTGGGTGTGTGATGTTTTTCTCCTATGAGCCAGGCTGTGTCAAAAGCATTCCTTCTGTGCACACACTCATCACTACCCTGGAAGCAGGGGTGCCCCCAAAGCATCCTATGCTTCTATATTGCCATGTTACTATAGATAATAAACAAACAAAATGGCTACACAGCTGTTTTCTTTTACAACCAAATTGTTCTGAAATAAACTGTATCCATATATAGCTATCTGTAAACATTGATCATCTAGTATTGATTTACTAAGTCACACCAAGGGATTTATCCGCAAAAAGCAAAAGTTACTTCTGCCTTATGAGATGGGTCATAACAGAAGGAATTACATCAACAGAGACTCGCAAAAGCCCTCCCTAAATGAGGTGCTTCTGACATTTTCCCAGTGACCAAGCAGCAGAGTTATGAACATGCCAAGGGACAGCCCTGGTGCCTTGCAAATGGATTTCAGGGGACTGGGAACCACCCACACCAGGTCGATAAGTACTGAACACGTGTGCAGCAGCTGCCCCAGCTAAACACCATCCCACTCAACTCTTCGCTGCACAAGCTTGCACACAGGCTGGAGCGAGCAGACAACTGTGAAGAAGAAACAAGTCCTGGACACCTACAGTCAAGGCAGAGCTCACATAAAGACCAAAGGTTTAAGGCAGCTCGGAGCCACTGATCTGATTTCCTGTGTTTTTGTTTCCCAGACACAATATCAAAGAACAATGTTTATATGCTGTCTTATATAAACCCCATCTCAAGGGATTAGTCTTTTGAAGTAGGTTGTTTCAGTGCAATATTTTAGAATATTGTCTCTCAATGTTACCTCCATTTCATGTTACTCATCTGCCATGTTTTCTTCCAGTGTATTTTCTAGGCTTTTGCCCTCCATTAGTCGTTTGAAGTCAGTCCTTTAGCTCAGCCTGAGCTCTGGGTCAGCACACTGTTGGCTTAGTCTGACTTGGTAGCAGGAGTGTTTTGCTTGGAAACCCAGGGAAGAACCAGGCAGGTTGAAGGTAAACTGTGCAGGGCTCCATCACTCCCAAGGAGGAGGAGCCAGCGAGAAGGCGACAGATTTCCTCCCAGATGTGGGCATTTGGACCTCACAATCAGGAGTCTCAATGCACAGCTGCCATTAAGGAAAGAGTGCTTCCATGCTGTTTGCCAGGATAATGGACACAACTTCTTACATGCCTTGTTCCAATGAGAGGATTGATTTCCTAAGAATGCTCTGGTATTGTGTGACTACAGTCTATTGGAAAAGTTACCCCTTCATTTTTACTGCCTCCCTCACATCCGTCCTTGGAAATAACATTGGAGAGAAGCCAAACAGGAAATAGGATTTCTAGATCTGCCAAACACTCATTTGATTAGCTTGGATATTGAGAAAAACCACTAGTGTTGTTTTTCTTGCCTGAAGTTGTTCCACAGTTGATAAACAAAAATTTATATACCCTTTAAAATAGGTGCAAAACTGCCAGCAACAGAAGAATGGCTGTTTCCCAGACACATTCTTTGTGCTAAATCCAAAGGGCTCACATTTTTCAGAATATTATTTCTATTCATCACACTGCAAGACTTGGCACTGCAATGACTCAGGATTGCAATTGCCTTGGTGTGATGTGTCCTAGTGCCCATTATTGTATTCTGATCTGTCATGAATCTGGAAGAAGCTTGTTCCTATAAAAACCTCTGGATAAAGATCCAACCTAATGGTTATTTGCTGCAATTAGACTGGAAATGGAGTGGGCCTAGAAAATCCTGGGGCCTGAGACAGAAATGTGGGTTTGAATCAATGTTGCACAGCAGCTTTGGCTTCAAAAACGTATCCTTTAAGAACAATATTTATGGAAGTTGCAAAAGCACTAATCCAAAATACAGCTTCTGAGGACATCACTGATCCCCTGCAGGAGTTTTGCAGAATTAATTTACTCTGTTAAACACTTAATGAAATAACTCTTAATAGATTAAAAAACCTGAGCTTAAAATATGCTGAATTTAGAATTCACTTCTCTACTTCTCTGCTTTCTGTCTGTGGATCACAAAGCTTCATGAAAGCAAAGAGGGGTTTTCAGTAGAGTTTATCTGCCTTCCAACCACCCTCCTGGAATGACAATCAGCTGGACACCAGAGCCCAGTAATTACACAAAGAGTACAATGGTCAGGAGATGGTCAGCATGGTACAAGATAAGTAGAAGTTTTATAACTGCTTGGAAAAAAATTACTTTCTGTAATTACAGTGCTGTAAGTAAAAAAGGAAGCTCCTCTATTCCCATTTAAACTGGAGGCTCCTTGTACAGCCTTAGTGCAATATAACACGTATTACTTTTTAATAGCCAATACCTCTCAGTGCCTCCAGTGACAATACTGTTTTCCAGTACTGAATATAAATTTAGGATGGGGTGTAAGAGTGTCCTGGTTTGGACACTGTTGGGGGTTACCTTCCAAGAAACTGGACGAGAGACCGTTAAGAGAAAATACCAAGCTTAATGAGGGGAATATATATATGAATATATATATATATATTATATCAAAGAGGTACTGCCTGACTCACCTTCAGCTCTACACATTTCGATTGACTGACAAGTGAAGTTTTCAGCCATTTTTTCCTGAGGATTTTCTCTGCTTTCACACAGGATGAAATTAGGTCTAATGAGTTCATCACTTTTTCTAGAAAGCTTAGCTGGAAATGTTGCAATGAAGAAACTTATAGTTCAACTGGAAAGAGCTGCTGCTGGGAACAACATTGTACTAAAGCTTTTCTACTCACCCTCATTTTCCACTTCTCAAGACCCTTCCTAATTTCACTTGAAGATTGCCATTCACTGTCTGAGAACTGATGGCACAAATGAAGACAAAACTTGAAATACCAAAGTCAGAAAAGAGACAAATGGAAGTTCCACCCAGATTTCAAGGGGAGATGATGCAGCCACATGGAAGCACTGAGGAAGGAGATGAAGGAGATCTTGACTGCCAGTCCTTACAATAGCTCTGAAATCCTCTGTGAAAGCCAGTAACAAAACTGAGCACTACCACCATCGTGGTCTTCACTTTCAAGGTCCAAACCTTGGAGAAATCCTAAGCAAACACTAGGAAGACCAAACACATTCTAAATTGCATTTTTTACAGGTGTCAAACTGGATAAAATCTTTTTGCTAGAACTTTTTTACAGCTTACTAGGTGTCCAAGGTGAAACCAAGAAATTACTGTGAATTTAAGCATTTTCCTTACTTTGGAGATGAAGCATACCTCCATATGTTTGGATCCTAGAACCAACAAATAATAGTGAATGTGCCCTTTTCATATCAAAATGCAAAACTCAGCACTTTGGGGCCAAAAATCAACATTTGCCAAATCCTGGGAGAAATTATAAGGGAAGACAACACTGTATTTCATTCAACACTGTGACTGAAGAGCTTTTCGAGAATGGGTCAAACAGAAGTTTTAAATGACTGCTCGATATCCCTATTCCAGCTCCATGTGTGTATTACAGAGGAGTCAAGCCATGCACAAACCCCACTGCGACTGATTGTGTCAAACACGAGGAGCTCAAAGTATTATTTCATCTATTAAGCAGCGAGCTTGGGTGCAGAGAAGAATAGATTATCTCTTTTCTTGGATGACACTCTACCTCCCACTTCAATGATTCAATCCTCTTAGCCTTCTTTCCTGGCTCAGAAACACATTTATGAAGTATCCGGCAATACTAGTGATCTCTGCTCAGAATTCCTCCCTTATCCCGCTTCCTCCTCACCACAAGAAGGCTCTTAAACTATCAGAAGCAAACCATAAATATTTTTATTATCATTTCTAACTTTGTTGGGGAAAAAAAACCACCTTAAATCCTTAAAAGCTTTGTGATAAGGTCACACATTTAAATTGCACCTATTACGGTGCTAAGCACGTGTCCCATCCTTTCCACATTACCTGCCAGTCCAGGAATTCACTGGTACAAATATCTCAGTCAAGATTTTCATCACAAATTAGAGCAAAATAGTACTATTTCTTGAAATTCAGATGCTAGACTGAAAATGTTTCTTAATGGCATATTTACATGCTTGATGCTAAAATAAGAACTTGCCCAAACATCTGCATTTTTAATGAAAAAACATGATTGACCCAGTTTCCATCACACAGTCTGGTTAAAACCTTCATGCTTTTCAAAGGACATTGTGCTTTCTGAAGTTGTTTAAATTAATATTCAGTGTGTTTGGTTATTTTTTACTCTCCTTTTTTACTATTTTCCTTTACTAGGAGCTGGATGATGACACAAATGCAAAACAACCCAAACAAAATTTCAACCTGTAGCTCACTTGAAAGACTTCTCAAATATTTTGAAAAAAACGGTTTACAGTTACTTTAAGTTAATTTAAAACGTTTCCTGTCTGAATATTTATACACATATGCACACTTTATATAGTGGAGAACACATGGTTGAAAGTAGCTCATTCTCAGGGCTCCCTCTGTAGTACCATCTTCACAACTCAAGCAAATAGATTGCATCAGGCAGGACACTAAAGGATCACAACTGGAAGAGCAAAAAGCAGAAACAGGGACCAGCAGAAAACAAGATACTTCTGGTAGGAAAGTAATTTCTTCAAGAGATTATAATTTCTGAGATAAAGGAATTGCTAAGTATAAGTAATTGTCAAGATGCCTTTCCGAGTCCTTCAGGACAAATAGCATGATTACAAAAAACAGTCACTCTCTAATGATAGATTATATTGTGACCTTAGTGACTGTCATCATTAAGATAATGGAGGTTTGCTTTCAAGTCAACATTGCAGCAACTGAAATGACAGGCTCTGTACATCCCTAATCAAACACAGCTCCAGCCCTGACCTTTGCAGGGTGTGAATGTTCTGCTTTTTGTTAATCAACCTCCTACTTACACTTAGTCCCAAACAGAATCACTGAAGTACCACAAGGCTGCTGATCTAAAAGGAAAAAATAATACCTAAACAGGTCAGTGGAAGCCTGACTCAGTGGCACCTGCAGTCAGCCTTTGTGTACACAAGACATAGACAGGCAGAAAAGCTGAGCACTTCAGTATAAATATGCACTTGGAATGTTTAATTGCCAAAACTTTGGTGTTTTTACCCTAGATGCTGATGTTGGGAGATCAGGAACTTCCTGCCTGGCTGAGCGGGAAGCGCAGCCCATATTGGCAGAGATGCTCCTCGCAGTCTCGTGATGTGTGCCTTTCCTGAGAGGAAAATAGGGCACTGCTCCCTTACAGCAGACTGTGTTTGTAGTGCATGAAATTAAAACATAGACAAGCCACATTCAATCACTTACCAGCAGTCCTGGCTCACTGGGGAGGTCCCGATGGACTGGAGGTCAGCAGACGTGATGTCCATTGACAAGAAGGGTCGGAAGAATGATCTGCGGAAGGACATGGAGCAGATCATCTTGGGGACCATCATAAGGCAGGTACAGGACAAAAGGGGATCAGGCCCAGACAGCACAGGTCCTGCTTGAACCACCTCATCTCCTTCCATGAGAAGATGACCTACTTCGTGAGGAGAGAAAGGAGGGTGGGAGTGTTGGTCTGCTGGAAGACAGGAGGGCTCTGCAGAGGGATCTGGACAGGCTGGATCAGTGGGCCAAGGACAGTGGCATAAGTCAATAAGGTGAAGTGTCAGATCCCACACCTGGCTCACAACACCCCCCACAATGCTACAGACTGGGGGGCAGAGTGGTTTTTCCAACCTAAGCAATTCCATGATTTTCCTTCCTTCATCTGAAAATTTTCTCAGCTACTACCAGGAGAACTAGACAGCCAAAGCTGTGTAATGTAAATCTGTTCTTAACATGCTACATCTAAAATACAATTATATTTAAACTGTTTGCTGTGATCACTGAGCATTTTCCTCAGTTGCTTGCTATGATTCAAAGGTCCATCTGTCTTCTGCTGTTCTTGGGGCTGTGGGTTTTTATTGTGTGTCATGCGTTTTACTAGACCCAAATTCCAAGGAAACAACTCTCTGTTCTTGCCACCTCTGAACAGACACTGTTCACCTTGTGTAATGCAACAGGATTGATGGGCTAGATTGACACAGGAAGGTTTGGCTGAATTGGACTCCAGTGCAACTTAACATAAATGAAAATCGGAACAGTCACAGCTGGAGTGCTGTTCATGCTTCATTCAACATTAGTCAAGCACGAACTGCAGCAGCTTTTTATGCAGGCTATAAAAAATTCAAATTGTTTTTGTACTGTGACTTCACCACACTGAATTTTTAATACTCATAGACAAACTTAGGTAAACAGTCATAGAAGGAAGATACTTAAATTGTCTGTGACTTTTCAAGAATGGGAGATGTTCTTGCCACTGCACAAATATGTTTCTGAAAAATTAATCCGAATGTCTATGACTAAACCATCTATGAATTCACTATATTTATCAATATTATTTTTGAAAGATGTTTATGCAGTTAATTAGAAATATCAGAAGCTGAATTTGTTGGGTTGGAAAAGCTGAAATATATTTTTATATACTGCAGTTCCAGGGGGTTTTAATGTACGCATTTCCATTTGCTTTTATACTATTAAAAAAAAGTGCAGAGACTCTTCTGACATTCTACAAAGGTCACTGACTGAGATCAAATACCTATAATGATAAAACTATAAATCTTATTTTAAATATTTGGCTTCAACTTGCTGATTTCTAAGATCCAGAAAGACATAACACTACTGGTCTGGATATATTGTACCTGATTTTCTGGTTTCACCACTGTAAAGTCATAGTATCTCCCAAGAATACAGGATTTTGAGATGCTCTGAAAATATCAGTGCTGCAATTTTTTTACATTCCACAGAGTGTAGATTTTGAGTTTAACGACTAGCACTCATGAAAGACTTTGTTATCAGTATGTGAGTAACCAGACTTGTTAATTAGAAAGTGAATAAATTCTCCTGCAGAACAGAGTAAGCTGTTCAGGTATTTAGGCACAACTAGAGTTCTCCCCTTTGCTCTGCAGTTGACATCCCGTGGTACCATGGAATGCAGACATACCTTTTGGATAGGCACATCTTTAGGCTAAAGAGAACTTTTGCACAGCCCATTAAACATAAAGGTGCATTAACAAAAAGCTCTTTTCAAACCCACATCAAACAGAAAGAGGAGCTGGCTTACACTGCCATTATTCTCCAGCACCTTCAAGAAAAATGTGAACAGCTGCCCAAAACTGAAGTTCGCCTCTGTTTCTCTCCCACAGCCTCTGGGATGGCACAGGGTGCCCAATCCAAAGCTCCAGTCAGGTTATCTCCATTGATTTCAGCTGGCTTTGGATCATGCTCTAAAGGAGGGAAAGTTACGTACCCCCAAGGAGCACTCAGTCACAATGCCCTGCGAAGGTGTTCAAGCAGCAGCCTAAGAACTGCATGGAAGACTGGCTGTCACCTTTCACAAGACATGTCAAACAAACCGAGTTTTATTGCTGAGAGGATAAGGATCAGTTTCTGGATCTTAAATTATGCTTGCCTTGGAAGTAAATAACAACAGACTGTTATTACACAAACAGCTGGGGAACCCATCAGCTCTTCAGGAGATCTGATCTGCAAGGCATGTGCACCTGCTCAGGAACTTGACGCTTGGTTTAAATCACAAAATAGTCTTCTTCTTTAGTAAAATATTTTCTTCCTTCAGAGGGCTCTATTGCAGAGCAGACCTTACCTGGGAAATTTAGGTGGCAGCTGCTTCACCTGGATAGCAAACAGCTTCCTTTCATCTTAGTGATGGAAGTTTACCTTGACTATCTTGCAGTTAAAGCTACACTTACTGCTCTAAATTGAGTGTTCCATCAAATTCAGGAACTGCCAATATAATGCTAGGCCATCACAGGACCAGAACTTTGAAGCACTCAGCTTTTTTCAGTAGCTGAGCTCCATTCAGACATTACTTCTTTAGTTCACTCTCAGGCTCTCCCTGAGAGAGCCCACAGTGAGTGGCACCCCACTAATGTCCTCCACCTACAACCAGCATTTTGCTTTCTTAGCTGCTGTGGTTTTTGATTGCCACTTCACCCTCACTGGGCGTTTCTGCTACAGTCCGTGAGAAGTATGCTGCAAATGTTCACTATTTTCACAGGTATTGCCCATGTATCTGCAAAAATAACTATCCTCAAGTCCTTTCAAGCTCTTCAGGCCCTCCTTTCTTGTTACTTAGCCTGAGGTTTTCCTGTCCCTAAACCACTTTGCCCACGGGAGGTGAACAAAGCATCTAAATGGAAATACAGATCCCTTTAGCTCTCCTAAAATCTTGTCCTCCTTCAAGACCATCTCATTCAGGCAGCCTTGGACAATGAGTTTTCTTTAATTCAGTAGATAGTTTTAGCATATTCATATTTATGTTATATTAATGCCTCCTTGGATTGTCCTTTAGCTGCCTCTAAAGGTGAAGTGTAACAAGGTTCCTCTCAGCTCACAGCTGATTGAAAGCACAGCAACAGTTGGCTGTACCCAGCTTATAAAAATCAGCTCTCACAGTTTGCACAATTTCATTAAGCATCACAGCAGGGCGATGAAGTTCAAGCAGCACAAAAGAAAGGAGCATCCTTTCCTTGTGAAATAGCTTTGTTGGCATCCTAGAGTCTGATTCAGATATTAGGTTTTGAAAAAAGTTACCTTTTAAATTGCTTTTGGTATAATATCCTGCAGCCATGTGAGACCTGTAAGGCTGAGAATAGAAAAAGACTTATTTACAACTCACAACAATTGGCAAGCTGATCACTGGTTTGTACTTTTCTTGTCTATTGTCCTGAAGATAGAGGCTGAGCTGGTAGCTGAGAAGTCTATTGTTGACAGTCTTGCCTAGAAGGTCTCTCAAAGAAAGCACCATTACAATAAGAGGTCAGATAAAAAAGGTTCCAAAAACTTGCTTTAAAACATTCTCAAGTCTCCTTATGCAGTTGCTTTCTCATAAAATACTGATATAATTTTAGCAGGTGGTTACAGCTGTTTGAGTTGATCACACAATACAAAATTCAATTCTGCTTGAATATTATCCAGAGAAGTCATTGGCTCTCATGCAAGATCTCAGCGCATCCCTCAAAAAGCTAGAAATTGGACCTCAAATAGCTAATCCCTGCTCTTGCTGTTTTATTTTATGGTGTTATTTTTCTATCAGTCACATTATTACAAACACTCAAACACTGATAAATTTCTGCACTACTGGCCTACATTGTTTGTAGGCTGGTGGGAAGTTCTCAGACCACCAAGTGACCTTGATACTAATCACACAGTTCATGCAACAACACTGAGAGACAGACTTCAAATTCTGACTAACAGCACTCATTTAGTAATTAACCACAGACTCGGTGCCCTCTTGCTTCAAGGCTGAAAACTTGCCTAAGTCTAAATGGTTTCATTCCATGGTACATCTTACAGCTCCTCCAATCTCCTGCACCACTATCAACTATTCAATCACTGACCTGCTGCACGTGGTACTTGATGCCCGAGGTACACAAGGTAAATTACATGCACAGCACAACCACGTTTTTATTGTTTTGAGTTTAAAGCGTGGTCCTGAAATGTTGTGCTTGCCCCTGCAGAAAACTAGAGAAGCTGGAGTTGATTGCTTTGTAAAGCAGAAGCTTATCGGGTCATCTTGGACTCAAGTTAAAAGGGTCTGGAGGGGACCACTACGCACCCCTGAACGGGGATACCCTTAGAGAGCAGGTAAATTCATCACCTCCTAAGTGTCTACATATAAGCCAAAGGATGCAGTCACAATTCCTACACTTCCTTTTCCAAAAAGGCGTTTTCAGGTTGGCACTATGGGGTGAATGCTGGCTGGCTATGTCTCTTAGTTTAACACAACCAGTAGACATGTGGCTCTTCCAAGTCGCCTGAACTGGCACTTCCACTGCACAAAGGCAACATCTGACAACTCATCTGCTCCTCAGCCACACTGTGCTGCAAGAGCCACCCAGCTTCAGGTGAAATGGGCTGGAACTCCTGCTGTTCTGTGTGCTTGAGGCAGTGTGAAGCTCATCCACATTAGAACACCTTAGCAAAATCTGCCTTGGACTTCGTTCTACTCATTGCACTAATATCAACCTTTCCAGGTATAACACTGTGCCCCTATATTTGCACAGACTTTACTGGAGCAGATAATTCCCTTGCATAATCTAGCACCCATCTCCACCAGGCACATCACAACTGTGCTCGGCAAGTCGTGGATGGAGAAGGACAAATGATGAATAATGAATGGCTGTGAGAGCTTCCGAGTAACTGCACTGCTCAAGCCAGAGGATGAAAGATGAACCTGCGCTCCCACACATCCTTTCAAATACCATACATTTGGCACTTGGTTCTATGCAGTTTTCTTAGCCCATACACAGGTATTTAGGGAGAATGCATGGAAGGCCATGGGGAGGGCAATGGGGACCTTTCAGTCTGACAAAGTCACTCAATGTTTCCAGAGGTCATTTGAAGTGTCACCTTCAAAGAGACAAACTAAAGCACTTCCTTGCATTTAGAGAAGGGAGGCACAAAACTGTCTTCCTCCAGGAGAAGCAGTTTTAAGCTAGTTAGAAGCTCAGGCTCCTGAACATAACTTGTTTCCAGAACTATAAATAGTTCCCAGATTTAAGGATCCAATCTACAGGTCTCCTTTAATCTTTTATCTTATTTAGAATATGTTTAAAAATTACTTTCAACACAACATTTATTATGGTTCAGATGGATCAGTTTTGATACGTAGCAACATCCATCCATCCTTGAACATCAGACATGCCTCTTCCGAGGTTTGGAAAGCAACTGCTACCCAGGCTGAAAGCTGCCCTTATTTCCAGGAACTCTTCTCTACAGTTCACCCTGTCTATTACTCCTCTAAAACCCACAAACCCCTGTCTATTACTCCTCTAAAACCCACAAACTGCAAGTCTCAATTTGCTCTCTCCCCCTAACTGCCAATTTTCTCTGCAATGGATGTATTTCTATCTTCCTGTAGCAGTCCTTCTCTCTTATCCCCTTCAATGGGAAATGGTAAGTTCTTCCTAATCTGCCATCATTACTCTCACTCACATTTATTCTTTTCCCTAAAACTCCTTCCAGTGAAAGCAACATTACGGAGATCTATCTTCACACTGCTCCCCTAAAACACACCTGTTCTCATTTTCTGCTAATTGGTTTTACATGGATTGTGAAGGGTAACAGCCAGGTATACAAAGATGTTTCTGGATAGTAAAATAATACAAGTAATCAAACAGACTCCTAGAAAAGTTACTGTTACTCACAAGCATATACAGCAGTTTTTAGGTGTTGAAAAATTAAGTGAATAATTAAAGTCTCACAACATGACATTTTTTTTGTCTTGAAACATGAATGCAACCCTCTGCTCTCACAGACCAGCACTTCTAAATTTGGGTTCCATCCCGACATGCATTTGTACAGACTGTACTTGAAGCTCAATACAAACTTTTAACACCAAATTGAGATCATGTAGTTGGTTCTGACCAGCAAATTAAAGCACACTTCCTTAGGAAATAGGACCTGGCAATAGAATTCAGCACTGTACTCAGATGAAATCCAAGGCAAAGCTACTGCTGTCCAAAAATACATCAAATCTCACTGTTTATTGAAGTTGTTCTAGTTAGGGGTTTTTTTTGCTTAATATCCTATTTGGACCTTGAGTCCTTATTTGGCTTTAGCAACACTCATGCTTAAGAAAATCCAATTTCAGACTACTCTGCACCTTCTTTTGCTTTTAATCAGAAAATGTTGACAGGTTGAAGTGACTCCATTGTTCCAGTAGTGCTTCATGAGTTGTTACATATCTGGAAAGGCCGACAAAGAGCACTACCCAGTCTGAATTGAAAATGGATCCAGCAGCAAGGACAGGGTGATTGCTCACATTCAGATTTTGGGAGAACCTGTCTCACTTGCTAAAAAGGGTACTGCCCTCCATCTGCAAGTACAGTTCATAGTTGTCTACTTGTAACTTGCAATTGAGACCCAGATATTTTAGTAGTTTTTTCTTTTCCAAGTCACCTTAACTCAAACCATTCAAATCAGCTCCTATCTCCCTTCCCCAGCCTTGTATCCAGATAAGCCTGAGCTGTCATGGCACTGTTACAGGGTCAGCCTCACGGTGTTTGCTGCCCACAGATGGTTCACTCCACCTTACAAAGGGAACTACCCTCTGTACTAGCAGCTGCAGCAAGTCAATTTAGGCTCTGCCAGGCTTTTTTAAGGCCCTGGAAGCATCCAGGCAATGGAACACATGCCAATCTGAGGCTTAGGATGTTACATTACTCTGATTCCCTTATGCAAAAACTATCAGTATTTCCTCACCTTCCTCTGGCTTAGGTAAAGAGGTTTTACTTACTGCTCCTACTTGAGGGGAGAGAACTGTGGGAAAACTGTGCCCTTTATGCAGCCCAGGGCAGGGAGGTTTTCAGTTCAATGCTTTGGAAATTACTTCCAGATTTCATTATTTAAAAATATTTTTTGAAAGAATTCTTTTTCCATCTTCCTTTTCCAACAAGAGTAAATGGGAGAGTTAAAGGATGAAGTTTACTGCAGTGGCCCTGAAGCTCTTACACACCTCTGTAGACACAAGGATACCTGTCTTGACCATAACCTCTGGTACCCTTAAGCATAAAACCATGACTGAAGCCTCACATGGGGCACTACAACCCAACTTCCGACTTAATGATCTAAGCTTGTCTGGATGGTTTTCCAAATGCCAACTTGTAGAGGGCAGCACTGACAGACCAGTTTGGAAACAACCTGATGTGTGGAATCCATGTGTTTCAGATCAGCAATCCTGAAGTTGAAACCTGACCAGGGACACTGGCAAAACTGGGAGAAGCAGGCAATTTTAACAATTCCTGCCTCATGCAATATTGTTCTGTTTAAGCTGTAAGAGTTATTCAGAGACAGAAAGCTGAACTCAAATGGATGGCACATGAGAAATAAGAAGCCATTATGGAGTACATAGGGCAGTATATAGACCTGAATGGTTATGGAATATTCCTTTGATGTGATTAGAGTTGTATAAATTCACACTTACAAAGAAGAGCATGTAGTCCACTTTATAGCACAAACAGGCCTCATTAGGATGATAACACCTCAGTAACAAGCTGTTGGTCCTCCAAGACTGACCTCCCAGGCCATTCAGCAGAGGAATTTTTACTTACAGACTTCTGTCAGCCTCCTGTCAACTACATCTTATGAGCTGCATTGACAGCTCAGCTATCCTTTAGAGCCACTCTAATGCATATTACAACTTCAGATTCTTTCTTTTATGTCCAGTCTAGACTTGAATCCTTATTTGTGAACGTGAAACAAACAAATCTTGATTCATCTGAGAGAAGTGCATTATTTGCGTATTTCTGAAATGCTAAGTTTCCTCTGTCTTTGTAAGTTATCTCCTCCCCATGTGTTTTAACACAGGTTCCTTATTCAGAATTAAGTGTGTCTCTAACACTGGGACCATCTGTACTATTCAATCAGTTTGAATATTCAGACTTAGAGAATCTGAGCTTTTCTTCGGAATGCCACTCAAGATGGAAGAAGCACTTCTTGGCTTATCCTTTACTTTGGCTGGACATATCTAAAATATCTTACCTTTCATGTTGCAACTTCATGGACTCATTGAAAACGAGTTGCCATGTAAAGCTGACCTGGACACATGGAACAATCACAGATCTGCAAGAAAAGAAGAAGCAGTTTTGAACTTATGCAACTGTGGCTTGTGCATAGAGTTTATTTACACAAATCCTTCCCTGTATGGCTCTCCCAGAGGGCACCAATATTCATTTTGAGGTTTCCTAACTCAGTGGCTCCAGGCAAAACATTTTACCTGGAAAAAAGTATTAAGCACATTTGGAAAATAATAACTTTTTGAGTTGTTTGGGTCCTCTTTGACGGCAACTGCTCCAGACAAGTTCCCATGGATAAGAAATAAATTGTTTTTGACAGGTGTAACACCCCAGGTCTCAGCTACACACTGCCCAGGCAGTTTACTTGTATTTAAGACTCCAAGAGATTTCCCCCACCTGAACTTTCGCAAGGTCTGTGGTTCTCTGATACCTTGAACTGTGTGAAGAGAAAACATTACAAGCATTTTCCCAAAAGAACTTCCTTTCATTTAGTGAGAAAATAAACATTTTGGCAGAAGTTTTCACAGCTAACATACAACCAAGATAGAAGCATTTCACCAAACCCACCCAGCAAACAAAGCAATCAGTAACCCAACTTAGAAGAATACAAGCCCCTTGGCTTTAAGTTATCCAAAAGAGTAAAGAAAGGGAAAAGAAAGAGGCATTAAAAGAACAAAAAAAAAGAAAGAAAAGAGTAGAATAAGAGGCAGCTACCAGCAAATGATCCTGTGGAGATCACCTGGCCACAGCAGGTCCCCAGCAAAAGATTCAAAATGGAGCCCAAAAGCCCCAAAGGGAGCCCAGGTGTGCTCTATTTATGGGCAAAGGGAGCCCACGTGTGCTCTATTTATGGGGGCTGGCCATCCCTCCAGGTGAGGCTTTGGTGTCATTGGCCACTCATAGTCCTCCATTCCAGAGTGACAGCTGGCACAGCCAATCAAAAGCTGCAGGGGTGTGTTGTGGGCGGGGTACCAGGCAGGCCACCTTTGATTGACAGCTGAGCCTCATGGCTCCCCAGCCGCCATGTTGGGCCATGAGGCTGCAGGGCCAGCCACGGCCCTGCCTGGACACACACACAGACAAAACGGCTGTTCAAACACAGTAACCAAACAAGGTAGTGAGATACGACTCCAGTCTCTCACAACACATCCATGCAAGGTCTCCAACCATGTTAATACTCATGTTTAGATGATCTTGCCAACAGATTCATTCTTTCAGCAGAAGTAGGTTGAGTATTTGTGAAGACGGGGGGATGGAGATCCCTCCAGCAAAGTAACTTCTGTTCCCAGCTCAGAAAGACCACACTGCTATTGCTGGAGATAAATTCACAAGCTTGTACCCCTGCAGCATCCTACAGTTATTCTAAGCAGGAGGAACTCTTCAATAAACCCTTCTTGTTACCTTGTTATTGACTAGGTAGTGTACTACCATAAGACAAGACATTAGAGCCTTGACTGGAAGCTGTATTGGGATGACTCCAGTGCTGCTCTAAGTTACTGCATTTCTCGCTCTGGGGTGCACCTTTCAAAGGACACTGCATTTAATTCCCCTTTTCACTAGGCCCAACATCTAAGGGGTTTCTGTCAGTTAATATCACATTGTAATTTCACTGGGATATCACATAGTATCTTCAGAGATATCCAAAGGCTGCCCTCACACCTATCACAAATATTAGTCACTACTGACCGGGCTTGAAAGTCAGTGACAAAAAACTCGGTTTTAAAATCCCTTACCCCCAGGCTTCCCAGCTCTTCGTTACAAAGGAAGGTAAAAAGACCAGACAAATGGACACATTTGTGTGTTGTACTCCTCAGCCTAAGGGGGATTTTTCATGCACCACTCTTTAACTGTGCTGTTCCTGCACATGCCTCATTTTATTCTAGAGTGAAGCGCTGTTACTTTTCCTTTTAGTTTCCTGATTTTAGGAAATTGTCCTACCACTTCTGGCCATCAGATGAACTAATTTCCTTTATTTTCTCCCCAATAGCAAATTTTTCATTTGTTCTTTCTTCTTGCAGCTGTGTTTTGGGTTATATGCTATCACCTGACAATAAAATAAATCTTTTCTGTGGTATTTCACCTCCAAAACACTTTCTTTTTCTTTCAGAAAATCAAAAACTGAATAGGTAATAGTAATATATTCTAAACCAGCCAGGACAAAGCCAACCAAACACAGCTGTTTATGACACTTATTTTCTTCCCATACACATTGAAAAAGCAGCTGTGCTCCTACTTCCAATTCCATACTAACTTCACCTTGTAAACTCTGGATAGAGGGAATGGGTATTGCTTGGCCTCACCACAACATACAAAGAAATAGAAAAACTGGCCAATAAAATCCCATAAAATTGAAATGATCCCACCCAAGAAACAAATTACCTTGGAAAAGCTTCAGCCAACCTAGCTGTGTGTTTACCTTTATCAAGACCTGAAAATCTCAGTTCTATTAATGGATTATGCAGCAGCTTTCCACATTCACCACCCTGCAAAGGCCCCTTGCCAGGTCTGTCAGATAACTCCCAAAGCAAAGGGCCACCTCGAGCAGCCCCAAATGAGAAATCTGATCTTTGCCACATTAACACCCTGGGAGCTGCTCCATCGGGGGCTATCAGCAACTCACAGCATCCAACCCGAAGGTTTCCAGGTGATAACTGAACAATCTGCTAACCACACATTCCGTGTAATTAAACATTAACGGATCACCTAAAACCTCCTACCCGGTGGGGTCCAAAAGCCATTAAAACCTACCTCTTAGAAAGTATAGCCAGAACATGTTTTACATGCAAAACTACACCCAAGCTCCCTGTAACAACTGTGCATGCAAAATGACTTGCACTTTTGCATTCTGAAATACTATTTTTCTGACTTTTGTATCTACAGAGCCATATGCTGTTCCTCAAGCTGTGATGTACAGTATCCTCTGTCTTTGGACCCCCACACACAGTAAGGTGCTTGCACCAAGCATTGCCAATATTCCCATTTCATCTGTTCAACTCAAGGCAGAGCGTTCAGCACAAAAATATAATTAACTGGCACATGTACAAAGTTCAGCATTACGAGTGTAACAATTAAAATAGAAATCATGTCTTATACAATAAAAGAAGTTCTTGAGCTGATATTTAAAATACCAGGTAAGCTGACTTCAAGGAATCAGGTCATGATTTTAAAATGCCTCTATGAGTATCTTATTAAATTCCAGTCAAATGAAAAGCAGCTTTAAGCATATTACAAACACAAGTAGCAGAGGTTAAGGGTGGTGTGCAGAGAAGACCTAAGTGGTTTTGAGCCATGACTAAACTACTCTGACTAAAATCCTGTTTTAAATGTAAGTAGTAAGTGCATTTAAAAAAAATTTTCTAGAATTAGTATCCATAAATCACAAAAAGTGTCTTCTCTGGTGATGTCAATGTGAATTAGCCCAGTCTAAGTGGTGGGCATCATAACTTTGCAACACTAGACTAGAGAAACTTATTCCCCAGAGGTGCTTCCTCCTTACGCATTACTGTGATTTCCACGTCGTGTCCCAGGACAGGTTGTGCTACAGGAATGTCAACTCTGGGTTCTTCATCCAGAAAAATGAGAATGGGAGAATGACCTTCTCCTGGAGCATATGAAAAGACTATAGAACTCCTGAAAATCAAGGCTGGATTTAAACTGTGCAACACAAGAACAGGATTATAAGAAACAGATCTCTGAGCAGATCTCTCTACAACAGAGACACACCTACCTCAGCAAGGGCCTGATTCCCCCTAATTCCCCCAGGGTTCCTGGGTAGTATCTCCCATAACTTTAGTCTCCAAAGTCAAGAGAGCAATGATTCACTTGGGCAGGATCGCTGCAGCTACATTTAGAAAGCTCTTAGAACTAGCATCGAGGAGCATTGCTGTTCAAGAAAACAAAGACTCTAATGGAGCCCTGATTACAGAAACTGAGGATTAGAAAGACTTTGGTCATGCTTGAGTTGTGGCCGGTCCCTGGGATATACAAAGCATGACTTTGATCCTTGGGGCAGCACATTTGCCTTTCAGCCGGGGCCTCATTTCAGTCAGATCTTTGGCATCTGACAACAGTCAGCAACTCCTGGTGGAGGAATTGGAGAAGCTTCAGGACTCGTTAGCAAAGTCTCAAGCCTACTCATGAGGGGGCTCACCAGCTTAAGTGCCGCCCTAGGGAATGTCTGCTGCAGTCACAGATATGGGTAATATAATGATATCAAAGTTAAATTTAGACCCCAGTTGATGCCAGGCTACTCAGTCTATCCACGAGAGCACAAGGCTCAGCAGGAGCTGACTCTCCTAGCGGGCCTGTGGGTTAAGGCTTTCATTAGCAGATCTTATGCTCTCCTAAAATACACCACCTCAATTCTTCCAATACACCGTGTGGGAAGAATATGCCTCACAGTCACTCTACTGTTAAGTGGATTTGTATGCATACCTCCCACACAAATGGAACATTCAGAGAATTTCTCACCACACCCTGTCCTAGATATATGTACACACTACATCTTGCAGCATTAACTCACTGTTTCAGTTTTCTCTTTCTCTGAGGCTGTGCTAAAGGAAGGTTACCCAGTGCTGCCCCCTCACCCCTGCATTGACCAGAAGAAGGAATTTAGTTCAGTGGTGGTATCATGAGAAATCCAGTACCAAAACGGTGGCTTTGAAATCCTCCACAAGTCAGCCAGGGTTAAATGATACAAAGTATGCTGTAAAACAACTGGAATACTCAAGACATGGGAAAATAACTTAAATGTCACCAGGGCAGACCAGCTAGGATCAACTTAATTCCCCATCTGCTGTGAAAATGGCTTCCTTGAGGCACACATTTAAAGGGAAGACAGCAAGTAATATTTTTTGCTCTTTGTATCTAAACTTAATGCATTTATTTAGAAAACTAATCATGTAGATTGCAAAGATTTTCTCTATTTGCAACACCGAGCTTACTATTACAGTTCTGGATCCTTGTTTTTGGTAGCTTGTATGCTGCCAGTACACATCTGGCATATAAACTGCAGATGAACATTCACAGATGGCAGAAAATACCTCAGCAAATGGTTTGCCCAGATATAGATGTGGATGAAATTACTCCAAGTGCAGTGCTGGCAAACTTCTGCAAGTATGTGAAGCTGTACATTAAATTCCTCTGTATACATCTTGCAGGCTGATGCCTTTACTCAATGCTCAAAGGAGCCTTCAACAGGAGTTGACCACTGCCTGGGTTAAACTGTATGATTTTAGAAATCTAATATCTAGGTACATTATGAAATTTCAAGACAGACTCCATTCTACAGGCACTTACCATAATTAGAGGTCCAAGCTGAGGGAACAGTTTCTGTTCAGATGCCCAAAGGTGTCTTTGCATTTCACTGCTGTACATACCTTACATTATAATGCAGTGTGTCCCAAGTGTTTAGCCATACTTAAGGTAACCAGGTTCAAATTACCTATTTTCATCTGTGCTAACATGTGAAATGGATGAGGAAAGCTGAAAGCATGGGCTAAAACCAAATATGAACACCAGTACCTTTATCAGAGAATAACGTTTTGAGTTTACCGATCACCATATGCTGTACACCCTTCATTTCTTCTGTTCTTTCATGTCTTACAGGATTAAAATAATTTTATTTTAAACATAAATTAACTCTCCACCGTAAAGTGTTTCTAATCAAAATACATTGAAATTCCAAAAAAAAAGAACCCCAAACCCAAAAGCCCCACCAAGAACAGTGGGAGAGTTGTGTCTGAGTTTCCAGGATTTTGTCCTTAATGAAAAGCCTTACTCAAAGGGTGGTTCATTCTTGAGGAGAAATGGCATAACTCCCATCTGGTTGCCATGCTGCAGCAATTTGGCAGAAGGGATAACAGATGCTGGGACTCCAAACTGCTCCCACACTCTTTTCCCTGTCTCTAAAGGGAGTTGCACAGAGTCATCACTGAACTGTTAATGAGTGCAAGATGTGTATTTCTGCAACGCTGAAGACTGTGAGCATGTGCAGGAAGTGAGGGGTGGTGAGGCTTTTACAGCTAAAGGAACCACTTAAAATTCTCTTAGTACTCAACTAATGTGTTTTTTCCTTCCTCCTCCCTCTAGTAAGGCATCTGCCTTCCTTCTCATCCTCTCAATGTGGGCTTGAAATGGCTTGAAACTCGCCAGGGACTCACAAGGCCTGTGCACTACTGGTCCCCTGGGAAAGATTCCCATCAGACACGGTGCAAACCTGGCTAAATCACAGCTCAGAGCAATCATCAGCTTCCCCATACAGAAACAGTCCATGTGTGTGAGCTGAGACAAGTGCGTGGATTTCTCAGCCAGCCACATCTTCATTAGGCACCATAACCTACACTGAAGCTTCCTTGCAGCACCCCCTCATTACTCCCCAGCCCTGAGCAGAGGCTCACATTGAAGACATGGACTGGTGCTCAAAAAGCCCACACGTTTCCAACACCAGCAGATGCAGAAGGACTGTGGAAGGAGCACAGCAGGTCTTAAAATCTGCCTGCCAGGAAACAATTACGACATTTGAACTATAGAAGAAGTTGTTTTCTGGATTTATGCTGGTAAAGCAAGCTAAAATCATTAACACACCCATCCACAAAGATGTTTCAGAGGATACTCTGTGAATACTATCCAACTATGTTCTGTAAAAAAGAAAATCATTCAAGAGTCTTGCTTGGCAAATGTGCAAATATGAATTGGACCAAACTTGAAAATAACAATTTTAAGGAGATCTAAGGAGACATTTAAACAAAGTATATTAATATTCTATTTCAGGGTGGAGAAAAACTTGCTGGGATCCTTCAAAGTGTAGACTATTTAAACTTAAGTTCATCTAACATGAAAATAAGTGTTCCCTCTGCAGACCATCTCATATGAATGCCCCACACATTTAAGGGCTTAAGGACAACACCGAACAGAAGCAGATCACTGTGGTGTTGGTAAACTCTTGCTTCCAGTAATAATGACTCCTCCAAATCAAAGTGTCTACATCCTAGGATAAAGTTATCCATAACACTTTATCCAAGTAGTATTAAAAGTACCTGGAAATTGAGTTATTTCTGGGTACAGCTAGAAAAAACCCCTCAGCTGTTTAGACACAGAATGAAATCATGACATGAGTATAGGAAAATTTTAACATTAATCTTGTTCCTTCTCTTGAAGCAAATTAGAAATTAGGATTGGATAGAAAAAAATGTGGGTTTTTTCATTCATTATGCCAAATGTTCTTCAAAAGCTGATGTAAGGTGCATGTTGGTTGAACCACATTCTGCATCTTTTGGACAGATTTGACCCATACATCTGCTTCCCTCAGTGTGGTGAAAGCCAAGAACAAATGCAGTATTGTGCTGAAAACAGTGACCAGCTGTAGGCAAACCCAGCTCCCCTTGGCGATAGATTAATAGTGGATTTCCTCCACTTTCCCCAGGATTTGTCTGTGATGCTACTGCTGCTACAACAGGAAAAAGAGAATTCTTCCAGAAGTGATCTGGACATGAGTCACGCTTATAAGAACCTTATGCACCGAAGGGTTCCTCAAGTTGCAAACAGAAAATGGTGCAGCTAAAGCACTCCCAGTGCCTGTAATACACTGCTCACCCCTGCCTCCTCCCCAGCAGGCCCTGCTGTGTGTTCTCTGCAACAAGATGGCAGTAAAGAATCCTGCGGGACATTCTGATTCCATCAGCTCTGCTTCCCTGGCTCCAGCTCAGTCAGCTCTGGCTCTTACGTGCTTTCTAGAGTGACCCCCCACCCCCACCCCATGCCTTTGTTGTGTGAATCAGGAAGATAACAAGGTTTCCCAGGCACTACCTGGTTAAGCAGCAAAGCTCTGCACATCCCAGGAGCTATCTCAGTATTACTGTTCTGAGCTTCCTGTGAGGCCAGTTCTGGAGAAAGGCTGAAAACTTCAACAGGGATATGGAGAAATATGGCTCAGCTTCTCTGCCCAACCCCTCCTGCTGTTTTCCACCAGCGTTTCTAATACAAAAGTCTTCTGCAGATACCTCTCAGTCACCAACATTCTCAATAAATATGTGATATTACAGCCAAAACTACCACCTTACTGATCTGCTTCATTTCTGTGAGTGAACAAAGTCTCATTTCATAATTACGTATTAGTAGAAGAATAAGAATTGTGTGAGCAAAAATGAAGTTGAATATTCATCCTCTGAGACATGAGACAACTACAGTGGATTTGTACTGTGCAACTAATGCCTTAATTCCTGCAAAACAAGCTGATTATAAAGCTAGTACTTCAACAGATAAAGAGCACCATCTCCAATCAGCACAGACATCTTTTTGGCCAGAAGTCCATCTTGAGATTTTTTAAATATTACTGAATTATTAGAAAACTCTTCATATATACACACAGTAACATTTCCCAATGCCTGCATGCTTCTAACGTGTTTCGAACTTAAGAAACCATTAGTGTATAGAGAAGAAATCCAGTTCAATTCCCCAGCTATCATAGACTGCCTGAAAGTCTAAGTCACAGAAAAGACATTCTGTCCAGGAGTGAATGACGTATTGCATTTCTTTGAAAGTAGCACATAATCAAATTCTCCTCAGCAGCTGCAAATCCATTTCTGCTGAAACAACCAACATTCTCTCTAGATTTTTTCACTATAAATTTCCCAAGAGATGAGTAGATTCACTGGTACCCTGATTCTTCATAAAACAGCAGGAAAGACTTGACCAGTTAATTACACTGGCTGTTCTATACTGCTGTGATCTAGTCCAAACGAAGAGATGCAGTCAGATTCCCCAGGAGTCAAAAAGTGTCCATGTTCACGTTAATTCCTCATAATCCTCCAAGTATTACTCTGACTTGTCCAAGGTCCTCCTCACAAACCTCAGCCAAAAGCAGGAATTGCCATCCACTAGCTCCATCAAATCACATTGACAGATTTAGTTACTGACATCTGCCAGTACCACATTTTAAGTGCTGCAGCTTAATTGCCTATTACCCGAAACATTAAGCTTGAAATGAACAAACTTTCCAAAAAGATGTTAATGGACACTGCAAAGGGATTTATCCCATTAGGTCACTCCTTCCACTGCAGTATTGCAAAAAAGCATTTGGAAATTCAGCTCTAGAGAATTCCTTGAACACTGAAGAAACTCTGCAAGAGATACCATATACTGTAACATGTGGAAAAGGTGTCCTGTCAGGACACTGGGGAAGACAAGTCTGGCACTGGCTTGGCACTATCCCTGGATCAAAAGTTAACAGGGAGAACTGAGAACCAGACAGTCCCTCCCAGCTTCTAGCAGGAAGGGTTTCATCCGGGAGGTGCACAGGAGTCCTTGGGTGTACTCAGTTCCCTCCATGTGATGTAGGGGGAAGGGTGGAAGCTTGTGGAAGTTTCCACGGGGTTTGCAGGAGGAAGGCAGACACAGAGTGATCTCCTTATGTAAATGCAGTGAAGGCAACTAAAACCACTAACTAAAAAAAATCAGGATTCCTGAACTATCCCACAATCCAGAACATCTTCTAGGGAGCTAGACACTATCCTATCCCCATACTAATGTGATCTTTCTGCTAAGGGAGGGGAGCCTAACCATGTTGAATCATACATGCCATAAATACACATGTATCTACATACAGACCAAAACCCACCAAGATCTTTTGTGCACAAAGCCTTCTAGCACTAGTGCTGTATTGACATGCATAAATTGAGAGCAACACATTTGGAATACACAAAATCAAGGTTTAAATCCTGATCTACTTTTTTAGCAGATGAGATTCCAGTGTCTTAGCCACTGACACTAGCTGCACAGTTAGACTGTGCCTTTTCTTTTCCATTCCTGAAAATCTGTATCATTATGGGTTTTCATTATACTGTCAATACTATTTCCTGTGCCTGTAGGTCTTGCCGTGAAACACTTCCCATCAATCTTGCTAACCCCTTCATTAAAGCACCATTTCAAAATTCAAAGTGAGGAGTGCAAGCATAGGTCTACACAATTCTACTTTTGGATGGCAAAAAATGAGTGCTTGGAAAATGTGAAGGGAAGAAAGCAGATGGAGAAAAATGAAAAATGAGCTCCAAAGAATGCATCATTTTCCAAAGTGGTTCTTATATTTGTTTCACAAACAACATAGAGCTACCTTAGTGTTTGCCTTATGTGCATGGTTACATTACTTTATCACCAAGAGTGTTCATGTCCCTTTTATGAAATACTCAGAGAAAATTATATTGCTGCGGTCGACAACTGGAAGCCATCAAATTTCCCAATGCAACACAGAATATTGCAGTTGTCTCAATAATTGTGACCTCAATTAACATGCTCACATAGGCAACAGTGAGCCCAAAAACTTGTTCAGACTAAGGGAACTGTAAACAAACTCTTGGGCTCTGTTTGCAGAAGTGTTGCAGTACAGCTTCAAGGTCACAAAACAGGGAAGAGCTACAGAATCATGAGGCACTGCAGATCTTTGCAGCCCTGTTGTGAAAATGCTGTACCAAAGAGTTACTGTTTACAGTTGTATTTATTTTGTTTGCTTCCTGTTTTAACACCTGCCATCACTATATTAATTTTCAGCCCATAACTCCTGGAAAGATCTCCATGTTCACATATTTTCACTCAAATAATGTTTCTCCAGAACTATCACTCTTTTTTCAAAAAGTTGTTTAGTGTCAGTGCCAAGGAGAGATTTTGGGATGGAAGAAATATCTAAAAACAAATGAGCTCCAAATACGTAAGACCCCTACACACAGCTACTAGTTGAAAAAAAGTGTGAATGCAGACTTAACTTTTTGCCTTTCACAAATTTTGACATGTGGCTAAGCTGGTTTAGCAAGTGCTCCTCAATATTCTGAATTTAGATTACAAGGCCAAAATGCAAAAGTTAGTGGCATCACCCACAGCAAGTGCAATCTTCCCACCTGAATCCTCCTGTGCTGCCAGCTGGCTCCAGCATTTTTTACCACCTTTTGGATTTAGAGGTACCATTTTGTATTCCTACTCCTGAGGGTAACCAAGATGAATAGGGCTCAGTCTTTTCTTTCCTTGCATCATCTGTGCCCTCACAGCTTTCAGCTCAGTGTTCAAATATGGCTTATTCTGAAATTTGTCCAGGAAAATCTAATCTAGGCCAGAGAAATAGAATACACACCTGACCTTGAAAAATCAGTATTTGATTGTATGAGCTACTGGTATGCTCTACCAAGACACCAATAAACCTCTAAACCCCTGCCTTACCAGACTCAATTTTTTAAAAGCAAGCTGGTACAGTTCCTTTTGGAAGGGGCACACAAAGATCCAGCAGGGACAGAAATCAAACCAAGACTTCCTGTGCCTCACTTCAATGTCTTCATCAGAGAATTGTACCAAGATCTGTGCACAGGGCACAGGACTCCAGTTGTGTGCAGCACATTTGAGGAGCAGGGTCAGCTAAATGTGCACCAAATGGCATTGCCAGCCAGCAGGGCTCTGGCAACCAGTTATACCTTGACTTGTCAACAGCCCTGTTGATTTCAGCACTGAACTTCTGAGAGAATAAGCACAGGATTCACCACCTGGCACTCTGTGGATATCTATAAAGCTGCAGTTCCTGGGGAAAATTTTATTTTATGACGTGTTAATGACCTCAGATCTCAAACTTCCCATTTGCACTAACGCTCATTAAATTTAATATTTACCCTGGCTGGCTAGTTGCATTGTCACTACTTCTTCTTGTCAGAAATCAATCTCCCCCCCCCTTTCTACCTTGCTCATTCCCTTCCCCCAGATTAAACAGTCTTACTTGCAGCCATTACCACCTTAGGGGAGAACAAGCACGCACAACTGAACTTGACTATCGAAATAGATTTCAGATAATAGCCCTACAAAAACCATGGGGGAGCAGCTTTAATTCAGAGGGACAGGGAGACAGTGAACTTCCTGTATAGACATCTGAAAGCAAGTCCAACACCTAGAGCATGCCTGGATTTTAATGTCACTTCAGCTGACTAGACAACAGAGAGCTAGAAAAGACCTTTATAAAAGTCCTAAACCATGACTGAAAGACCAACAAAGCCATTTGAATGATCGCAACTCCCACATTTCTTTTTTAATTACCTATTCCTCAGAGGCTGGCAACTAATTGTTCCTTGCATCGATCCAGTCTGTCCTGGCCACCTCTCTTGACAGACTGTTACAGCACTGCCAGCATTTGTTGTGGCCCCAGTGACACACACTAGCTCCATTTTTACTTTGAATGGGCTTGTCTGTAGCTACCACATCCATTTCCAGCTTCAATTTCCAATGAGTAGTAGGAGACTAAGTCAGGAAGATGCTGCCTTCACATTTATTTTTTTTCTTTCCTGTACTTCTCATTTGAACACAGTCCTATAGCTCCAGCTCAAAAGTCATTATTTTTATCTACAGCAGGAATGTCATTCCAGAGCCATTTTTTGACGTGCAAGTAAGTGACTGATTCCCTGTTACATGAAACCTCAAGAAGGTATAGGGTGAAACTTTTCTCAGGAAAATGACCTGCTAATAATTTTGGTTAATCATTCATTTACTTTCATGTAATAAGAGCTCTTTCAAAATTGAGCATCCCAGCAACAAGGGCTCTCCCATCTCTCACTACATTCAGGACACAAGTGGAGAGACAACTTGCACTTAAGGCTGAGCAGAGACTCCTTCCCAAGGACAGACACAGTCCCACGAGTGTGCATCACAACTAAACTCCCAATGTCTAAACCTTGACCCAATTTTTGCATCCTTCAAACTGGAGGCTGAAATAATACAGATGTTTTCCAGCTTCAAGAGCTCTACTCAACATTCTCTTAACTTTCCTCCAAGTAGATCAATCTGCAACAACATTCTGCTGTCCTAATTAATACCTCTTATTTTGTTTTCTAAGTACTTGGTCTTCATTAAATCTCTAGCAGGCCATGGTTAGGAACAGCCCACTACAGTTACCTTGATCTTGTCTAGCTTTCCAAGTGAGTCCCTGAGAAGGAAAATATCAGATAACAAAGGCATTAACTTCCATTTCATCACTAGTTTGTCCCTATCACTGCAGGCAGACTAAGAATGTGAGAGTGAAATTATTTGCCAAGGGTACCATGGAGACTATCAGCAAGGTTGGACACCATGGATACCTCAAGAAAACAAAAGAATTGGTTTTGTAATAATGCTTGCTGTGCTCTATTATCCAACATCTTCAACAGCTCTAAAATTGCTATATACCAGTATTTATAGAGATGATTCTTAAGAAGGTTGTCAAAGTCTGAGAAGAAAAGGCTAGTGACAGCAAAAGGAACATCTGGGTGTATAACATTTCCTCATTGTGAAGTATTGCCTAAAGTGCTGCAGTCTAAAAAAATGAAAGACCCAGAGGCTGGACTCCCTCAAAGGTTTGTTTTTAAAATGGAATTTCTGCCCCAATCCTTCAGCTCCCACTGCACAACTGGAGTCATTTCAAAATGAATCATTTGAGCAATTCCCAAACGAATATGAGAAATACATACTAAGATTTGCTCCCTCTATTTGACACGAACATGAACCAGAGCTCTGACCCAACCTGGCCTTCTTGCTTCAGTAACCACAAACAGCCTCATTCTTCCTAAGGAACACAAACTTTTCTCTCAGCACTTTCTCCCTGAGGACACAGGCCATGGAGGAGTGTGAGCTAATTTTGTCATGTCTTCATGACAAAAGAGTCAAGGTCATTTCATCCTGCCCAGATGCTGCAGAAAATGTCTGGCAGGACATGATTTCTGACATTTGAAGCAGCACTCTGATTCTGCCAATGTGAACAGCTGTATTGCATTCTTTGTCAAGGCCTGAATTTGGCTCTGTACAGACCAAGAGTCAGCAGCCAGCGTGGGAAATGGAGCAGTAGAGTCCCTTTCATCTCCTGGCATCTGCCTTACCCACTCTTTGCAGACCTTCCACATCTGATGCGAGGCCTGGAAACAGTCTCTGTATGTTCAACACATTGTCCTCCTCGAGCAGCACTGATAACCTGGCTGAGCTGAGTCAAGGAAAGGACCATTCCACATGAGCTAAATAAAGTTTCGTAGCTGTGCTCCCCACTGGAAACAGTTCTGCTCCTGAATTCCCAGTCACTTCATTTTGATTAATTCATTTATATTGACCTGTAACAAGATGTTAAAATTACACAAAAATATCCTTCCATACCCCACAAGTCATTAAATGTAAAAGCTAAGAATGATTTACCAAACAGATCCTGCACTATATTCAGCATCAGGCATCATGTTTTACCACAGGGTGGGAACCAAACTTTTGTTGCAAATGCTAAGTTTTCTGTTAGTAAGAGTACAGCCAATGAACAAAGTAATTATGACTTGGTCATGTCAGCAGCAGAAACCTTTATGTTGAACTGAGAGTAGTTAACACACCAGAACTAATTACTAGTGACACAGCTGAGTAATTTTTTTCTATATCTAAGTCTACACAAAATGTTTTAATTTGTAATTGCAACTTGATGATAAGCTCATATCTGATTTTATATATAATAATTTTAAAAAGTAAAAGCACTCAACTGAAGCCTGAAGTCAAGGAATGCTGCATTTTAAACCTTCAGTACCATAAAAAATACACAAGATGAGCTTTTATTCCAGTAAATGTCAATTTTTACCCCCCTTCCTCCTGTATCAAATGGAAACAATCTCAGAAGAACAAGACTATCGAAAAGATATACTATTTTTCTCAGTGTCTTATAAAGGCTGTAGAAAAACCCTTGTTTTCAGAAGAAGTTTGGACGGGATTAAATCAGAAAGCTACATACTGGATGCTTTGATAACAATTTTAAATGGGTATTTAAATATGATCAGCATTTTGCTGAAGTGAAGCCCTGTAAAGAAAAGCCTTCTTTTCACTCCAGGCTCCACTCTGTAGAACAATATTCTTTTCTAGGTCCTTAAACTCCCAGCACAAGTGTCCTCTGCTCTCATCACAGTGTTTCTAACCCCAAAGCAGCCCTTGACAACCTGCCAGCTTCCTTTACAGAAAAGAAAGCTCATTTCTAGTTTGCTGCTCTTCACAGCAACAATGCTAATTTAGCCAGCACATAAAATTCCACTTCCACCTAAGCCTGTATTGAATGCCCTTCTGCCTTCCATTCCTGGATATTTATCAAAATGTACTTTAGGGCCATGTAAGTAATTATGTTCTCCAATACAAAAAAAGGAAGGTAGCAAGAGATGGTCTCCTTTAATCAGTCAACCACATGTGCTGAGGGAGATGATGCATTCTCCCTCTAAAAGCTACTTCTGTCTCTGGGTGGCCTCTGCCCCAAGATAAAAGGGACATTGACTCTGCCTAATTGTTTGCACAGGTACACTATCACATTCAAGGATGTACATTAAATGGTTCCCTTAGCAACAAACCTCATCAGCATTCTTTTAATACAAAGAGGAAATATTTTTACCTCTAGAAAAGTTCCTCCTGCTTAACAGCAGCAGACAGAATAACATTTTGAAATTCCTGCTTTACACAGTTTTCTTTGTACTCCAGGCTACATGTTAGGAAAGTAAAGGTACACTTCAGGTACCCAAAGCAAAGATAGAAACTCTCAGCCCCAGGTTACCAGGCTCTTGCTGTACCAGTGCTCCCATTTGTGGGCATGTCTCAGGCCACAGCATTTCACTCACAACTGTACAGCACAACCCCACTACAGCCTGCTGGGGCCACCACACAGGTCCTGAACAGAAGAGGCAGGAATGACTTCGTGGAAGGAGGGAATCTCTCACACTGGCTTTGTTGTTGGAGACATTACAGTGTTAAACTGCCCTTTCATCAGCTCTCCCTGGTGAAGACAAGCCTTGCATCAGACTGAAAGCCAGAATTCTTATCAAGCAGAAATGCAAATTTTAAACCAAGACAGCAGACATCCTTTCAGCATCAACCCAATCTTGAAAGCAACTAAAACATGGATTCTTCCTGAAAGGTACTACTACAGGTGCTACTCATCTTGAAATTCTTGGCACACCCCCTTCTTGTTTAAGGATTTGATTGAATAGCTCTCATCATCAAGCCACTGCAGTGCCTTATGATTATAAAATAAAGTTCAAGAAATAAAAGGAGGTAATTGTGTCTTTTTGTTTCTAATGCCCAACAACCAAGCATATGGACATGTCCTTTAAGCAGCTGGGTTTATGTTGCTTTCACCTCTGTTTCACTTTTCCAAAGCATATCCCTTTATAACTTATGGAAATGTACCAAGACACTGTTCTGAACACAAAGCCCTCTTCAAGCTCACTGCTTAATGTTGCATTGCTAAGTAGAAACTATTGGTGATAAAATAAAGACAGATTCTTAACTACTTCTGAATGCTAAGCCTTATGCTGGGTGCAAACACGCTATGCATCTGTCACTATGGATGCTTTGGGCATATTTTAATTACAGAGCTCTTCAGATGGAAGCCATACTTGCTACTTCCCCTCTCCCAGTGCACAGACCCCTCAGTCCAGAGGCTGGCACACACAAAGGTGCCCAAATGAACAAACTCATCACATGGCATCAGCACATCATTGCCATGTCACCCTCTGGAGACACTTGTTTTCCTCTATCCAAGAGATGAATACCAATGCCAAGAATGGGAACAGCATTTTCCTGACCTGGGCAACAGGAAAATCTCCTTCTGACACTGGAAAATACATTCACCCCTGTATTTCAGTTATTTTGCTGCTGCTAAGAACAAAGCATGCTGGCAGAATGGAGCAGGACCTGGATGAACTCATCATTGCCCAGGAACCAAAACACAGCTGGCAGGTCTAATTTTAGTTCACTAGCCCTGACAGTGCCCTGTTAAACCACACAGCTCTAGTGCCAAGGAAAGTAATGCAGAAAAGGCTTTTGCTAGAAGCTGAGAAGAGTTTTATATTGGAATTAAAACGGATGCAAAATGGTACAAAAGCATTTAAAGAGTTAGTGCTAACCTTGACAGTGTTTAGTTAAATACACAAGCAGCTCTTGAGTAGCTGGCCCTCAGCTGTCAGAGCATTGACAGATCTTCTGCTGTTGCTGTGGAAAGTCTGGAATAAGAAGTCTCTTCAACCCTCAACAGTTTAACTTCAACCCTGAACTTTAAGATATACTTAAAGTTACAATACATGCTTCATCAAAGCCTTACTACAGCGTAGCAGGTACAGAGAAAAATAGGATAGAAAACTGAATGTTACAAGCCCAACTTGGAGTTGGGTCATTTGACATGAGTTGACTCCACTCCCCACCAGACACACATGCAGGAGTGCCATCAGGTCAGAGATTCAGGGATCCAGGGCTCAGAGAGCACTACCAGTCCCCAGTTCTATAAAAAGGCTGGTTTTGACAATAGACATCAGAAAGCAGATCTTGCAGTATGGCTCATCAGCAATGGGAACTCAGACACACCCAGCGACTGGAGCCTTTTCTCCTAAAAGCAAGCAGAATCAAGTGCTCAAAATCAAGGGCAGCCAGTCCTTCTTTCATTCCAACATGCAATCACTAGAACTAGAAAGTTTCTGATGGATACTTGTCTAACTTCAATCACATTATCGATAAGGTTGGAAAAGACCTTGAAGATCATCTAGTCCTCAGAAATACCTTATAGCTTTTCCAAGCAATACTTCCCTGTGTCTTTCTCCTAACATTAGGGATCATCTTCCATAAAGTTTTATGTTCCCCTTAAATAAATTCTATACAGGACAACTACTTGGCCCAACTAGCCTGGAACAGACTTCTTCATTAATTTCGTAACCTCCTCTCAGAACCTGGCGTTTTCCACATGAAAAACAAGTCTAACACAATTGATTAAGCTAATCTGAAAATACCTCTACTTCAAACACGTCAGAGGGAAACATCCCTTAATTCTCAGCCTCAGCTGCCTCCAAAATCACGAGCATGCCCCAGAACTTGGGAAAGAAATACATACTTTAGGCATCCAGTGCTTTAGACATCTACCGGGAATTTGCACTGGCTGATAATGAAAAAAAATATCCAGCGTGACCTATTGGGCATTTAGGAGAGTTGGTAGTTTTTCTTTACCTGTTGACATGTTTTGCTTCACACAAGCCTTTAGAATACTGACTGAAAATGTCTGTGCACAACTTTAGACCTCTCAGTGGTTTTATTTCACATCTGAATGACTGGATATCTCCATGTCATGCGGCATTTGCCCTCAGCAGTAGAACCAGAACATCCAGAGTATGCAAAGAAGTACCAGGTACTTACAGTCACTTGGAAATCTTTTTCTGTTTTCTGTAAGAAAACTGAGGCAAATCTGCATTTTGAGCTATGTGGATTTCCTTCTAAGCACACATTGCAAGAGCTGCATGAGGCTGCACCTTTCAAACAGACTTGGCATCCTAACAGATGTAGATGGAACAGAAAATTAATGTTTTATTGTAAAAATATTTTGCTGATTTCTTTTTCAGACAGCCTTTCTCCAAGTACAGAGCTTAACAAGCTTATCTGGAGAAAAGGTGCCAAACTCTTAAATATTTCACCAATTACTGTATCTTTAAATTGATGTAAAATAAATACATAATGTTAGGATTTGTTTGGTTATCCTATTTGCATTAAAATCTAATGGGCTTAAGGCAAAACTGTGTTACACTTGTCATTTCCAAAGAAAAAATTCTTGGAGTACTGTCTGATTTTAAGAAAAATCCCTCACTGTGTGGTGTATAAGGCTGGTTTTTTATGGATTTCCATTGAAGTTTAATTGGAAAAGCATGGATAAATACATTCACTCACCAGCTGTTAGTCTATATGCAAAACCAACATAATTATATAATATTAAATCCTTTCCCTTTTATAGTAGCCTAATCCAAAATATCTGCTTTACAAATTATATTTTTCATTAAGAAAACCTAACACTGGATGTTATTTCTACAAGGGTATGTAAATGAAACAAAGCGTTATATGGAACTTCATGCATCTTTACATGCATTGATTTTATTAGATCTCTTGCCTTTCAGAAAAATGCATCAGCTGGAATTAAATTTGCTTCACTTACAGCGTAATTGATTTCAGAAAAGTATTGAGTTTTGTTTAATATGCTCTTACTTGTAGATAAGCAAGTCCAAACTTCCAAAGGATGTTCACGCTGGCAGTGGTGGGAGCTCAGCAGAACACAGATAGTGGCAGGGCAACACAGAACTGCACCACTTAAATGAAAATCAACCCCCATGAAGTCCTGTGGAACCTTGTTTTCTCAGGACAGAAAGCACAGAATGAGCCACTTTAGGAAATCCATTAATCTATTTCGGTGTGAATGTTGATGTAACAGTATGTGGGCACCTCGAAAGAGAAGCTACAAGTGTAACACATTCTTGAACCTTCTCCCTATATTTTAACTGCCTCTTAATTTGCTCCAGAGAAAATCATTTCAGGGGGACAAAAAAATGTACATGCAGACACCACCAGTGTCCCAACGCATTCAAAGATGAGATCTCTGTTCTCCTTAATCTCACATCATCTCAGATTGCATTATCAGCTCTGGCCCCACGGAGGGACACTATTGCATTAATGGCTGGGAGCCTCAGAGACCTCACAAGTGTGAAGGTGCCACTTCAGCAACTCTTTTCCAACACTGCTTTTCCAAAGAATTGATCACAGTGAGTTTACAGCATTAATTTTAATGTCCTCTGGTTAGCAGTGGAAGGACATCACTGCTATCACGCCTGTTCTATTTCTCAAAACATTTCACTCTCCCTGAGATATATTTGTATTGGAAAACAATAGCTGCACTGAGTAAACTCCAGGGCTATTGCAAGCAATACCCAGCATGTTCCAACCATCATATTTATATGGAAATTAGACTTCCTTTAAAAGAGGCATGTTCCCATAAACTCCAGTTGCTGGCCACTGAACCTAGGCATTTCCCTTTACATCAATGCATTTAAATCTGAGATAACATTTTTTGGCTTGTGCTGTTCATCACAAGTTGTTTTACAAATGCAGGGGCTGGTTAGTGGTTACAGACTGACCTTTTTTCTGAAAACAAATTGAAGCAAATGGAGTACTCTTCGATTTTACACTGGACAATGTTCCACGATGAAAGCAGCTGATGAGAGTGTGAGTGAATCTTAGCACAATCAATTCATTTTAATCCCCAGAAAACTTCAGCACAGGAACACTCAAAAGGCAGTCAGGCAAGCAAACCAGAAAGAGTCCCAAAGGCCTCTCAAGCTTTTCAGACTACTAGACAAATCAAGTTTTCCATTTTTACTTAGGAGAAAACTCACAGTTCTGTTAAATGAATTCAAAACAGCCCCATGCAAGAACACAAAATCCAAAGCAATTCTTCAGAACAATCATGAGTTGGATACAAGACTAGTGGTTGCCAAAGGTAGCTTCAAAACAGTGAATTTCCCACCTCCTAAAATAGAGGGTCTTATATAAAACTGAAGGGTTCTCAGCTCCTCCATCCAGAGACAACCCATCACAGATTATCCTGCTCACCTGACTCACAGCAAGCAGATAAAATAAGGATACCAGTGCAGTCCCTGGCAGTGCAGCCCACTCTTGAAGCAATCCTGCTTCCCATGCCCCAAAATTAGTCACTTGGAAAGCAACAACTAATAGAAATACCTTCCTCCCAACAAGGCATCATGTCACTTCTCCCCATATGTGGCTTCTTCCGTCATTTCCCTGATATTTAGAGCTAAGTTTGCAGGTTGGTTCTGTGGCAGAGCACAGTATTTTTACACATTACACAAGCCCTCAGGCTACCTTCTCAGCCTGTTTTGCTGGAACACATGCCCTCTTGCACTCAGAAAAGTATTCCTCAAGCTAAAAGGAAATGCAATGCTTTAATTTTCTGCTCTTCGGCAGTACCACCAGTAAATGGTGGAGTCTTTGGACACCCTAACTGAATTAGGTGAAAAAAAAGTGCTAAAAAAACCTGAGCCTAATGTAAACACTTAAGAAATCACTATTTTACTTCAGTGTCCAAACGGTCACAAGTCACCTCTACTGTTTCATTCTCTCATTGGAGGATATTTTATAGAACAGCAAAACACAAGGAATAAAATACATTTTCATTGTCAAAACTACCCTGATGTACACCCTGATGAAGCCAAAAATGTTCTCCATATATAAATTCTATATGAACAGTTCGCATAGTCTGAAATGTACACAATACTCTGCTTCAGACTGAGATGTGACCCAAAATCAGGGCTCTGGACAATTACCTGCATTCAAACAAGAAATGCACAATATAGAGATTCAGGTAAAACAAAAGTAGTATTGATGTGATACATTTCCCTGGCATTATTGTAGCTATAAATTAAGTCTATTCCTAGTAATGAAGTCAGTGCAAAGGTGATGTACTGAAACAAGGGCCCAGAGAGGCTGTGTGATCTCCAGATCCTGACTGGAGCAGTTGCTGAGCAGAGGGCCAGAGGCAAGCAGACATCCCTACCAATCCCAACTCCACCGCAATTTCAGAACTGAACGTTGCTAGAGCTTTTCTTTCTTGTCCTTTTATCAGTCTAAAGAGTTCTACACACTAGCACACACCTACTTGTGACAGATTCCCCTAAGCTGACAGGGCCTTTGGTTATAAAACCCAGAAGGTGAATGTACAAGCACTTTCACTGTGACAAGTGCACTTGTTCCACATGATGCAAAGGTTACATAGAAAAATGACTTCCTGCATTGTAGAACAAAGGCAGGATCAGGCAGTGAAATGCTAAGAGCATCAGCCCGACCAGATGAGTAAGTTTCATGTGAACAAATGCAAGTTTCTTAGTCCAAATTAATATGAACCATTTTACAACTTGCATTTCCCTTAGAGGATGTGAAATAGGACACAAAGAACATGACCTGAACTGTTAAGTCTGTGGTAAGTTCAGTGTCAACCCAAACTAAGCATTACAAGGTACCTGACTCCAGTTCTATGCTTTAAATTATAAACTGTCTTACATGTTTTTCATATATCATACAGGACCCATGGAGCTTTCAATATAACACCATCAAATCACTTTAGTGTTTATAGAGCAGATCTATTGCATTTCAGATTTCAGCCTGATGCACAAGCTGTCAGCTCTCAATAGTAAGCACAGATAGTTCTTTTCACCATCCCCATCCAGAAATAGTCTGCAGCTTCACTCACTTGCTGCCAGTCAATCTAGGCTGCATGACTTATGGAAAGGATCCAGTTAGCAGTTACATAAAGAAAAATTTACTTTTGGTGGTGGTGAACTTCCCCTTTGCCCCTTCAGTGTTGATTACTCTCAAGTACCTGAAAACAGGTACTACTAATACTGATTTGAAAAATAACTTTTCTAGGACAGCTTTTGAGAGGGGATTGTAATTGCCATTATGACACATCAGCTTTGATGATAAGGTTGCATGAAATTCAAATTCTGGTTGTGGTAGATCTTAAAACATCAGTTATGTAAACTATAATGATCATTACAAGGTGACATTGTTCTACAGTTTGGTTGGGGTTTTTTTAAGGAGCAGTGGGGTGTAGGCATTGGTAGTGGATGGAGGTGCTTTTGTTGTGTTGAAAGGATTTACATAATTACAGGAAATTTTTTCCGTGGTCCTATTTTAATTTTCTTTCATCTATCAACTTGTCCATAGGATATGTGTGTTAATTCACCATCTTAATATCATTTGATCAGTGCTGACTTTGGACACTCACAAAATGTTCTGGAGTATCCCAGTTTAAATCATAACAATCCCTTCTCCTAATTAGTGTTCCAGAAATCCTCTGAGAACATGAAATTACAGGACAAAAGTTGATATAGAAGGGAACTTTGTCACAGACCTCTGCAGCCTTGAGTGCATCATTCCCTTCTTCCCTCTTCGCCTCTGCCATTTTGACTGCAAGTTCATCCAAACAATCACCAAACCCTCACAGAATTGCTCTGTTAATGTTAACTGACATTTCTAGAACTGGAAGAAATGCCATTTGTCTGAGACTTTCTTGTACTGCAACTTACTCAGACAGACCTTAAAGGCTATGAACAAATACGAAGTTTACATTATTAAAGCAAAGATGTCTCTTGCTGAGGATAATTAAGACACTGTTAAGACCAATCAGACTGTGAGCAGCTGCTGAATTTTCTGTGGCAGTAACAGCTAAATGTTATAGAATGTAGGGAAAAAAACAACCAAGTCAACAGCTCAAATCTTTCACAGCAGAAGAGGATTACATCATGGTTCAGTACAGAAGGGACAGTTTCACCAACAATTTGATAAGGCCAAGAAGGAACATCATATCTCAGCATATCTTCAGGAAGCTCTTATCTCTCTGCTCAGAACTTAAAAACATTAATTTTCTGCACTCTCAGTAATCAGCTTATCAGCTTCCTTTGCCATACAGAAGCTCAAATGCCCCTGTGATTGGTGAACTCTAAAGGTACATGAAGTAGTAGGGCCTGGATTTTGCCTGAAACATCTTGATACAGCCAACTCCACTCAAAGAACATTAGAGGAAAAACAATAGTGGCTGTTTTACCGTCTGAGAAATAATTAAATGCAAGATAGATTTAGCACTACAATTGAGAAATCACTTGGATCTTCTCATTTTCTCTCAATTTACTTTATTATGTGAGTGTAGCTGACTCCAAAACACCAAGGTGAAGAAGTAAATGGCAACAAACTTTAATTTGTGTGGTTTAGGTTAAATCTTTACTTTTAACATAAAAGAAAGACAAACTAAACATGAGGGTGCTATTTGTTTTCTGTCCTATCTAGTAGTGATGCCATGTAACAAACAGAAAAACCTGGCAGACATGGTGAGTACCACCTCAGCTGTTTGGGCATAAACTGTAAGGAGAGACAAGTAGAGATGTTAAAGGTCCACAAGTATCCCAGTCCACTGAATTTCAGTATAACACTTCTCTCTCTCCCCCTTTCAGGAAAAAGTGACAATTTTGAGACATTGTAGAACACTTCAGTGTCACAGCACCACAAAAAATAACTCAAGACATCAATACAGAGCTTGAAAAAAAGATGACAGTAGGAAAGTGAACAGCAGCAGTCCCATTGCTCGGGTGAGAAGGCAGGGCAGACCTGCATGTCCACCCTTATCAGAGCCCTTGAAGGACAGGCAGGGCAGGGAAAGCAGAAATTGAGAAGATTCGCTCAATTTTGCTGTCATATGCTCCTTAATTCCTCCTGAGCCTCATCACTGCATAATTTCACAGCCACGAGTTTCCCCACTCCTATTTCCTCCTGATTTCATCCTTTGGACTTTGCAGGCTGCTCCCTAGGCCTGATTCTCTTCTTCCTTCTCTGAGAGTTATGAAAATTGTAACCTGCCTCTCTCATGTTCTGAGCACCTCCAAATAGGTACCGTCCAGCACAGGCAACTAAGCTGGGTCCCACACCTGCCTGCCCTCACAGCACAGCCTGACATGGCTCATGGGGAAGAGCTGAACAATCCCAACACCAGCAGCCCCTGCCAAAAAATCTGCCCAGTAGAGCAGTGTCCAAAGGAGCACTTGCACAAGAAATCAGATGTGATAGCTTTCAGGGTCTTCTTAAACACCTTTTCCTCCTCCCTCTTTGAGTCAGAACAAAGCTGTTGTGCTTGAGCAAGTTTTATTTTTAGGGAGAGAATGATTTCTGCAAAGATGCAAACTAGATTCCATGGAGTTCTGAAAAAAATATTTATATGGAATCCATGCATCTTCATTTCTCCTCCTTGTAGGTCAGGTTATGTTGACAGAAGTATCCAAATATTCATCCAAGATGGCCAGTTCCTACTTGCCTCAGAACTCTCTACAGGCAACAACTCCATTTTTAGTTAAAAGTTTACACTATTTGCATTGTTTTACTCAGAATCAGCTTTATTTTCCCCCCAGCCTTGAATTTTGTTGTTTTTCCCTTTTCCAGTACTGGAAAACAAACTTGATTTCTCTGGGGAACAAGAGTCTCCTGAAGCTTTTTGCACACTTACACAAAGGTTGATTTCACAAACTACAAAGGACAGGTCCCCAGAGACACCATGTTGCCTTCAGTACCATGCATTTGGCTCTGTCATTACTTGCAGACATAGAAATACATACACGGGCAAAATATGCACTGCATGTGACCTTTCTTTACTCAATTTGGACAATCAGACCATTTCTAGCTGAGGAAAAGAAGAGGTAGAAATAAAGCTGCCTCCTCTTACTTTAACACAGCATGCACTTTCAGCAGCATTAGCAGACCGAACAATAAAAGCTGCAGAATATTCCACCTGTGTCGTTCAAGCTGGAAAACATCTAAATTCTAAACAGGGTTTTTTACCCAGAAGATCCCACACCTGCAAAGTTTTGGCCAGGTTAGTGCTTGTATTTTTGCATGAGTCTTCCCAAGGAAGCAAATTGTGCTAGAAAGAAAATGAAAAGAAAAAGCAGCTCTGCTGTCTAACAGACACAAGATCTCTTATCTGAGGTCAAGACCAGGCGCCCAACGCTCCAGGCATCCTGCTCCTGCACAGAGCTCAAGAGAGTAACTACGTATCCCACAACACCACAAAAGACCAGATAAAATAGGGCTTAAATGCACTCTGCTGTCACGTGGGTCTGTGTCATGAACTTGAGTTGATCCTCATCATGTGTGACTATTTCCTTATGAGACATCTCTCAGTAGTGCTGCTAAAAGATCTCCAAGCCACCTCCAACTGCATGCTCAAAGGTACAGCAGCAATCCAGCTGTTAGTCGGTCTCCTCTTATTGACAACATCAAGTATTTCCACACCTCAATGGAAGATTCAGCTCACTCGCTCTCTGATCACAAGTGATCATGGACAGTGCGTTAGAAGAGTCATTTAGTTAAAAAATACCAAAGCTTCATTGATTTGCAAACCCTTGCAGTGCACCTAAACTGTGCATGGGTAATTGAATGATGGACACTTAAGGACTCCAAATAAATGGTGCTTTGGACTGAGGAATTAAATTCATCATAAGGTGCGTAATTCTTCAACAGTCGAAATGATGTACAAGTCAAAACCCACCTTGATCTCCTCAATGTGTCTAGACAGCATTATCAGGGGTGTTGCATAGTTACATAATTCACAGATTAATAACCACACAGAGGAGGGATGAGGCTGATAAAGCCAGTGATGCCTTTGCATATTTGGTAAAACTACACTGAAAAGCAAAGACCTCTGATTTTGAAGTCTTTCTTGCTGCTTCATTTTTAACTAGGGCTGGGGGGGTTATTTCATGGTTCAGTAGTTGCACTAATAGAACTGCAGTGTGGCAGCTGAATGAGATTTTCCTACTTGTGAACACCAATGGCTGGAACAGTTGGGCTAATCTGAATTAACCTACACTGCATAAATACACTTGAGCCCATGAATACAAGATAATATTAGCATGGATTCTTAGCAAGCTAACTCAAATTTAGACGCTGTAAAAGCCTGTGGGGAGTATGGAAAAGAGTTAATTCAAAAACTCAAATGGGAAAACCACCAAATCTACATTTATATGTAGGGACAGTTGTAATTTGTGTGCATGCATGCCAGCTAATTCTCTGGTAACATTCTCACAGGGAAAATAAGAACTCAAAACAAGGAAGAAAGATTACCAGCATAAGGATGCCAGCAGGTTGTCAGCCTTCTTCAGGTAGAAATTCTAGGAGAGGATTAAAATTTGCCAGAAGGAATTGAACCAACTTTGCAGTAGGGTCTAAATTGGTTCATGTAATTGCTCAACAACCTAAGCTTGAATCTGAGTCAGAAACGAAGGACACTTCACTTGCTGGAAACAGCAACAACAACAATCCCTTCACTTGCAGTGAATACAGAAACCTCCCTCTGCTTTCACAATGGATTCAGTGGCAGCCTGTTACTGTTTCACAATGCACACAACCAGGTGGATTGTGGTGACATAATTAACTATATTCTCAAAATACACCATAAAAATAGCACCACTGAGCAATCCAAGAATAATCAGTGCTCTTTGCTTCTTCCTTCAGAGCCTGTCTGACTGAGATTTGTGACACAGCAGCTGACACATTCCTGCTTCTAAAGTGACACCTCTGTGGGAAAAGTGCAGGAGTGCAAGCACTCCTCTGAGCTATCTCCTTCTAACAAGAGCGACTACTTGCTTAAACTGAGACCTTTTCCTTCCTCTTATGAAGAAATTATTTGTTTTCTACTCTGTGGTGGCCAAAACAAGAGTCTAGGATTTGCAGGTTGATATTTATGAAATATCTGCACCCTGATCAATCTCGTATCTCTTAAATAGCCTTCCCTTCCATCCTCCCTCCAAGGAACAAACCTTCATTTACCCAGCCCTCAAGTAAGCTCTTTCCTTAGAACGCCACTTAAAATAATCTAAAGTGCTATTTAGTCATGAATTGCCTTTGAATTAGATAGATCTTTGAAAGACCCCATTATAAAAAGAAGTCCAGAGTGCTCACCTTGATCCAGGGGAACATTTGGACACCCAGCTCTAAGATATCACTTCAGTTTTCACAGCAGAGGACACACCACATTCCCTGTAGGAACTGAACAGGTCACTATCCACAGTCCTGTCATTAATTGATATTTACATCCTCATTAGCAAAGCAAAGAACTTGGTGTATCAGATACTTCACAAACATTCACGTCAATGGGTGCCCACATGATTGATGGTCCATACAGGCATTTTATGCAACTGTGGTTTCCATTGCCATCTATGAGTCTATGAGCTGTGGGGCTCTTTCTGGTTTTTTAATCTGCATTGCTTACAGCAAATACAACTACCCCAGCCTTCCTGGATAGCCCTTAAATTTGCTTAGAAGATTCTTAAACTGTGATAATTCAGCATAAATCCTTGTATAAATATGGTTGCAGAAATCCTGTGTTTATCTCAGCTCACACGAAAATGTTTCTTTGCTTCAGGGTAGTAGCTAATGGCTTTTAGAGCCCGAGTGATCAGGACGCCCCCAAAAACTTGATCATGCTCCGAATATTAACCACATAAATGGAAGCAAAGAGGGAGGAGAAAGGTAGCAGAGCTGCTGCCATCTCTTTATACACCTTTCAATATTAAGATGACTTTGCACAGATGACATGAGCATGGCAGCCTTACTGCAAGGAACAATTTACATGCACCTTTTTTTCTCCTGCTTTAAATTCAGCTCCAATCATCTATAAAACATGTAAACAGAAAAGTTTAGATACCCAGAAGTTGAAAACAAGCAATAAGGAGGAGTTAAAAGTTATACCTACTACAAGAGGTTCCATGGATCAATTTTAAAAATACACACTCTTAACTAAAGATATTTTTCCAAAAAGGAGGAACTTGATCATATTTGTGATATGGAATAGGAAACTAATTAAGATTTGGCATTTACTTGCTCAGCCTGAGGCCACCAATGAGATTAAACAATAATGAAGGGAAGAAGAAAGAAAGGGAAATTAAACTGAGCTATGAAATAGCAAAAAGTTATAAAATTTAGAAATATGCAAATAGGTTCCTGAAAAATATATCTGGTTAACATTAAATCTATGCTACAGTATTAGAACTTAGAGACAATAATTCAGAAGGCAGCAAAAACAGACTGAGTTACAACTACAAATCATCCTTTGTCTAATTTTAGACAAGTTGGTCCTTAATTAGATAATAAGCTTGGGGTTTACCTCCCCCTTAACTGAGAAAACAATTAATAGATATGAGTCATAGACAGTCTTCCATCCCAATTTTCCTTGAATTTGGTGTTACTCAACAAGAACTAAACACAGCTCCATCCCTTTCAATACATGAACTCTCCCCTTCCTTATCACCTCACTAATCTGGGGCTGAGATATCTCGGCATTTCCTGTATTGCTGGGCAACAGTTTGAGAACAGAGAGAACACAAAGTGGCTGCAACTCAACTGGTGCAATGGGCAGTCAAAACATTCACAACTTCTGTGTGCAGAATCAGCAGAAACTGAATTCAGGATTTTCGGCTACTTTTCTGAACAGGAGATTAAACTCCAGGCAGTGCAGTGGGGTTTCTCATTCACTTCCATTAAGGAGTACAGGCAACAGGAGATTTTAAGGAGATGAAAAGCAGCCACTTTCCCTCAATAAGATATAAATTTAAATGATGTAAGAAATTCTCATTACATTTGATACCAAAATACACAAGCATCTCATATCAAAAGAGCATTCCCTCTCTTTCCTGCAAAGTACAGTGCACAAAAAGAAATTGGTTTTTAAGAAGACTTGCATGCAGGAAATAACTTTTGAAGTGCTTGCTATCTCAGCAGGTATGAGACTGGAGTATTTCATTTGGAGTTGGCAATTGTGATGTACACATGTGCTCAAGAACTAATGTCGAAATGAGACATATAACCCTGTTTTATATTCCAAACAGCCAGTGTTCAAGTGCCACCATTTATCTCCCCAAGCTTTTCATACAGGCAGTTTTTGAGCCTTGACTTGTACAACATCAAGTGTTTTATACTCACAGGTACAGTGTGCACAGCCTTGATTTACATCTCAGTATCTTATATTCTCTCATATGTAATTCAAGCCTTGGTTTATAGCTGGGTTGAGAGAACCAATTCAGATAAAACACTATTCAGCCAAACCTTCACCCTTTCCCATGATCTAATACAAAGAATAACCTTTTCTATGTGGTCTCACCAAGCTACACCCAACTTTTTTCTTCACTTTTGTGGAAGCTATTTCATTCAGTAGGTTCTCACTTTTTCTCCAGTATCCTCTCAAGAACCTACACAGAAGTTGATTTAGCACTTTAAAGTTTTAGGAAGTTTATTGAACATAGGTTGTTTGTTTTCTTCTTCTCACGAAAATGGAGACCAGTAGATGAAGTATCATCCCAGCAAGACCCAATTTCTTTAGGCCATCTTTCAATTGTTTAAGAAACAGTTACAGACAATCTTTTCCAACACCAAGAGCAACAGGTATGTCATGGTAAGAGCACCTGGGCTTGCAAGAAGAGCTCAAAGCTTTTGAAAATTACGGGGTTTAAAACAAAAAAATGCTCAATGAAAAAGTTGATTATATGAGGCATTAAGCCTTTAAATCAGAAATTTTACTTTCAGCCAAAAATAGGCAATCTGATGAAAACATGAAAAGTTGCTACCCAGATTTATCATATTTGTCTAAACATGAAACCTTAACCATAGAACCATTAGACCTAGACCAGATTGATGAAAGAGGAAAGGTCACCAAGAGATGATGTTCCTTCAAGCCTCATGGGCATAAGCAGTAATAGGGCAGATATTCCTGCTGAAGGGAAATCTACAGCCTCAGCCAAGCCTTTAGTCTGCACAGAATGTCTTTATTTTGGGACAAAACCCTCTTTCATTAAGCACGATTTGAGCATGAGAACAAGAAAAGATTTCACTAGACCTGCTCTTCAGAGAAGTGCTTAAAACAAAAAAGGTTTTAAATGAACTCCGTAAGTCTGAGGTGTGGGGATGCCCATGACGAAGTGAGAAGAATTTTCTTCCAATTAATATTTCGACACAGAGCACAGAGTTGATTCCGCCTTGTTACAACTGAGAGGTTAGAAGCCATTTTACGCTAATTGCCTCCACTAAAACATACACTTTATCTCAGACCTGCTTTCACAGACTTCCATCTGTGTCCTTTCACATGCATTACAAATCAAGACAGAATGACACTCATCTGTTCCAGAAGAGAAAGAATGACAGCAGACACGCTGAGTTGCCCAGCTCAGAAGAGATGCAGTTTGCCAGTGTGGAACATGAACTGCGGCCTCTGAAATCCCAATGCAAAATCTTAACTGCAAGGTCATTTTATTGCTTTTCTGATTCCCCTCTAGCAGCTTAGTTCTCCAATTATAAAAGCACCTTTACTGTTAAAGCCTCCTCATTGCTTTCTCCTGAAAGTGCTTCTGAAGTTATTTAAGCCTATATTCCATAAAAAAATCCCTGAATGAATTCCAGGTCATCAACGCAGAATAACACTCCACACAGCACTATTTTCTCCAAGGTAATTTTCATACTTTAATTATCTCATAGCTTGAATTATCTTCCATATGAAGCCCACAACAGAAGCACAACTTAAAGCAGTGCACTTGAATGAAATATAAAATAATACAAATTGTATTTACAGGAGTGTCCTTTGAAAAATCCCATGTACACATACTCAGAAAAATAAAAAAATAAAATTTTACTTTTTCCTTCCCTACTCTTGTTAGCTGCTTTATGATATAAACTATGCACAGTTACACAATTGCAATATCACTGCAGGTCATTTTATCTCGCTTTGAACATCTTAAAATTCTTTCACTTACTGAAGTTCTCAAATTTGTGCTTTGTTGGTGTAACACAGCAGGTCTCAGCCACAGCCCAGGCAGTTTACTCATATTTACTTCTACATGTATTTAACATTCTGAGAGATTTCCCTCACACAAACTCTTGCAAAGTCTGTCGTTCTCTTATACCTTGAATCATGTAAGGAGAGCATGCTACAAGCATTTTCCCAAGAGCATTTCTTTTCATTTCATGAGAAAGCAGGTGTTTTGGCAAAAGGGTTTACAGGAACAGCACACAAGCAAGAAAAAGCATTACACTAGAGCATCAGCAAACATCAACCCCATACAATTTAGTGAAAGTATTTTTAGTGAAGCAGGTTTTAAGTTACAAGAGAAAGAAAAGAGGAAAGCAGAAGAGATTTTAAAAGTGAAGGAGGAAGAAAAGAGAGGAGAGAAAATTAGTTAGCACTAGAACTCACATGTTGCCAGGTCTCATGACCAAAGACCAAACCCCCAAGGGTCCCATGTGCAGCTACTTATATGGTCTGGATACCATGGCCACCCCCAGCTGGGATATCTGATTCACTGACCACCCAGTGCCAGAGTGATGGGTGCCACAGCCCATCACGGCTGTGGTGTGGGCAACCTACGGGGACAGGCCTTCCTTGATGGACAGGCAGCCAAAGCTCCGGGCCACGTGTGCTCCAGGGACTCAGCCACACTGGCTGCCCACCATGTGCCCTCTGTGGGCAGCCTGACCTTGCGCTGCAGGCCTGGGCCTCGCCCTTCGCACACACACTCACAGTGAGTTGGCTCACTGACACCATAAATAAACCATCTAGTGAGAAACGACTCAGGTCTGTCACGGCTGGAGACCACTGTTGCAAAATGTATGGTCTGTTCTGCTTGTACACTTTTCTTCTTGGAACACACATGGACAGGGCCAGAGAAGGTCTCTACACACTCAGAACACAAACCAGGAGACAGTGGTGCAGAGGTCCCGCTGCCACAGCAGAGAGGGGAATTGTCTCTCACGCCATTTTTTAGAAGCTATGATGATATTGCGCCACAGAATCTTTCTTCCTTTAGGTAAACTACAACAATAAGTAATCAATAAGAAAAAGAAAATATGAGTATAAGCCTAATCCTCACTACACTTTACAATTGATATAGTGTAATATCAAGGTGTGCATACCCTGTTTTTAGCAATAGCCTGGAGACTCCCAGACTGCAAAACACAAGACTCTGATAATCAGGCCCAGTAGCCCTTGAGCACTACTTTCTGTAAGACGTAGCTATTGCCAGCCAGAACCTCCCTGCATCCACAGACCTACACATTTTCCACACAGCTACATGCAGCCCACTTTTGATCCAGCCTTTCAGATTGGCACAGAAGAGTAGAATGGGCTAGCAAGAGGTGACCGATGTATCAACCTTTCCAAGACCTTGATGTCCTCCAGTACAAGTGACATGGTGTCTGCCAGGACAGTATGAGGGCAATGGAACTTGAAAACTGTCAAGGTGGTCTGTGTCAGGGATGCAGAGAGAACTTTCTGCAATTTCAGTGCCCCAGAAGGGAGACTAGTTACACAGGGAGACCTGCAAAATATGGCTAAAGGCATCTTGCTAAGTGCTGGAAAGTGTCATTGTACAGCTGTGACTATCACTATATTTACTATATACGTAGTATTTATCAACTGTTTCAGGTGGAACAACTTTTCCGAGCACTCAGCAACAGAAGAGGCATGAAAGTATATGCAGACAGAATTCAATATCAAGAAATCTAATAACCTATTTTTTTGTCCTGTGATATTAATAAGCAGACCATTTACACTTTGCACATAGACCTCTGAGAACAATAACTTTCATGACAATGAATAAACACATCTGCAGAACAAACTGCTAATTGAAGATAAACAAAAATACAGCATTGGAGAAATAAAATGCTGTAATAAGTGATTTAATAGCAAGAAACTATTTCATCCTGTGGCTTACCTTTGGTTTTCCTATATAAATTGACCAGATACTAAAACATCAGAAAGAAAGACCAAGGGCAAAAAACTCCCAGATGAAAGATGCAGTGGAATGCTCCAAGGACCCTGTCTTGCCAAGAACAATGGAATTGGAATGGGCAGTCAATAGCCTGGGTTTAAAGAAGCAGATAGCTGAATATTTAACTTTATGTATGCATGTGATAAGTCAACCTTGGCTGCAGCCTGTTTGTACCATATCAGAGTTATGAGGCACCGGTGCTAACTTCTTCACAAAGCTGAACCTGAGAAAAGGTCTCGCCTAGCTGGCATATTTGGGTTGTTTACAGAACATCACATTATGGATGGTGCAAGTGGCAGGAGGTAGACCCTTCTTCTTCTAACATGCACAGGGAAAAAGAATTGCACAAACTGGTCCAACATTGAAAAGTAAGGCTTGTATAGATTTGCATCTGCCACTTACATTCTCCCACCTGTACCAAACTTTATTTTGGAACTTTCTCATCTCCTTCTAGTCTAGGGGAGAAAGTAGCAACAATACAGATATGTCACCATGAAGAAGTAACAGGTTTCAACTCCAGTCTTGGTGTTTCTCTGCTGCCTTAGATTTCTGATCAGTCCTAGGTCACCCCTCATACTTCAACAGCAGCAACTGCTTCTCATGCATTCATTAGAGCCCCTTCCTAAACAATCCCTGTGAATACTGCCCAAGTTATTGTTCAGTAGGCAGTTTCTAATTAACCCTTAACCTTCATCAAGCTATGGAGGCATTTTTTCTGAACCAGAGCCCAGCCTCCCTGGCGTGTCTCTGCAATCAGCACATTAATGCACACAGTTGTACAGCCATTGTGGGGGCTCAGTTACAAAGGTTTAACCTCTTCATCTATATCAACTTCTGCCGCTGCAGGAACCTGTTACAGAAAAAAGGCTGAGTAGAAGAAAATTACAAACTTCAGTCTCACTTTTTTCTTAGTCTTTCGTCAGAAGACTCTCTCTAGTAAACAGCCAATGCATGGAGAGCCAAGTACCCAAGTCACAGCCAAAGCAGACTGGTTGGGAAATCACATTTGGCAGCCAGCAAGACACAGACATACAAGTCCTTGCCACGCCAGGTTCCCTATGCTATGTGCCTATCACAGAGCCAAAGCTGCCAGCACTAATAGGAAAAGCAACCTAACATTTTCCATGTTTGAAACCTCATTTAATCACTTTTCCCTTCCCCGAGTCATTTTGGTTGACGTTTCCCACAAAGACTGTCTCAGACTTGGGGTTTTTCTTCCAGCCACACAGAAACAGTTTATTTGCTCAATGAAAAAACACTGTTTTGTCAACATTTTTAAACAACTGTTAAGTCTAAAAGCTTTTATATCCATCTGCTTTTGAGCAGAGACTGGAAATTATCAAGCTGTCAGGAATGTTTCTTATTTAGCCGTATAAAATCTTTCAAATTTGGCAGTGTTAAGCCTCTATAAAGCTGCAGCTTGCCCATGCTCTGAACTGACAGGTTAGAATCTGGCAGCTCCATTTCCTGAAGTTACCATCTGCCCTGATCATTCTTCAATCCAAAACTGAGTAGCACTTCCTTCACAGTTGCTGCTTTCAGTGCCTATCAAGCTGGACTAAGGAAAAGAGGGCTGGATTCACATGTTTTTATACTCCAATCAAAGTTCTGGCTGTTTGTGCACAGGAGAAAAAGTGCAAGTCCGCTCAGAAACAGGCTTCACGAAGCATAGATCAGAGTCCTAGTACAGAGCTGACTTTCTCAGTTGCATCTTCTTTTTCTTTTGTACACCCAAATCACTTGAAATTCCTCCAAAGACCAACCTGTAACTGCACTGTTACTCGCTCTCCTGCCTTTATGCAATGGACACTAATAAAAGACTGTAAGTCAGCAGGTGAATTCTAAAATATTTACTTTGGTACACAGGTGCCAGAGCTTTGAAAAAAATAGAATTCTACAAGAAGATAAGCTCTTCTCAGTTTTTTTTAATCTCAGTGTGTGCAATTAAACTCAGCTACATGCATAGAATTCATGGCAGAATTACTGATGACAGTAACACACATTCCTAATTACACAATTGCTTTAATTGATTCTTGTCAGCTGATGTTTGTGTCAGTAAGTCTGACAGCTTAGTATCACTTTAAAATAATAATCTATGTAATTTGTGCCTATTTTTACTGGAGGAAAAAGGAAGATACAGGCCAAACGTTCAAACTGTACTTCACAGGAGTCAGGAAAGTACTATTTGCTAGTTATTCACCTGACTTCAATTGTGTATCCAGAATTTACCACCATACTATGAGACCAGCTAGCTTCATCTAGGTTCAGTAATTCAATAACAGACTTTTTCCCTCCTGCCTCCAAATTTTCAATAGGATATTTAGGATGAAGAGTGTGCAAGTTCCTACTTTTTTTATCACATATATTGGCAAAATCAGTAAGCTCTCATTGTGCCAAATGGAATAAAAGCACATCATTCCAAAGAAAGTGTTTAGAAAATGCAGTACATAGAGAGTTCAGTTGTTTTATTTTAGCTTAAGTCTCACATGTGCCTTCTTCGCACCCTTAATATGGCTCGAGTCACATCTTGTCCCCAGACACCCCTGAGAACACAGTTTCCACTTTCAGGAAGGAAAAGGCAGCAGAAACTAATAACGAAAAGTTCCTCCTAATTTACTAGAAAGAAAGAACAAAACCTAAGCTGAAAACCTGGATTCCAGATGCTAGAATTTATTTATTTTTAATAGACACCATAAATAAGTGGCTTCATTCCTTTTTACTGCTGTAGCATTCCTCTGTCAAAGGTGAATCCAGATAGAATCCACACACAAAAAAACCCCTAAAGGTATTTTTCCAATCAGCTGTTCTTGTGATTTTGCAGCTCGAACCATTCCTTCAGCTCCTTTGAAATGAGAGCTCAATGGTGCCACATCAGCCACTTGGAGACAGCAGTTATCTGCCACCATGCAAACAATGCACATAACTGAGCACACAGTTTGCTTGCAAGGAGGAACATCTGCTCATGAAAGAAACATCTATCTCAGCTAATCAAAACGCTTCACTAAAGTGTTCCAAGGTTATCATCTTTCGGCTCTGAATAAATTGGGGTTTCTTTCACACCTCTTCCCTTTCTCACACGGATTCCGACTAGGCAAGGGCACAAAATGCACACCAAAGCTATACAACCTACAGCCTGAATCAGCATCCAGAACTGAAAGTTTCTCATTTGCATCTCTCCGCATGTTGGATTAAATGTGTACCTGTGTGCTTACAAAAGATCACAGAATCACAGAATCACAGAATATTACGAGTTGGAAGGGACCCACAAGGATCATTTAGTCCAACTCACCATCTAACACCCGTGCAGAGACCGAGAGCACATCCCAGAGCGTAACACCAACCTAGTTCCCTCACAGTGTAGCAGGCCACTCCGAGCCGGAAGGGGCCCAGAATCATCCAGCCCTACACCCCCCAGCTAGACCATGTCACTAAGCTCCTCGTCCAGTCTTCTCTTAAACACCTCCAGGGATGGCGACTCCACCACCTCCCTGGGCAGCCCATTCCAATATGCAATTACTCTCTCTGTGAAGATCAAGAGCTGTTAACAATTACTTGTATCTGTTCAGAACAGGAAAGAACCTGGGGGAAGTATAAGGTTTAACAGTCAGCACAGAGAATTTTTGAGCCTTTACTCATGGCCAGACCAGTGAACAGTTTGAATTAAATGTGGTCACTGAAAACAGAAAGTCCTCGCTGTTTGTCTGAACTCAGAAGTTAAATTCCTATCATTTCAAGTTAATCTAACAGTTCTTTCCTTCCCCAAGAGAATTTATTCAAAAAGTAATCAGAAATAGTAGATTAAACACTCCTCCACAACTTAGGACCACAGCAAATGTGCTTGGAAGCTCCAGAAGAACAAGCTCAAATGCAAGCAGAGATCCTACAGCACGCCTGGCTGGAGTGCAAGCACTGATGGGAAGAGCAGTTAGTTGACCCACACATATGGAGAAGCTTCACACTTTTGACTTGTCTTTTCTGAAAATAAAAAAAGTGATAAAAGGCAAAACCCCTGAAATTTTCTGAACACGTCTCAACTTGATCTTTTCTGGATTGGAGCTCAGGAAATGCCAGGTTTGGCATGGCAACTGATAAATTCTGTGACCTCAGGCAAGTCAATCCACTTTCACACCTTCATCTCCCTCACAGACCTTTTTTTAACTGCAATGTTCTTCAGACAGAAATTGTCTTTTAATATGCCTGTATGCAATATCCCAGTAAAATCAGGTCATCCTCAAGCTCCAACATCAACTTCAGCCTCAAGGCGTTCTAACACTATTTTTATTCATACAAACTAATTTTTAGTGTAACAGTGCTGGACAGCTGTTGAGACCTATTGAACTGCAAGAAAATGCACATTTGCTTTCTAGAGAAACACCTGAAGTTTTATGAGCTGAGTATGGAGTGGTAAGAAATTCCCCAGCTACAGCGAGCTGTAAAATTAAATGTTCCTTTCACTTGTACTTATGTTTGTGTGTTATCTGTTAGTTGCTGCAGTTTAAACTGTTTCCTAAAATAACAAGTTATTTATATTATCCCTTTGGAATGTTCCATAATTGCTCTATAAAGGCAAAAGCCTTTATCAATCATATGTAATTACTTTTGGTGCAAAGATGTATTTGTGAAATTTAAGAAATACTTTCAACTATTCTGAAAACGTATTTCTTTTATTCCCTTAATATCACACTTACAGAGCAATCACACCTATGACAAACAAACACATTAGAACAACAGGTACTTGGATAGGTTGTCACAGGTACCTCATGTTTCCATGTCAAAGACCCTTAAGCTTTTATTGGATTTCTGTCCCAAATCCTCCTGAGGCAAGGAAGTGCTGTTTTATCAGATTTAAAGGTCAGAATTTGAGGCAAATAAATTGGCACATCCTACCCTGGCTGCCCCAATGTGATATCTTGAACAGGTTGGAAAATTCTTTTCTCTCTTTTTAGCCAGTACATCTGCATAGGATCATAAGCCTGGTTGCTAAATTTCCTTTGAGCATCAGAGCTCTCAGCTGACATAATGAAAAAATTACATACATTTAGAGTATATATATACATACATAAACACACTCTTCCCTCCAGTGGTATTTTCTACTCCTGGCTCTGACTGATTGAACACCCAGAGATCAAAGAATTCTATTACATTCTTTCTCTGGGTATTCTATTAATGATTTGATTACTTCATATGTTTAGGGTGAACCTGAGAGTGTTTGAGATGAAGGAAGAAACTCCACAGCAGGAATATTGGGGAGATACACCACACAAATTCCTGCTAACATCTTCATGCAGTCAGGAGAAAAACAATACCACAGAGAACTAATTAAGGTGTTGAAAACCATTCTCTGAAGAGTCTCCCTCACAGAGAGTTACAGGCAGCTCAGGTCAGGAGTCTCATTCCAGCTTTCCCTTCCACCAAACCAGGAAAATGAGAGCACAGAGGAAGCGTGCACACTGCAGCAAACACAGGGCAACAGGCAGCATAATTGGTCCCTCACTTTCTGTGCCAGGAATATTCAATTTCATTTTGCTTGACTGACAGAAATCAGCACTGATTCAAAAAAGTAGGTTCAAGCATTGGGTTTGATTTCCACTGAAAGGGGCAAGGTGGTGGTGAAAGTAAACAGAAAAACTGAGAAACAGCACAGAAGGAAAACACACAAACAGGGAAGTGTTTTGTTTTCTCACTATCTTCAAGTAGTGCACAGTGCCTCAGAGTGTTAGTCATGGTCACACAAGTGAAGGAATTTCATCAGGTGCCTTTTTTTTCTAATGTTCTTGGAATTCATGGAGACCCTAAACATTTGCCCTGCTACTTCTTTTTGTTTGTGGGGGGAGTATGAGCAGCAATGCCAAATTCCTGTGCCTCTGCCAGTGCAATGTTGTTCTTGCTTTCTTTAACACATCAATCAATAAATATCAGCATAACAAAGCAAGTCTTTGGTGACTGGTGAATTTCAGCAAATGCTTTTGTTGCATGGATTCATTCATCTAATTTCAAATCGCTTCACATGTCACTGAGAGAGTATTACCTGGTGGAAGCCAAATTAACAAACAAGTCTTACCCATTTCCGCGTGCTCCAAGTCATTTTCCAACTCCAAAGAAACAAGCACACTGCATTTCTTTCAGAAGTTGGAGAGCAGCACCTTGGCACCTCCACAGTGCCCCAGGACCTGAAACACTTGCTTACAAACATTCTCTAGGAAGATCAGCATATTGCTTTGTTCACTGTTTGTGCAACAGTTCAGGTTTTGTGCTTTCTTTGGTCCATTGTAACAACAGCAACCCCCCCCCAAGGTACAGCAGGAGTCTCAAGACTTCACAGAACAAGTCTGAAGAGTTCCACTGGTTGTTTTAGTCAGCCTTGGCTATATCATTTGAGCAGTGAAAGTCTGAAGTCATTTCAGAGCTTTGCTTACAGTTCACTGGTAAAGGTAATTCAATAAGGCATCAGAATCTGTTTAGGATTTTGGCCATGATAGTTTTAATAACTTAACAATTAGGTTTGTTTATTTATTGATTTCTACTACTCCTAGCAAAAAAGTAGCAATCGTGATTTTTTAATAATAAATTTAAGCATATTTCAGTGTTTGAAGCTTTCTCCTTAGTGAACAAATGCTTTATTACTTCAGAAATTCAAATATCGTTGCATGTACCATTTAGTATTTAGACCAAATTCTAAAAATTAAACCAAAGAGCACCTAGAATAAATAGACTTATGGCAAAAGTAAAGCCTCTTCCTCGTGCAGTTGAAAAGGTTTTCAAGGGTAATAAAAGGGTGAAGACCCAACTTACAATGTTAGTCCTTGCAAGAGTTGTCTTCAGCAGTAGTTCTTCCTAATTTAGCCAAAGTAAGTGTTCTTCCCTTTCTAAAATTACTTACATTATATACATATATATAAATAATTTACATTTCACTGCTTTATCATTAAATTATGTACATTAAATTATGCTTTTTTTTCTTATTTTCTTCAGTAGCTTTTCTGTCTCTGAAGCCCCATGCCAACAATTACAGATCACTTGGAGGTAGGAGGAGGTGTGAATTGTCAGGAGGGCTAAACTTACTTGTTTTGCTAGCTCTGGCAGCCTCTGTTTGCCTGCTGAGTCACACACTCTAGACTTGACTTGTCTCTCTTCTGGGTGATGTTTATAGACAGCCTACCCCTTACACTGCTGTCTGCTTCCCATATGCTGGGTTTGATTTTACCATTCTGATCTTCAGATTTCTTCTAGAGTTTCGGGTAGCAGGGATTTCACACGCCAAAAAACATTCTGTTCTACATCTTCCCTCTCCTTCCTTCCTTGGATAACCTGGAGGCCAGGGCTTAATCTGATGGGAGCTGTTGACTTCTTTTGGTGTATGTTGGTGCCAAGGTAAGGAGAAAGTGAATCATTTAAATAATATAAATAAAGCAGCAAGGAAAAATTTACTTCAGTGATCCAAGAAGGAGGTGTATCATAACTCACTACTGCTGTCCATCCTTTTCAGTTAGGAGAATTTGTACACAAGTTCGTCAACAAAGGTCTGCAGCAGAGGCGTAGTTCTGTCCTCTCATGGAGGCTGGTAGCAGCTTGTTAACAGTAATTGAGCAGAACCTGAAGGAAATGTGCGGAATGTAGTTAAGCATTAAAGCATAGGATTTCCAAAGACAAATTTCAAACAATGGTCTGAATGGTCATCTATTGTACTATATAGTTTTCCTTCATAATAAAATTTTCCAATTTATTCTTACTTCTCAACTCCATTTCAACTGGTGCCATATGTCATGAATCTCAGATAGTTTTACCTACTAATCCTTTGTAGTCTTACATTGCCAACACCTGATCAGGTGTTGTCAAGTCATCACCAACAAAACCCTGTTTTCTTTAGAAAGAAAATAAGATAGACATAGGTAGTTAATTGATAGCAAGAACTGGGACTTCTGTGCTCCCCTGGGGTAATCAACAAAAGATCCCCTAAGACTGAATTTGCCATATTGTAAACCACTTAACAGATTTAGCTTGAAAAGTAATCAAAGCATTTAGAACGCTGCTCCTCTGACACATAACAGAGCTGTGGAAACTGCCCTGTTAAAATCATCACACATCCCAAAACTCATCTGTTGGCCTGCAAGCTCTCTGTTTGCCACAGCAGGCACTAAGCACAAACAGAAGGCTGAGACTCCCTTCCTGGCTCTTACTTCCACATGACTGGCCCCTCTAGCTGGCTCTGTATCAGTGAGGAACATTCTCAGCAGTAGCACCATGCTCTGGCTATCCAGAGGCCAAGGTTGGCCCAGTTATTGGAAACACTCAATTTTCTTTTCAGACCAAAACCCAGTGGTTTTCAATTTCTATGCAAATCCTCATGTTTGTTTCCTTTGAAATTGTATGCATAAGATACACCAATAGGTACTAAAAGCAAGCAAGAGATCAACCTCCAATTTTTATCCATTTGCCTCTACTTTCCTAGAAAATCAGAAGGGACTCTTGACACTCATCAAATGAGTTGAAAAGCATGAAAAAACACTCCTCTGCCTGCAGAGATCAATTTTGAACTGCTTTTGACTTCTAAATCTTATGGGGACAGAAAGGCAGAGCTAAGATTAGGTCCAAGAATGTGTGTCACATTCCCTTTCTACCAAAACACTGCAATTCTTCAGCCAGCCAGGTTACCCTCATGGCAGTATGGTTTCCTTGGGGGAAATCCTTGGGAATTTCCTTGGGAATCCAAGATCAACAGATACAGCAACAGCTGGATTCCACATTTAAACAACTGTATAAAGGACTACTGCCTTCAGAAGATTTTCCTGTAAGGGGACAATGTCTTTTAATACACAGGTAAAATATCCTAAAATTGTGATTAGGGGATGGAACAGTGTCAGATTCCAGCAGATCACACAGCTCTCTTCTGTTGAAACCAATGTGTGCTGAGTTACCCTTGCCTTTGACATACAGCCTTGTTAGCTCAGCATGGGAGACTGGACTCCAGTCAAAATTATGTTCTGATGTACAATGAAGAACCTGAGAATTTACATGAGACTAATTGTCTAGTTCCTAAGAGGAAGTTAATAAAGAATTAATGTCACAAGCAGATTTTGAAATTGTACACAACATTTTCTAGCATCCAGTAAATGACAGTTAATATCTCAGAACTGTGGTAAGCTCTGTCCCCCAGGTCTTCAATACTTTACATGTATGAAAATCAAAAAACTTCCCCTACAAGCACATGCAAGCTGTAACAACAATCGTGACAGGTCCAGTGAAGGTGGTTTATTTATATGACCAGTTTTAATGGGAGGTATATCAGAAAGAGGAGCTGTGTACACTTGCCTTAGAGTAACCACCCCAGTATAAGCCACAGGAAAAGCAAATCCCACTTCCAGGAAACCCTGCAGCACAACTGCAGGGCTGCAAGAGCTACAAGAAACTCAAATGGACTTTGCAAGGGTTTCCTTGGACTACACAGGTACAGTGACTCAGTGATAACTGCAAAAGCCGAGGCCCACGTTCACTATGGGCTACTATCCTAAGCAGTGCCTGGCTTTACAGAATCATCACTAAATAAAAGCTTAGAGATTCCATGCAAGAGAAGTCATCTTGACAAAATGCCCTACAGTTTCCATGTCCTTGCTTCATTCTGTACAGCAAGACCTAAATTTACTTTCTGTAGCATAGTGTGTATTCCTGATTCAGCACAATTACATTTCACATACATAAAGAGTAACACTCTTGATGAGAGCAGATTTCTCCAAGATTCTTCATTTAGTCACAGCTGATTAGGTCCACTGCAGCAGGAACGCTTTACCATATGCAATTACCACAGCATAGTACGTTTCCCAAATCATCCCTCAAGTCACAACTATTTTCTGAAAGAGGAGGTTTGGACCCTGTGCTGTGAAGCCAGCCTATATTAAGCTAATCAGAAGTAGCACTGTAAATTTACTTTCTGATTTACCACGGAAGTGTTTGTATTAATTTGACAGCTAATAGCAGAATCATGCACATACTTGAACACAATTTGAGCATTGCTCCTGTGGTTGGCAAAACCACCACAGCTGAAAATGAAGTTAGCAGTTCTGCATCTAGCTTGTGTTAGCAGCAGCACAGAGGGAACTGACAAGTTTCCTCAGCCTCTGCATACTCCAGGTTGTTGTGAATAACACTCCCCTTGGATATCTGCTGAGGATCTGATCTGCAGACCTAGAGATTAGAGCAATAAGCATTTTACTGATGAAACACAAGGTATTTCAAGTGTCAAATTTTACACAGGCTTTCATGTATCCTATGTGGAAACTCTGAAGTGCATCTGGTAAGTATGCTAAGGCTTACCCTCTCACGAGGAAGGGAAGAAATGGCCTGGATCTTAAAAACATTTGCTACAGTCACATAACAGTACAAGCCCTAATGTGAAAGTGAGAATTTTCCATTCATCTAGTGCACAATCCTCATTCCTTGATAATTTGTTACTGTAGTTCAGGTGTCATCTAATAACTATGCCCTTCCCATTGCATCTCGTTACAGCAAACCCACAGCAGATAAGGCAGCTTCAGAGTTCTGTAATTTGACACACAACACGGGGCCTTCAAGGATCCTCCACATATTCCAGGAGCAATGACTGACTGTCAGGTGTGGTGTCTGCTTACCCAGACCGAGTTGTTTAGATTTCTCCTTGGAGCTAAGCTTTGCATTCCATGAGAGCGTATCCAGAGTTCATCTAGAGTCATCATGTTGTCCCTTTTTGAAAGGGAAGAGTGCAAAAATACTTGCAGAAAAAAACCTCAAACCAAAATAACAAGTTCATCAAAACAATAAAATTGTCTGACCGACTTCTTGCTGAAACAAGGGGTCATTATGAAACACTGGACAGTTCTCACCATTGCAGACTTCTAAGCACTTTTGCACATGGTCAAAATGCAGAATTTTGGGGACAGGCTTAAACTGTAGTAAACAAAAATAGCTGCTGACTACAACAGAGCAAATAATTTCATTAAGTTATTTGAATTGATGTGGTAGAGATCAAAGTAGCTGAGTTAATGCTTCCCCTGGCTTTCATCCAGGTAAGGTAAGATCTTATTAAAGGTTCTCCACTCCTTCAGCATAATAAATTACTGACAGACCAGCTTATCTAGAAGACAGGTGACAGGGCTAATAGCATATATCAAAAGAGTACAATTATTAAAACTAATAGAGGTCTTATTTCAAGGAATTTATACACCTGTAGTCACCTAAACAGTCAGTGACTGAGGACGCAGAGAGGCAGAGTTGAGAAACGCGGGAGGTTCAACCGTGATGAAAGTTTACAAATGGTGTCAGAATATAAGCACAGGATGCTGATGTAATTCTGGAGACAGTTTGACCTAGATGGAGAAAGAAAGTTGATGGTGATGTGGAAATCTCAGGTCAAACTCTGAATTTCTGACCTCCTTCACAAGTATTAGTTGCTCTGTAGCAAACTTCGTTGCTGCTATCAGAGTGTATGGATTATACACAGTGACAGTAAGCCCTGTGCTGAACTAAGCTGTTTTCACCAGCACAGCTGTCCCAGGCTCACTGCACGGCCAACTGGCACTGTCAGTGGGTTGTATGAAGACAGCTTTTGGTGCTGTGGGACAGGAAGATGTGCTGGCTGACACAGTACAGTATCAGAACTGCATTATGTTGGGCCTAGTGGGAGAAAAATATGCGGTGTCTTTCATATACAGGCAGTACCAGATAATTATTCATGATGAAGATAAAGGGCCAGTGGCACAGCACTAATTTCTGCCCATGGTCAAGTTTCCCTGTCCTGAAAATAATCATCTTTGCTCTCCAGCAACAGGGGAAATGCTTATTTAATTCATGTAAGATCAGTAACATATCACAATCAATAAGCTTTTTCCACAAGGGAAAGACATAAATGTGACTCCATGCCTACAGCCAATTCCACTGTTCTTACATTTTTGCATATTTCAACTTGGTTTTACAGAGATAAAAAAAAAACATATTACCAGGCTTTCTTTCTATCCCATGTAGCTGTACCACTTGATTGAGTGTCTTGACTTAGGCTAGGGTAGAATGAGTGTATCAGAAATAGACCTCTGCCAGGATCATTGTCAACCTGTGAGGTAAAAGTGAGTTTCAACAAACATCAAGCAGAAAATTCTACCTCTAGTAGGCTTGATGATAGCTCACTTTGAATTCCTCTGTTGCCAGAACTGGGGGAAGTGAGTGGCAAAGTGGTCTGTATGCTTAAATACCAGGTTTCTGCAAATCAAAAAGTGAATGAGATGTGCTGGAGTCAGAAATTGATAGCTACACTTATATCCATTATTGAGAAAAAAGCAAGTTCCACTGCAAGACAAGGTAGTTCTAAATTTTCCTGTTACAGTTTTAACAAATTGAGGAGGAAGTAGAACACTAACTAGAGTATTCATATTTGGAATACAATTTCCCAGCAAAATTGTAATCTTGTGTTAATTTATGTAAGCAGATACTACAGTATCCACCCAGGTTGGTAGGAATAATGTAGCAGTTGCTGAACCATGACAAAGGAGCCTACTCAAACTATACATCCACTTGCCTAACAGTGATTCTACAAGTAGCATCAGGTAAAATACTTTCTGATAGAAAGTTTGTCTTGAGATTAAATTAATTCCACTGATCTTTTGTCAGAGTACAGGTTAGCTGCAGCTGTCCTGAAAGGCTGAGGGCCTCAGGAAGAGCTGAGAAATTCACACACAGCCATGAGGCAGAGGACCATGGGAATACCAGTTGTTTCCATCTGTATGACACAATTTCGATAGCTCACCCATGCATTGAGTTAAATTTATTCCAGGAGGTAGAGACAGCCACTGAATACAAATAAAATAGCATCCACTTCACATAGGGAAGACTCAAACCAATTCTTATAAATTAACTATCAGCCAGTTCAGAAAGTGTTTTCCCTGAATACAGACCCTAGACAGCTTTGTATGGTGAAGGTCTGACCTGGGTTGGTAGGACTTTCAGGTTATACTGGCTAAAAATCTAGTGTGATGAATTTACCAAAACCTCCATTCTCCAACACATTAAAGGCCTGTTCATATTTCACATGCATAGGTACAATAGCTGTAAAGACAAAACTGCTTCATCCCTCTGAAATTTTTACACAAGCAGTTTGGAGTAAAGTATTTCTGCACAGATGTCAAGCTCCAGCTGGTGCAAGGCAGAGAGACACCAAACAAGCCAGACACTGCTCATCTGCCAAAAGGTGTACCAAGTGAAAATCTAAAATCCAAGAATTATACTAAGCAGTTCTAAATTTTAACAAGAAGGGATTTTCCCCTCTAAATTTACAAGGCCATACGTTCAAAAAAACAGCAGCAAATATAGTTCAGGAGATACAGTGAATAGGAGAGCTCTCCCAGATTGACTAGATGTTCACTCCTTCAAGTACAGACTCTGCTTTGATACTGATCCAGACAGGAAGAGACCAGGATGGATTGACTTTGACAAATGTAAGCTATTCAACATATGCTGGCAGAAAATGTTTACATCAGTCAACCACAATTCTGCCAGGACTGCTAAACATCTTGTCAGTCTACACCATGAATTTAGTTAACACAAGGCAAAACAGAATACTGAGGAACAAATTCGAATAGATGGCTCTAATTGGAACTAACAATATTTTCAAAACCTAGGAAACAAATGCTCAGGCAGATGACGCTGCCTCGCTGCTCACGCCTTCTTGTCTGTACCACCATCCTCTCTCACAGTGAGTCAGTCGTGGATATCAGCCTCTGAGCAAATCTCCCTAAATAAAAGTGACCTAACATTTACTACCTTAAGCTATTCAGCGAGTTACAGGAGCCTATTAGCCTCACACAGCAGGACAGAATGCCTCAACAGAGATCTTGTCTAGCCTGCAGAGACCACAGAATTGCAGAATAGGATGAACTGGGAGAGACCCACAAGGATGATCAAGTCCAGCTCCTGGCCCTGCACAGGACCATCCTCAAGAGTCACATCAGGTGCCCCAGAGTATCCAAACTCCTTGAGCTCTGTCAGCCTTGGTGCTGTGACCACTGCTCTTGGGAGCCTGTCCAGAGCCTAACCACCCTCTAGGGGAAGAACCTTTTCCTAATATCCAACCTAAACCTCCCCTGACCCAACTCCAGGCCATTCCCTGGCTCCTGTCCCTGTTCCCCTCAGAGCAGAGATCGGTGCCTGTCCCTCCTCTGCCCCTCCCCAGGAAGGTGTCACTGCAGTGAGGTCTCCCCTCAGCCTCCTCCAGCTGAACACACCAAGTGCCCTCAGCTGCTCCTCACACGCTTCCCCTCAAGGCCCTTCATCATCTTTGTTGCCCTCCTTTGGGTTCTCTCTAATACCTTAATAGCTTTCCTAGATTCTGGTACCCAAAACTGCCCCAATATTGCAGGTGAGGCCGCCCCAGGTCAGAGCAGAGCGGGACAATCCCCTCCCTGGCCCGGCCGGTGATGCTGGGCCTGATGCCCCCCAGGACATGGTTGGCCCTCCTGGGTGCCAGGGCACTGCTGGCTCATATTCAGCTGGCCATGGACCAGGACCCCCAGGTTCCTTTCCAGGTGCAGAATCTGGCACTTTCCCTTCTTGGCCTTGCTTACGGTTGGTGACTGCCCACATGTCTGATCTGTCAAGACCTCTCTGCAGGGTCTCCCTGCCTTTGGGAGAGTCAACATCTCCTCCCAGTTCTGTGTCATCTGCAGACTTGCTCTGTGTCCCTTCCAGTCCTGTGTCAAAGTCACTGATGAAGATGCTGAGGGCCTAAGGTGGAGCCCTGTGGAACCCCACTAGTGACAGGTCTCCAGTTTGATGTCACCCCAGTCACTGTCTCTCTCTGTGCTCAGCATGTGAGCCAATTGCTCATCCACCCCGGGATGTGTTTATCCAGCTGTGGGATGGACAGTGTCTCCAGAAGGATCCTGGGAGAGACAATATTGAAAGATTTACTAAAATCCAAAAAGATTACAACACGCTTTCTTTGATCACCCAGGCGGGTCACCTTGTCATAGAAGGAAATCAGGTTTGATCAGCAGGATTTTCCTGTCCTGAAGCCATGCTGGCTGTGACCAGTGACTGCATTGTCTTTCAGGTGTTTTTAATATCTCCCAGAATAATCTTCTCCATAACTTTACCAGGCACTGAAGTGAGATTGACAGGCCTATGGTTTCCAGGGCCCTCTTTCTTACCCTCCTTGACAATTGGGAGAACTTTCATCAGCTTCCAGTCAGCTGGGACTTCCCCAGATTCCCAAAGGAAGACTGCTCAAAAATCATGGAGAGAGGCTTTGTGACGACATCAGCAGGCCTTTGAGGGCTCTGGGATGAAGCCTATCAGTTCCAATAGATTTGTAAGGATCCACCTTGAGCAGCAGAGCCCGGACAGTCTCACAGTCGACTGGGAGTTGATCGTTCTCACAGTCATGGTCCTCCAGCTCAGGGCACTGTCACCCCCTTGGTCCATCATCTGTTTTGAAGACAGAGAGAAAGAAAACATTAAACACCTCTATCCTGTCTCTGTCCTTGTTTTTGAGAGACCATCCTCATCCTGGAACAGGCCTGTGATATTTCTTTATTACATATTCTTATTAAAGTATTTGAAAATACCCTTTTTATTGTCCCCCACATTTCTGCCACCTTCAACTTCAGCTGAGCTTTGGCCACATGCTATGAGGCTGATCCATTGTCCATGTCCAAATATGCTACATTAATTGGGAGCACTATTCCCTGCCTGCCAAGGGCACTGTGCCCAAGGCATGTACATCTATTCCCACCACTGCTTGATCTCCTGCTTTATATACAAGCCCCCTCTTCCTATCCTTATAACACAAAATAATGTAATATTGGAAAAACTCACTGCAGTACTGAGAACAGGAATATACTGACCAAAGTAGATTCCAGATTTGTGGAGCTGTACTCGCCCAAAGAGAACAGGATGCAAAACGCTGACATGCCATTTTAGGATCAGGTCTCTGCCATCATCAGCAAGTGACCTAAGGCCTCTGTCCCACACAATTGAATGAACTGACTACAGGTGCTATCTTTAAATAGGAAGTACTTGAGGTTAATGGCTGGTTGCATCTGCTGACAGCATTTAAAAAAAAACAAACCTGCATAATGCATGATAAGCAGTGTTCAGATGAGGACAAAAATAGCTCTGTATCAAAGAGGTTGGTTCCTTTTTTGCCTCCAAGGGCAAATGAACATGCTGGTCTTGCACATAAGCAAAACACTTTTTCTTCTGAAAAGATGTTTCATCAATTCTTCTATAGATAAACATCTGCCAACATAATATTCACTGCAAAATACACTCAAGAAAACTTCCTTAATCAGAAGGTATAATATAACTTACTTTCAGTTAAAGGTCTGTCTTGGAATTAATAATGTATTTCCTGGGCAGGTGTGACCATTTGCTGAGACTCCAAAACACCATAAAGACTGACATCCAACTGTTCTTTATTAGATGAAACTTATGTGACAAGGTGATGTCACAGTGTGATATGTCCTCATGAGGTGAGTAAGGGAAGTGATCAGACCTCCGGCCAGCTGTATGACTGAACATTTGTAAGCTACAGTAAGCAGGCAAGCTCAGTCCTCTGGCCTCTGTCTCTTACGAAAGAATGATCAGACTTATGATCTGAAGGTGTTTTGGAAATTAAGATAAACAATAGTAAGAATCTGACCAGGTGTTTGAACGGATCCAATCCAGAGCAGACAGAGCCAACCTTTGGAGACTCCAGGGAAACAGTGTATTATGCTAAAAATATCAAGACATGATCTACGTGGCAAATCTGATAAAAGGAACTACATATACTACTAGGCCAGTACCTCTAGAAAGTGAAGAACTAATGGATAAAAATCCAGAGTTATAAGTCTGAGTTACAACCATTTGACAATGAGCTTCAAAGACCTTGCACAATCATTTGAAAATAAGCTTCAAATACCTTGCTTTCTGCATCCAGTTATCCCACTCAGCCAGATATTTAGGCTGAATTTAAACTTCCACCTGAAGCCTGAATGTTGAGGATCAGATTTTTTCTTCAACAGGCAGTTTAAGGTATGAAGCTATGAAGGGTTAGGTACCCAACAAGGTACTTGTGAGAGTGACTAGTATTCAGGTCTTGGGATTAAGTTGAACTGACAAGCTGAGTATGTCGCAATAAAAGCAGTAATTTTTACTAGGGCTAAGTGTAACTACTACCCATGGCTCCATGGTCTGGTAATAGCACCCAAGATAAGACTTTCTCTAATACCCTTGAATTAACTCAGGTTATTTATTCAGTTTGCATAGCACATGCCCCTGTGAAATCAGGTGTTATTTTAACATTACAGTATCTCTCAAAACCTCTTTGGGAGCTACCCCAGGAACTTCACAGCAAAGGGGAAGGTAGATGACAAGAACCTGGGTAACTGTAGAGAAGGCCACAGAAAAGACCTTCCTGGATGGCTCAGTTGCCTCACAGATGGAAGGGAAAAGCATATGATATGACGAGCAAGATGGCCCAAGTAAAGATGTTAGCAGAACCAAAGCTGCAAACTGTAACAGTAAGGGGTAAAAGGAAAGAGGATCAATTCTGTTCTGGCTGCGTTTGCACAGGCTTTTACTAGATACTCATGTAATTCCAAGGGTAACATTCCCCACTCCATCACCTACTCTGAAAGCTGACATAATACTCTAAAGTTTTATATAGTAATTCAGCATTATATCAAATATCTTGGCTGAAACAACTCTGAAAGAAGAGGCATACCCCTGCCAAATGAAGAAAGTAAAGTTTATCGGGATTTTTTTGAAGGCATAGGACAGCTGTGGACAAGGGTAAAAGCAAACTCAGATTTTCAAAGACTTGTGTCAAGATATCTCAAAAGCTCTTAAAGAAGTATAGCTGTTGCAGATAAAAGGCAGCAGCCTTCAAGCATTAATAACCCACTAAAAGATATACAACAAAGTAGGAAGGAAGGCAATTTTTCATGATAAAAGAAGTTTACTCGTGTGGTCCCAGATGGACCTGTGTTGGAACATGCATTATTCAAAGTATTCAGAAGCGATCTGAAAAATGCTGTGAGGAATAAAGAACAACTGAAAATAGAGTGACATATTAAAGTTTTCTGTATAAATTCATGAAGCAAATCTTATCTTGAGCCTTTTCAGTTCTCCTTATTTCAAAATGAGTATAACAGAACTAAGCTAATACAGGAAAAGCAGCAAGAATGAAAGATATGTATCAATTCCTGTATGAGGCTAGATTATAGACTAGAAACATGTCATCGAGAGAGAAAAGGATATGAGAATTTTACACCATCACCAGCTTCAATAAAGCACAACTGGTTTTTTCTAATTTTACTGTATGCATTTTATTTTATCTATTATCACAGAAGGCTTAAAAATTCAGAAAGTACTTTTTGATACTATTTATAACTTCACTGAAATGTATTGTCATAAAAGGTCATGAAAATCAAAGGCTTACAAGCCATTTTTTGTCCTCCATCACTGCCTAAATACCATCTCTGTATATTCAGTCCTGATGTGCAGATTAAAGAAGCTTGCCTTTTACACGTGTCTGAATCAACTTAGTCTGAGTCACCAAAATCACCAGAATTAACATCCATGATCTGATATAACCGGAGACTTTCTAATTCTTATATTAAATCTAGCAGTGAAAACTGAAGTTCACAAAAAAGCTTCTTAAGGGGTCAGCACAATGACACCAAAGCCTCGCCTGCAGGCAGTGAATTTCCATAGGAGGTGGATGTGGATGGCTCTGACTTGGACACTACACACAGTTTTCAATGGCCAACTGGACAGCAGACAGGTCTACATCTAACATTTCTTTCTCATTTTCAACCTAACCTCTAGCAAGTACTGCAGGATCTGGCTGCAAATTAAGTGACAGATTACTTGAGGAGGAGATATGGGTGGTTACTGCAGAACAGAAGGTACCTACCCTCACAACAATTTTACCTTAAAATTCTCTGGGTTCCAAGATGGACTTGCTTCTACTGCTGCAAATATTCATAAGCCAGGAACCCAAAGTATTTTCACAGCTGCATTCAGGGAGCATGACAGAGGTATGATAAATATAACAGGAGGAATAGTGCTTTTATCTCTTTCAGCTATGCAGGATATGGTATCTCTATTCAGCCTATTAGAAAACACATGGGATTGATGCAGATGAGCCTCTTCTCTCAAGTGCTTTTCTCCAGAAGTGAGGCAGTCCAAGTTGAAAAGTCTCCTCTATCTTGTTCTCAAGTCTAAAAGCCAGAAGGAAATAGGTAACACAGTCACACTGTTCCTAGGTCAGCACCAAGGTACTTGAATACGACCGTTTACCTCTTGAATGAGAAATATTACTCAGTTATGGGTTTTGAATTTTTTCAATACCCAAGTGGTTTGACACAGATCTAGAAATATTTCAGTCCACCTGGAGACCACTTCTCCTCTTAACTCTTATTGTTCAGCTTATGTCAGTATCTCCTCTTTCTTCAGCAATAAATCTGCTTGCCTGTCTGCAGTGTAGAATTTGGTAGAACATTCACAGGTCAATGTGCTTCTCAGCAAAAAGTGTGTTGAGAAGGCTTTGTGAATTTGACATGCTTCCTTCAGAACACCACCGGCCAGCCTTCAAGCCAGTAACACAACTAAACTCTGTCAGCAAATGTAATTTCTGTAGTAGGTAAAAAGTCACTTGTCTAGAACTTGTCACCCTTCTCATTGCCATTTTTCAGGCGGCCTTTCTGCCTATTTTATTTTTTATATACCTATATCGCAGTCCTTGAAACCCCTCTGAAAAAACTCCTTGGGGTACTGGTGCAGAACTTCAGGATGACTATTTTGCCTCACTTCCAGTGTCCTTCCTATTAGTACAACTCTTCTACAGTCAGAGAAAGCTGCTCACAGACCTTGTTGCTAAATTACTTGCCACATTAACATAATAACACATTTATGTTCAAGCTGCTCTTACACAAAATCCTTTAGACAAAATCTAAAGCACTACAACACAGGTCATAAGGATTGTGAGCTCATTGACCTATAGCTAAATACAACCACATCAAATTTCTTTTGTTAACATAAAGGTGTTTTCATCCACCAGACTTTGCAAAGTGAAAAGTATCCAGAGAAATCATTATTTGCTTCTCATACATGGCAATACAGGGAAGAGCTTTTTCATCTAAATAAAGGTATTTTTCCCTTTAATTGAATAAAAGAAAAGCAGAAATCATGCAGGAGAAATTCAGCTATATTCTGTAGTGTAACAGCAACTTGCCCATCTAGTTAACAGTATTGTGGTCACATATAACAGCACAGGAGGCTGAACATGGTCAGCTCTAGAGCTTAGAGCTGGGCTGTCAGCAAACCTGGCTGTACGCCTGCTTTTACATCATTATTTCACTGAATGAGCAGCCCAGAGTCTTGTAGTGGATTTAGTGTGATCAGCCAGTTAACCAACAACAAAAAAGGCAACAGGTCCTTTCAGTCTTGCTTCCATTACATTCCCCCTGTCACGCTCTTCCAGGGCTGGTCACCTCTTCCTGAAGGGCTCCACACCTGCTTCTGGCAACCAGTGCACTGCACAAGCCTAGAGCTGGGTCTGAATCTCCTAAGAGACTGGGGTGACATCTTTCTTGATTAAAACCAACGTTCAGCACAGACCATTGCAGCAAGTAAAGCAGATGATAGGAAGGGACGTCTTACTGTCTGTCCAGCCTTCCACTGAGCAGCCTATTAGATGTGGATCTGTTTGCTACTCCTAAGGGCTACCAAATCAAACAGGTCTAAGAAGCAACTACTTTCTGTTCCCAAGCCAGATTCAGTAGGACAGACTGCAAACCCAGGTTTTTGATTTAACCACCTTCCCAGAAAACTCCTCCCCATAATTTATGATGCTGTAAAACACGTAATAAAACTTTTACATTTTTGCTTCATACATTTAATACAGTAACAGCAAAACCTGTAACCCCAGCACAACAGCGGGATCTTTCTAATTGGATTCACCAATTAGATTCACCTACTCAAGCTAGAAATTTAACGTTAAACTAGTTATGAAATGTACCTTCTCCTTACCTCAATTTGCCCCATGTGTCCTGCCTTATGCTGGCCAGAGTCCCCTTACAGCTCCTTTTCAGGGATTTTCTCTAGTGGCAGGGCACAATATCTTTTACCAGATTGTCAATGCAAAGTTTCTAATTCACCAATTACTCTGCCCTCCTGCCCTAGTCAGTATTTCATATGCCTGATACCTAGAGACCTTATGAGTCCTTCTGTAACCACTTGTAGTGTGGCCCCTCATGAGACAAAATAAGCACTGCAGAAACTTCCTGCCATCAGCTTGGCACACGGACATCTGATATGATTCACTGGCTTGTCCCTCAAAACACCACGATTTCAGGTTATTGGTCACCAATATACGGATCACACCACATGAGCCTTCAAAAGCAGGAGCCACATCACAAATACAAATGCCCAAGATGCACCTTGTGAGGCTGCAAACCACTTCTGGTGCCATCAGAGGGTTGTGAAGGCAGCATTTCTGCAGAGCTCATGCCCAGCCTGCAGCTGGGGTGACAGTCTCCCAGGCAATCCTTCCTGGGCTGACCCAGCAGGAGCTGTGAGAGATTGTTTCCTGATGCCATGAAATGCTATTACAGCAGCAGCCACTCACACTATGGGTAACTACAATATTTCCACTTAATGCATGTTAATTGAATTATGTATTACTTTAAAGTCATGCTCACTGCCCCCACATTAATAACAAATGAGCTCTTTCTAATTATTATTGGAGTAACTTCCATACAAATTAGTGATTAAACCATTAAGACTGTGCAGGTGAATTGCCATAAATTCTCATATTTCAGCAAATCAGCTATAAGGTAGCAATAAAAAAGGAAATTCCTTAAGCATTACTGAATTCTTTTGCTTATACCAAAGGCATACAAGAAAGGTCTGTTAAGTGGTTTTTACTATCATTACATATTAAACTGAAAATATTTATCCTAATCTGGAAAAAAACTTATGACAAAAAGCTGAATTTGATGTATTTGCAGGTAGTGCTAAAGTGGAAACTTTTAACCACTGCTCACAGGGTGTAGTGTAACATAGTCACAGACATAATATAATCAGAATAACTCAATTTTAGAAATAGTTCTTTTACATGAAAAAGCACCAAATAGTGTATCAGCTGTAACCTGATGACCAATGCAGGATTTTCTGCAGGTCTAGGGCTTCTAAATCAGCCCAAACTACGTTTCTCAGAAGGATGTAACCTAATCACAGCTTATGATATGTTGAGATTATGCTCCTGCACAGCAATGAATAGAGGAACTGAGTTTCTAAAATTACATTAATATATTCTAATAAAGGTAGGTAACCTCTAACTTTCTAGGCACCACACACACTCTTCTGACACATTTAACAATCATTTACACGTTCTTCAGTCATCCAAAACCCAAACAGCTCACAGGCCGTGTGTCTGGCCCTTTAGCTCCTCATCCCTGTTTGGATTGAGCTTTCACACCGCCCTAGTCACAGACATTCGAAAATGTAATGCACTCATAGGTATGGGAGCCCTTCCTCTCCACCACCAGCATCTTCAACCCATGTATGTATTTCTAATCTCAGTTTGAGATTGTAATTTTCATACTCTGAATATAGCTGCTAAAATTACAAAACACACCCTACTATCTTTGCATTTCGACACTATGAAAATTAGATTTTGCCAGAAATATGCAAGTTGCACTGCAGAAACCAATATCCATTAGTTTTCCAGGCAGAATACCCATGAACTTGAACATATAAAAGATGCATAGCTCTGGATATGATTACGATGTGCTTTGGTGCAGAAGGAGTAAAGATCTCCCTGGCATTAACTTAAATGATCACATTGCTCACAGTAGCAAAACTACATCATTTGATATTAATACCCTTTATGTTGATATTAAAATCACCCAACTGATGTAATTGAAAATGTTCAGCACCTCCTTCAAGAATGATGAGTAGCAGTGGTCAACATTTTCTACTGATTTTCAAGAAGATATGTTCCTCTGTGGATTATCCAGCAATGCAATTTCAGTTTAGCACACTATACAAATGCATGCATAACCTCAGCCAAATGAGTAATTTAGTGAATTAAATGCATGGTTTATTAGATCTAGGGTACTCAGCAGTTTGCAAGGCCAAGAATTAAACATGCAAACCAGTTTCCTAACCAGTCACCACAAGAGTAGAGTAATAGACATGTTTTATAGACTCCAGTGGGGTACAAGAAATAACAGAACTCCCTCTACACACACAGAGTATTAATTGGAAATATATAATTGTCTTATTTGTGCGACACACTGGAGGATATTTAAATAATGCTGTGGACCCTGTGGTTTAGTCCATTTATGTACATGTTTCATTAAGGCACATCAGAAGACTCTCCAATTTACCTTCGGCCCCCAAGGCGTTTAGATGAGTGTTACTTTAGTTACAATTAAATTACAACTAAATTCTAAGTTTAGTACTGTATCACTAAAACTTAAGTAACTTTAGTAACTTTGTTACTTGTGTTATAATTCAGTAATACATTACTGCTCCTTTAAGATTTCTCTCTTCCCTTTCCAGAGGGTATTGGCTGAAATACACCGTGATTTCCACACCCACAACAGTGTCTTCTGCTATTCTTCATGGTCTGAGCAAGACAAACTTGGGAACTCAGGTCCCAAGTACAACCTGGACGCTCAAACCTGCAAATAAGTCAAAACCTCAGCAGCTCTTCATCAGTGTAACTTCATTGCTCCACCTGGGAAGAAGTACTCACTCTTTTTTCTTGACCAGAAATAAAAGCTTAAAATAAATTTTTTAAATAAGCAAGAAACTGACATCTTAAGGGATGGTAAAATTGAAAAATAGAGGGATGGAATTGTTTTGAAATTCAGAGTAGAACATGAAATATCAGCTCCCTTTAATCTGAGAACTGAATTGAAGTCTGGTCTGTTCTTGCATCAAGTCAGTCTTAGTTGCTGCATTGTTTCTGAAATTTTTCAAAGATCAGAATATTTAAGTTGCCTCAAATGATATTCCTTGCATGCCTTTGTTACACTTGTGAGAAAAGGAAATGATGCTTGAGAATGGAGTGTTCAGGATGTTCATTTGCAACAGCATTAACTAAGACTTTGCCACTACCAGAGCAAACAAATTCTGTTAAATCGGTTTGTAGTGTTCTGGATTATAAAATTCATACCTTTATTCTTAGTGTGTGAGCAATTGCCTTGTCTAAGATGTGTCTGTAGAGAGAGCTTTTCTGAGAAAAGGAAAAGCATGTTTGGGGTCAGCTCTAAAGAATCTTGAATGCCAGGAATGAGATATTGAGGTTTTTCTTATTTATGTAAAATCATTCCTAATGTGTTCTCTCCAACCACTGACAAGGCTTATTCTAATCACTGTCTGAAGATAATGAATAAGAGGCAACCAAAAATCTGTAATATGGAAAAAAAATTCTTGCCTTAGGAAAGAAAATGTTTTGATTATGAGTCAAGGTGTTTTTACTGACTGACTGTTCAAGGTGTAATTTCTAATTACTTCAATTATCTCATCAGTATTATGAAGCTGGAGCTATTTTAATCATGTGTATAACTGATAAAATTAATTTTCAAGATTCATTATTAAGTGTCTATCCTGTAATATAAAGCTGTATTTCCTTTATGACAATTGCATGTAGAGTTTTTTTACATTAAACTTCATTGACTACATATGAAACACTGACAACATAAAGCTTACCAGATGAAGAAATCTGTTTGGGTGTTGGTTTTTTCTTTTTTAATTGTGTGCTTTATGGCTTTTTAAGGTCATGATGTTGGCATTCTCATTTCACTCCCATAGTGCTACAATTTACCTACCGGGTCCTGACCCAAACAAGCACTATTTGGTCTTTGACTTTGCAGCCATTTGGTTTAATTATAAAAAAGCCCTACAGACAGAATCCTTTGCATAACTGAGAATATTGCATTCATACTGAAGATTCTGTAGAAGAACATGGACTGTTTACGTGGATAATTAAATGATTTGTCAGGATTAATGACACTTCCATGAAAAGCAGCCAGTTTCATTGGTTAGACTGAGACATGCCTGAGCTGCAAGAGTAGTTATTGGGGGGTTGCCAAATTTGAGGAGATCTGGAGTAGTCTGAGGAAGAAAACCATGAATCCCTGTTTTAATGGAATCCATTGTGTGGCTGGAAACTGTCAGAACCCTGAAAAATGATGTTTGCAAGAGGAGGAAGTGATTCACTGCCAATGCATTACAGAATTGATATTGATTCCACTGCTGGCATATAGGATCTGTACAACTTCTCAGTGGGTATGGAAATCTACATTGCAAATGAAGATTTAATAACTCTGATGCAGCTATCACAAGTGAATTAGAAAGATTTTAATTCTCAATTAACCTCTGCTTTCTCCATGATGTGTTTATTCTAGTACTCAAAAATACCCATTAATGTTTCCCCCTTATTGTAGTTGGTTCATATCCATGATAAATTTGCCAAATAGTTCTTCAAATTATTTGTCATGAATACCTTTGGCATTGGGAAGGCAAGAAATATGAAATTACTAGATAAAGTAAAAGCACCTGGTTAAATATTCACCTTAGATGATGTGTTCTAAATACAACAAAACCCAAATGAACCCTTCACCATTTTGTAACCACACAGACATACCCGTGGCTTCTTGAAACAATCAGATACAGCCTTACTGCTAATGATGGACCTCACAGCACAAAAAAAGGTGCTTCGGGAGAGAAGGAGAGCTTCGGTTTTGTTTTCCAAGAAAGCAGGATTTATTTTGTTTATTTGTAGAGACCCTTCCAACTGTAGGGAAAACTTTTTGCTTTAATAAATACTGATAAACAGGGCTAGTTGGGAGGGAGTGATCTGAATTTTTAGCTAAAAAATGATGTTTGGCAAATATTGGTTCCCTTTTGTTCTCTGTTGCAGACTTTCTCTGTCATTAGGAGCATTTTCTCAATCTGTACAATGTCTTGGTGTATTAAAGGAAGAGACTGTTCTGCAACACTTCCCAGGAGCAATGTGGGGTTTGTCCTTTCAGATTTCAGATGGGCTGCAATGAAGTTTTGCTGCAGCAGCAGCCCTCCTTTCCCAGAAGCAGCATGCAACCAGGCTCCATAGTCTTAAAATCTTTTTTTCTATTCCTATTTTAATCCTAGATAAGCTTTATTCCAGTGAATATAAGTTCTATGCTACTAAGAGTAATGCCAGAGGATAACTGTTTTTTAAAGTAATGTCAAATCCATTCCCTGCCAGTTTATCTTTCTACTTTGTCACTCTTTTATAACAGAAGTCCTCTAATTGTCTGTGTTTATAGACTGAATCTTTGAGTCAATAAATGTTTTTATCGACCTGCAGGGAGCTCAATATTGGGTTAACATTAAAAAGTCTGGGTTCCAGGAGAGCTCTGAGAAGTGATTGAGCCCTATAAAATGGGCAGATAAATGTTTGCGAGCTCTGAAGTGCTGACAGAAAAATACAGCAAGTTTAGTCTGCTATGCCTTGATTCTCCTTTTGCCCCTAATGTAAGACATCTCTCTACCTTGCTTTTTTATCAAACTGATAAGGACTTTCAATTCAATATTTTCTGTCATTAACTCTTCTGGAGGGAGTTTAAGTGTGACACTTTATGGTGGTTTGAGCTTTCAAATGTAAAGATATTAATGTGGGATGCTTTGGGAACCACTAAGTGCAGCATAAACTCTCAAATAAGAGAGAGTTCTCTGGAGACAAAAACTATTTAGAATTTAAACTCAGGGCAAATTATTGAAGCAACTCTTCCATGGAACAGCAGTGAAAATATTGTAGATTCCCTTCGTAGCCCATTGTATTTTCAGAAAGTACAGGAAACTAAACTAACTAGTGTTATGCTAACAAAATTTCCAGCTTAAGTGTACCCAGATACTTAACCAGAATTGATTAAGAAACAGCTTAGAAAACAATATAGTAAATTTGTAAAACAAAATAAAATTTAAAATCCTTTATTTTCTTATGCTGGCTGCTTTTGTACAGTGCAGTGAATGGTAAAAAATACCCTGTGTAAATATTTGAATTTGGAACCATTTCTCCATGAAGGAGAAATGCTACTTTATGCTTTTTTTTTTCAGGATGATAATTGAAAAATAAGTTATTTTCTCTGTAGCCTTTTTAAACTGTGGCTCCAGCCCATCTACCAAGATGGCTTTTGTCTGGATAAACTGCCTTATTCAACTTACAGAACTTGTAAATCAAATGCTCCTTGAAGCTCTGAGGAGTATCCTTAAAGACAACTGGCCCACACAACTTGCAATCTCTAGCTCTTCATGAGCAGGTACTCCAAAGAGTAGGAATTAAAACTTTGAGAACAAGCTGAGAAATGTGGGGTTTAAATGTTTTTCATTCCAAAACAACATATCCATTTCACACCAAATGTAAATGTGATGAACAGTTTCCCCGTAAAGGAAAAACCTTTATCACAGAAACTCCCTAAAGCAGCTTATGAATTATTTCACAAGGAACATAACTGTTTTCAGAGAACGTTTCAAAACCAGGAAGGCCAAATTTGTGTTCTGAGTTTCCAGCAATGAGAAGGCACATCCGTGCCTTTCATCAGTAGAGTTACAGGATCTCATGAGCCGAGGTCCATGACTAGAAGCCTCTACAGTCAGTTCTTAGAAGATTACCATGAGGGTATCTTTTTCCAACCACAAACTTCCAGACCGATTACATTGAGCTCAGCGCATTGTCATCTTGCAACACAGATTTTAATTTTGGCTTCTACATGTTGTAATAGTGCAAAAAGGAAAAAACCCAACCAATAACAAAAAACCTGACTGTGCAATTATACAGTAAAGTCTGAAACAGCGCTGATACGAAGTTAAAATTATTTCCTTATTGTATCTGTGAAAAATATTCTTACCTAATGCATTATTCATTATGAACACATTAACTCTGGATGACATCAGACCAATTGAGAAGCAATTTGATGGAAGTATTGTCTAGGAAACCATGCACTATTCCTCTTAACCAGCGAAGTGAAATGAAATAAGCTAGCAAATAAATATTCAACACTGGTATTTTATCCACTTTACTGTAACTGATCAAAACCAAGCTGTGAAGCATGGGAAAACTGAAATTAGTCTATTGTGCAAGAAATCTGTGCACAGTATGAAAATAGATGTGCATGTGTGTATATGCCCGGCACTACTGAAGTATTTGCTGTTCCTGAGGGTGACAGAATTGCTAAACACTGCTGAGATGTTCTATTGTGAACAATTAGAAATAAGGTCTTCGCCAAGGTGTTTGAACGGAATTTTCTATACCTGAGGATCTGGTTTTGGTTTGTTTGGGGTTTGGCTTTATTTTTGGTTGGGGGTTTTAGTTGTTTCTGAGGCCAAACTTACCAACCTTCCTGTTCTTGTACTGCTGGGGAAGGGAGAAGAGGTGCAGGCGATGGGAGGACAGAAGAGGAAGGTGAGCAGGAAGAAAGATTATTGGGTGGTGTCTAGGCCAAGTCACTGAACTGCTCATTGAGAGCTGGGGAAGCGACCTGTGGATCCAAAATATGGCACACCTATTCTGACTTCTACAACTGAATTCAGTCTCAGATTTACAAAGGTCTGTTCATGGGGGCTACAGAGCCATCTGAAACACAGAGCTCAGTGCTCCTGCCGGTGAGAGGGAATTCCTGGGTAGTGAACAGCTGGCTGTGATGATGCTCCAGCTTTCATTTCCTTTTCAGAGAGACGCCAGAGGACTTTTACCAGGCGTCGTTACTTTGGGGCTGGCGGGACGGGGACCCCATCCATGGCTGTGGGGAAGGCAGGGCTGGGCCGACGGTGTGGGACAGGACCGGGACTGGGACCGGGACCCCGACCCCATCCCCATCCCCATCCCCGGCGGCGGCCCAGCCTCTGTCGCGGCCCCTCCCCTCCCTGTGGGTGCCATTGCAGCGGAGGTGGCCCTGTGGGAGGGTCGGTACCGGTGAGGACAGAGACAGGACCCTGTCCCGGGAGGAGGCAGAAGAATCATCAGCTCTCTCTGCTCCCCCAGCAGAAGGAGGTTCCCGCAAAAGAGCCCCCTCTCCCCTCATTCCCTGCTCCTGGGGGGCTGAGTAATAAATCCAGGAGTAGGAGGAATAATTCTACATAGTTTAACTGTTGCCATTTCTCCTCCTTCCATAACGAGGACCAGCAGAATGTCCGATTGGAAGGTCCCATGGCAGGGCCTTCCTTCCCACCTGAGCAGCGGGTACTTCATCGGATCACTTCAGACCTCTCAAATTTCATCTCTGTACCAGCCAGGAGATATCAATTACAGAAAACCTACCCCAGGGGTGAAGTTTTAGGGATTTCTTCCTTTTTGGACTCTGTTATCCCCACGTTTCAAACAACAAATCCATGAACAAACTGCTGGTCAAGGCTGGGTTCAGACTCCAGACCTCCAAGGTCCAAGACAAACTCACAGCTCCGTATTCCACCACACACAAACACACACAGACACCTGGGACACAGGGAGAGCTGGAAGAGGTGGGAAAGGCCACAATTGGGCTGAACCTGGAATTCTTGGATCAGCACAGGAGTGCCAGTCGAGTTCCCTGGGATATGGAATGCCTGATCCAGAGAAGTCACAGGTCCCATTGTCCTTTCTGGTTGTACCAAAGTGATGCCAGAAATCAGAGAAAAACCGTTCCAAACAAATTAGAATAGGTAAGAAAAAAGGTGCAGTTCTTTAATGGTAGTTTCCATATCCGAACAGGAGACAAATGGCCCTCCCATTTATAATATCCATTGATTTTTATGCCCCCTCAACATCTCCAACCAGAGTTTGTCTCACCCCTGTGCCGCCCCCTGAACCTGCCCCCCAGAAGTTCCCCGGGATCTCTAGGCCTTCTATTTTGTGTTGCTACACTTGCTGTCTACAAAGCAGTGTTAAACACAGGTTCACAATTCATGGGAAAGGCCTTGAAAGAAAGCTTATATGTGAAACTATATACATAGTCAGACTAAAATCCCAGAAATATGAGGAAAAACTGCGAGTGTTACAGTGACCAAGACTGTTAGAAGTTACTGGCATAATTTGTTCCTCTGTCTTATGCACCTAGGAATCAGAGTTTGGTGATAAATGATTTCTTTAAGCAGATTGAACCCATAATCAGTGATGATGAGCCAAAAAATTATCTTGTGCCTGAAGCTTGAATTAGAAAAACAGGGGTTTTTAGGGAGGAGCTGCTGTAAGGCTGAACTACAGGCACTATTACTGTATTTGGTATTGAATGTTTGGGAAGATAAGAAAGGATAATGCTTTTCAAGGTTGACACAGGGTACTGTGGTTTCTAGGGAGATAGGAGTTTCTAAACATTCAAGGGGGAATAACTAAAAAAGGTTGATAAACGGTGTTAAAATATTTAGTGAACAGTTGCATCCTGCAGTATTTGGTAGTGTTTATGTTTACAATGTTATTGCAAAGCTGAAGTAAACATGAAAATTACAGCGCACATTAAAAAAAGCATGGACTGTACTGTAGTGAAGTACAGAAATAACACAACACAGCTGGAATGAAAATGGTCACAAAAATCTGACCCTGTGCAAAGCTTGCCCAGGAGGTAATAAGGAAACTGAAATCACTGTTACTATGCAGAGTGTTACCTTATCACATACAGCAGTAGGTAGAATTGAGTGACAGGATTTTTGTATCTTGTTTCCAGTATGAGATTGGCCATTTAGACAAGACAGCATTAAATGGCAGCTTAGTTTTCTGCTGCATAAGGATATGCCCCCTGAGTGTGAGTTTAGACCTAGAACTTCCACAGAGGGTAAAATGAAAGGTGATATACAAGGAACTGACTTATTTTCTAAGATTAAGAGTGAAATATCCACAGATCTGGTCATAATACCAGGGTGGGACAGTAAATGAGAGAACTGTAAATCTTTTGACACTCATGTCTCTTTACTGTGTAATTACTGTGACTTGCTACATATTCAGCATATTTAGGAGATTTAGATAAGGTGTTGGGGGTTAGTTATTTAAGTATTACCCAAGGAAAGCTTTGATCTACTGACAATTCTTTTGTACTGAATTGGTAGCTGTAGAAAGATTTGTGTTGAATCCTCTGAGTTGAAACTAAATATNGATGGGCAGAAAGGATTCCATCAATGGCAATGAGCTGCTTGGGCATGCCAAAATACTTGTTAATGGATAAATCAGTAGGATGGCTTATCCACTGGGATTTTGTTTCCTTTAGCTTTTATTTCCATATCTTTCTGAACATAAGTGCATAGAAAAAGTTTGGAGAAAAGATGCAGAGATGGTGTTTTGTGAAAGGATTCACGATTTGTTGTCTTGATTAAAATACGGACAACTCTATTTGTTGTTTTTTGATTTTATTTCCACACCAAGGGTAAAATAATTTATAAGCTTTAATATTATTGGGAATAGAGGCAAATTCCTCCATCTGACAGGAAAACTTCATAGCAAAGGAGCCTCCTTGATTTTAATTTTGTCAAGTCAGGTGTCATTTACTCAAAACCCTTTTATTTGCTGACTATTCATTAAACACTGGTGATACTGGAGATTATTTTTGAAGCACGTTGAAGCAGTTTAAAATATTCCATATATCTATGGAATACCAGTACACTCCCATTTATTTGAAACTGTATATGATGCTTGAGCATTCCAGTAGGCTTTAATTTAAAAAGTCAAACCAATGGAAATGACCTGCATGTTGAAATTGGTTCTTTTTGCCAATAACTCCTCCATCCCCCTCCCTGGCTGTATCATACCCAAAGTCTGAAAAAGCCTTGCCTCCTCTTGCATGGAAAACCTATTTTTGTGCTCTGTTCTGTTTACCTTCGCTGCGCTGTCAGATCCATCAGAACTTACCTGTTAGGAGTTGCTTAGGATGCAAAAGGTATATTTAGGGCACGGTGATATGGGTAGCTGTGTTCCTGTTTACTTCTGAGGGAAGTTAAAGTGAATTATTCCAGCACTGTTTTGGTAATACAGCCACTTCTGGTGTCCAAACTTAGCACTGAAACAAAATGCAATATGTCCTACATACACATTTGCAAAACATTAAGTACAAGCTAAACAAAACAAATACATACTTGTCACAGTGTACTGTGGCTTTTTCTTAACAGGTGCAGATATATTTTTAAATGCTAGGTGCACTCTGTGTGTAAATATTGTCATGATATTCCATCCTGAGCAAAGCAAGGGGGTAAACTAAGCAAGTTACAGCCTAAAAATTAATTTTGTGCATTTCTTTTAGAGAATAATGGCATTTTAAGAAAGTAATTAAGTGTACTAGCTACTGAATAGTCCTGGGGGACAGACAGCCTAAATTCAAAGTATCAGCTGTTTTGACATTTGTGCTGGCACGAAGCCCAAATTAATTTGGTATAGTGTTACAGCTATGACTAAGTAGCATTCCCTTAAAGGAAATTGTGGAAATGGATTTTAAGGCAGTTGAGATTTCATTTTTCCAGTTGAATATCTAGGTGAAGACCAATGAATTTTGAGTTTAATAAAGAGCTGTATTATAGAGTTCTCCATTTGTTCAGGGCCTGGAAGAGAACTAAACAAATTTATTGCACTGTTTCCTATGTCAGTTTAGCTGACTGACCTTCAAAAATACCATAACAAAACAAATATGGCCGAGCAATTTTCATGTGGTCTGGATTTCCCTTGTGTTGCCAGTTTTTGACTCTGCCATCCTGCAACAACTTCGAGTTGCTTTCCTGCTGTACTGTTTCCAAGGAGCCTTACAGGGCACTGAGGCTGTCCCACAGGGCCTGGATTCTGTCACAGTCCCAGACAAGCATTTCCAACCTATTTTTCAGCAACCTGCAAAACACATTTTGATCAGCAGTTTACTACAAAGATGACATGAATTTGCTTATTTCAATGTATTCATAGCATAGTATATTTAAACAGTTAGAGAGGAACAGGCAACAATAGTTTCCTTGGAGTAGCTGCCTGGCACAGCCTTTCAATATGGTGTGAATTTTGAGTATCTTTTTAAGTGATAAAGATTTCTAAGACCTTCCTTTCTGGAGCTGTTGAGTGCCAGTTCAACACAATGTGATCAGTTTAGAGAGTCTGCTTGTTGTTATAGATTAATCAAATGGAAATAGACCTTTTCCTGATATGTTCCTCAGTATTACTGCTATGAAACTAAACTCTTCAGCAGACTCAGAGGATTCCTACCTGAAAGTGCTTAAACGTTGTTAAATATCTGGTACTAAACAAAATATGATACATTTCCACTAGCGACCAGGGGAGTTTATCAAATACCAATTTTATGGCTCAAAAGCCACAGATTTGGCATTGGAGTTCTGGTTTTGAAACTTCTTTGTGAATCCTCATTCAGTGAATGAACTGTAAAGTTCATGTTATTTCAAGTTTCTAAATCCATCCTTCAGTATTTACAGTAACTCAGTAAGTAAGAAAATACTACTATTAATCATCCTTATAAAAACAGAGCTTTCTGAATACATTCAATCCATTTCTTGTCTAAGAGCCAGATTTACCCTTACTACAAAAAAAAAATTAGTCTTGTCATTCTTGGGGCTTGGTGGTTTGTGGTTTTTTGGTTTTGTTAATTTTTCTGGAGGTTTTTTCCCTGTGTGACTTTAGTTTATAAGACTATAGAACTGATTCTCTTATCTTTTGAATGACTTTGACCTCCTAGACTGTTCTGAACAATACTTACACCTCTGTCCTCTACAGCATAACCTGAAGAGGACTGAAAAGCTCTGTTCTTACCAAAACTCAGAGGGAACAGAACAGAACTGCCTGGTTTATTTGAAACCCTTTCTACTAGGAAAACAAGTGCACTGCTGTAAAATGAAAATGTGCTCTGAATTAGATAACTACCAACTGGGTCACCTAGTTGTAGTCTAATTTTGTACATGCCATCCGAGTATGCACCAGAAACCCTCTGACCAGTGTCTACTGTAGCTGAGTCCTCTGAAAATGATCAATTTTACAGCTGCCACCCAGTAGAGCTTCCTCTGTGTACTATAAACTGAGGCTCAATTGTGAACCTGCTTGGTATTTAATGGATACATGGTCCTAGAATTCCTTAAATAATAGCTAAAATGCTTAAACTTCTATTTCTTCTGCTGAATAAAGATCTCTGGAAATTGTTATTTTATTAATATCTTCAGCTTTCACTTCTTTCTGCACCGTAATGAATAGTTCAGGTAGAAATAAATATTCTTCATTTGAACTCCCATTGAGTAATTACTGTTTGAAAGCAGTAGGGATCTGCCACGTAACTCCAAAATCTGTATTTTTCCTAATTAGCCCAAAATGTCTTAAAGAGAAAATGCACACTAACAAATGGACTGGCCAGCATTAGTGTCTGCTCAAGCTGTGCATATAACATACTCTGAACTGATGCTGCCCCACGGGAGCTGTAACAATGTTCCTATTGTGCTCTGCTCAAATGTAAAATTTCTCTCCATTCCCAGGCTCTCCGCTGATGGAGCGGGAAAGGTCGTGCAGCTGGGAAAGGGACAGCAGCCAACCTTCACTCTGCTTGTGCTTGAGCTGACGGAGCTGCTGCTGCCTTCAGAGTGCTCATGCCCTGGCTCTGAGACCTGTTTGTTTAAGTGGTGTTTTCTGGAGACCTTTGAAGGCCTTTCAGTTGCGTGCATGGAAAAGCAGCATGAGGCAAGTAATGGATCAGAACAGCTGGAAGCCGACCAGCTGTTGGAGCACCTCCTTTGGCCCTGCCACTTTTCCACAAGCAAAGAAACAAGCTGCTCTTTGTTAGTCACCACTGTAGGCCACCACAGGAAGGGATCCTTTGTGTAACCTTTTCTTTAGGAGTGAAAAAAGAAAAATGGAAACCAAGCTGCCATTTCTTTTTGAATTCCTCATGTTTCTGGTGTTTAAAGAGAAAGACAATATGTTTCATGATCTGAGATCACGTGCCCAGCCTGGTAGTAGTTTCTTCTACCTTTCTCTATATTTACTAAACATCAAGTAATCTGTTTACCTGGCCTGCAACTGTAGCTGTTCAACAAATTTCCAAAGTAGAAATTATGGGAAAGATATAAACAACAGAAGAACTTACTTTTGTATCTTATCACTAGAAATACCTTAAAGAGTCTATTTCTCTAGTCGTGGTGCATAGAAGACTTTTGCCCTGCCTTCATGGAAATGGTTCAGTGAGGGTTTCAGTCTTCTGGAATCTACTGAATGCAGCCATGACACCCTGCACTGTGCATTGTCCAACCTTGGTCCTTCCAGCTCTTTCCTTTGGTAGAAGCTTGGTAGTCCAGTGAGTACTGGCTGAACACATTGAATTCCTATGCTGAACACAGGAATGGATGGAATGAACAGCGGGTGCCTCAGCAGGTTGTCAGATTTATTGGTTCATGTTGACCTCAAAACCTATGAAACTATAACATGTGTCTTTGATTAAAAATTCTGCTTGAAAATCCTTTCTCTGACACTCTTTTCTCAGCTGTGTTAATTTATTACTTCTGGAGTCAAACTGTTGCTGAATGAAGGCAAATTCATTTTTTGTTAGCATCAGGCTATATCTGCTGCTACCACCATTTCTGGAGGAGCGTAAGTACCTTTTAAAGTGCCATTAATCATCTTTCCCTAGGAAATGCTCAATCCTACTCCAAAAAAGAAATGTGAGTTTGAAGCTTCAACCGGAGCAGTATGTATTTTTGACAAAAAGTTATTTCAGATTAGCAGGTAGGATTCCCCAAATTTATCTTCCCTGTTAACTTGTGCTCATTTCAAAGAGATTGGCAAGAAACAATAAAGCAGCGCCAACTTTTCTGAAGTGCCTGTTGTAATGTAAAGAGCCTACAAATGTAGTGACCTTGGGAATGCTGTACATTGTCACTTCCGTCAACTTGATTACGCACATGTGAGCAAGAAAGGCCCTCTTGTTCCCTGGTGGCATCTGGGATTTTGGCAGGTACAAAAAACAGCCTGAACCACAAGGACCAAGTTCAGCCAACTAACTTACTCTGTTATCACTGAGGGTTTCACAGAGAGGTTGTATTGTCTGGTCTAGAAAATGACCTGGTGAAGTAGCACCAGGCCACAAGACTGTTTAAAATAAAAGCATTCAGCTCCACTGGAAAACCTTTCTTTGCACAAAAAGCTGAGCTGTTGTAAAGATGTCACTTATGTTTTAAGTGATGAAAAAGTACCTTGCAAGAGGCTGAGAGAATGAACATTTCTGTGGTCTGATTCCTGTTTGGTTCAATAGCATCTAGCACACTTCTCTGAAGAAGGCTGCAGGCTAAGAACTAAGCTTGCATGAGTTTCTTCTGCACGTCAAGTGAACAAAAATTAGCCTGCTAAATTAATAAAAATATAAATAAAAGCCTGCTAAAATAATAAATAAAATAAAAGCCTGATTGAAGTTCAGGCAGGACATGAAGCTGTACATAAACTTAGTTTACTAATTCTCACTGCTGAGCTTTTTCCCTTCTGAGATGAATACCCTAAAAGCAGGGAAAGCAAAATCTGGTATTGTACGATTTGTGGCAGGAGAACTGAAGCAGAAACCCAGTGATAAACTTACACTGCCCCTGGGATCAAATCCCCAAGCCAGCTTTGCGTAGGCTCTTCCCAAGCTGCCTCAGCGTGTGCGTGGTGGCAGGTTTGAGCCAGCAGAGCTCATGAAGCCTCGGCTGATTTGAGGCCTCAATTGCAGGTGCCATTGCAGGCTGCCTTGGCCCCGTAACCAAAGCTGTGCATGCAGGCTGCAGTCAAGGCAGCACATGTGCACAGCTGTGTTTATCTGGCACTTTGCAAATCAGGGTTTTATTTCTAAATAGCTGACAAGAACAAGGTTATGGAAATCTTCCTATTAGCACTTAGAAGGAAATAGTGTATATATATATGTGTGTATTTAGAATGTCACCTTAAAAGCTTAGAAATTATGATTCTAATTTCTCACAAAAGACTGGGGGGTTTTTAGGTGTTAAAATCTACACTTAAATGCACCCGACCACAGGACCTCAAAGATACAGCTGTGTTTAGTTAGCAAATAGGCTTTTAGTAAATAAAAAACTTGCCTAACACTCACCTTAGACTTTCAAAGTGAAGTGTTCCCAGCAAAATATACAGACTTGTCTATGACATGTCCAGTTCATTGAGATGGGCTTTTATTTCCCATTGATTTCACTGGAGTTGAAAGCCTGTAGTCTATTGAAGTTGAAAACCTTGAACACTAGATTTCATTCATGGCAAGAGAAGGTATGTAAGAGTGTCTTGAGGGTTCTGTTGTGAAGTCAATTCTTAACTGAATTTTCTGAATGTACTTTAGAATGAAGGATGGACCATGAGTTTTCAGGAGTTGGTTTTAAAAAATACATTCCTCTAGTTGACAGTATATCAGCAATACTGACTGCTGGATGACAGGGATAAGGACTTCTGACAGTCTGGAAAATTGTGGTATCCCTGACTGCAAAGCAGCCTCCATAACTTCCACACATAAGAAACATTCATGAATAATCAGGAAACTTTGGAAAAGCCGTGTGGATGTATAATGTCTAAATTGTGCTGTTAAATGCTTTTTCACAGACTCGCAGAATAATTAGGGTTGGAAGGGACCTCTGGAGATCATCCAGTCCAACCCCCACTGCCAAGGCAGGTCACCTAGAGCAGGTTATACAAGAATGTGGCCAGGTGGGTTTGGAATACCTCCAGAGAGGGGAACTCCACAACCTCCCTAGGCAGCCTGTAAGAATTATTATGGGATTATACTAACAGAGAAGTTATCATTAAAGCGGTTGGGAAAAGCCTAAATATTTATTATGAACTCGAGGTTTTAGAGAACTTGACTGGGGAGGCCACCCAGACAGAATGAGAACCAGGTGGGCTCACAGGCTGTGATCAGACCGAAAACAAGACACTGGATAATCAGAACTGCCTTAAGAACCTTAAGAAAGGTTCTTTCATAAATAAAAATAAATAAACTAACTAAAATTAAATGGTTTCTATGGCTCTTTAATTCTTTCCCCTCCTTTACATATGTTGGTTAAATGGTACCTTCGTATCTCTACGATTAAAATGTTCTATTTCTGCTCTTTCAGATGTTCACACAACAGGATGGAGAAGATCCTTTAGACTGAAAGGGATGAAAACCATATGGAATGGCCGGTTGCCACCTCACTCCATAGCACAATTCCCAAAAGACACAAACATTACCCAAGCTCATCTCCATGCAATGAAGTGAGTTACCAAGCAGAAAAAAAAAGGTGGTGTTATTGAGCAAACACAGCCTATGTGTACTCATTTCTTAAAATAGGATACCATTTGCCTGGAGATATTGAAAATTATGCGTTTTGTACAGATTCCAACATAATAAACAAATGTTTGCATCTGTCTCTCCTGGGCAACTAACTGTGAAGTAAGATTTTTTTTTATTCTATCAAGTAGAGAATCTTTTGTATAAAATTATCTCAGGTAAATACATTTGCTGTCTGCTAAATTTCTAAGAAAAGGTGAACATTTGTTTCCTATTTCAACCTACTGTTGTGCTACAGATGAGATTTCCAGTCTCTTCCTTTCTCCAAAATACCTTCTTACTGAATTAGAATTAAAGAAATCACACAAAGAAAAAGTGTTTACTCTAAGTCACAATTGTAAGTCTCCAATTCAATCCTAGTTGGGTAGCAGCTGATTTAGCACATTCCCAACATATTAGTGGTCACATCAGTCAAGAGCCCTATGCTTACCTTCCTGTGTTGGAGAAGTCTGTGCTGAAACTGAGGTTCTGGTTTTCCTCCCAGTTCTTCTCCCAGCCAGTAGAACCCAATGTAGTTTCAAAAGGTGAAGTCCTGGGCCAGGTCTGTCTAGGGAACAGGCTTTGGAAGTTACAGCTGGTCTTTGGTGAGAATGTTTTAACCAAGGTATTAAATTAAAAGGATGCAACCCCACAAAGAAAACTTAACATCCCCATACTTTGAAAGCAGTACCCTCATACAAGCTTCCAGTGTCTGTGCACAGTATAAGGGGTTTGCTAGCAAATAAGTTAGAAAACTTGAGAGCAAGCCCAGAAACATCCTGAATTAAACTTGTGTGAGGTACCCAACATGAAATGGGTTTTTAGGGCACTTTAAATCATCTTTGCCTTTGCATCTGCAATGCTATGGCTGATGGAGGTTGGATCCTGAGATGGTGTAACTCACTCTGCTTTAGTAGGATGGGCTCAGGGCATACAAGATGAACATTTATGTTCATCTCTCCTAGGCTCACAGAAAGAAAATTATATTAACTTAAGGACTAGAAATATTAATGATGTCACTTGCCCTTGTAAGGGGAGCTATTTTAGATTACTTTTTAGAAGTTCAGTTTCTCATTTTTTCGGTTTGTGCACACTGTGCCTTTTGCTGGGGAACTGTGAATCTTGCCACTTTTTGATAGTGAGGTATCTAGCCCTGCAGGTTGCAAACTACTGGCAATTAAATTGGATTTTAAAATATCTGTCCCACATGCATATTTTCAGCTTGATTAAATATTTCAACTTAAAATAGCAATACTCTCAGTAACTGCTTGAGAGGGCTACTCACTGTGTCAGACTGGATTCCAGCTGGTGAAGTTGGCCCTGAAATGTCAGAGTGATGCCAAATGGAAAAGTGAAACTTCTGACTTTTGGAGAATGTATTGGACTGTTTGTATGAAGCAAAGTGATATTCTTTGATACAGAATGAAAACTTTCTGGAAGACAGGAGCATGGTGTGGGACCTCTAGTTATAAGCCTGGGAAAGCTTTGTATTTCTTATTTCCATGTCCTTGGCCAAAGTTCCTTTATTTTGATCCAGTTTCACTGCTATTCCTTCTCCTGCCCTCTTCGCAGTCCTGGTGGTGGACCACAGGGACAATGGTGTAGGTGTAGGTGGAGGCCACGGTGTTGCTGGGAAACTGTATTCCTTTAAATTAGCCATGCCAAGCTGGATGAATGCTCTAAGGATTGAATATCTGCAGTCATTGCTTTGAATGAGAATTCATGCAGTTTTCATACCTCTTTAATGAAGTTTGTTCCTCCTTTCCTGACCCTATATTGTCAAGTGTATGAGAAATGCCAGAGTGAACTTTGAAGGTACATAGTTAATAGAAAAAAGGATTATTGTAGTCCACAAAGACCTCTCTAACATATACTGTAAAAACACAGAAAATATCACAAGTTGCCCTTATTCAATGTTAAAAAAAAAATAAAATTCAAAGCTTAAATGCTTTGAATACCCTACTCTGTTCTCTTGTAACTGATTAACAATATTGAATTCTAGTGAATCAATTATTTTTGGCAAATATGTAGAGGTACAGGTCAAATATAGACTAAAATATCAGCTACAAGGAAAAAAAGTGTTTAAAATACTGTTTTCCCCCTATATTTATTCTGCAGCTGTGGCTATATTTAGTAGCAATCCAGTGTATCTTGCATATGGTGAATGATATTTTGATCCAACTTACACTAGTTTAGAGAGCAATGGGTCATTCCTGTGTACCTCATTCTGATGCTTCCAACATCTGAATTGTGTGTTTTATGGTAAAGCAATTAACCTTTAAAATTAGAACTATTTGCATCTCCACATTTCTTATGAAGAGCCGCAAGTAGAAAAATATTCCAGATAATTGAATAAGGGCTTCATTTTCGTGCCTTTCTAAATGTGTTTTGAGAATCAAAACTGGGAAACCCAAGGGAACTGAACTAGAAGCTTGGGCAGATAAATGTGGATTCTGTAATTTCTGTATGGGAGAACAGAAAGGGAAATATCTTTAGTGGAGTCCCCCTAGAAAGGGTCACGAATGTTCGGAGATGTGATAACTCAGCAAGAGGTGCAGGAGTTCGGGGAACCAAAGACTGAAAATGACAATAGAAATTCTGGAGAAAGGACATTGTCCTCAAATATGGCTCCTCCTACTTTCAAATACAAGAAGGTCATCTTTTGTATAATATTAAAATAAATGTTTTACTAACCTATACATTTGCACAGGTTGGTGGAAGTAACTGAATCTCCATTCACAACATTTGGATTGACAGAGAGCTTCTAAAAGGCGTTCCAATGCAGTTTTTGCTTCCTTTCAGTTCAGCTCACCCAGGGCTTCCTATGCTCTGAAGAGCACATTAAAATCAAGGTGAGTGGAAAAACCCTGTAAGATTCTCCAGGTTGCTTCAATCCAAAAGTTGTGCCTTAAAAACCAAAACAATAAAAAATAACCCACTCAATGAGGCAGATATTAAAACCATTTCCAAACAACTTCCAGAGCTCAAGAAGCATTTGGAGAACATTCTCAAGGACAGTTTAGTTTTGATGGTTGTCCTGTGCAGGGCCAGGAATTAGACCCAGTGGTCCTTGTGAGTTCCTTTCACATGGAATATTCTATAATTCTACACATGTTTTGTTATTTCCTAAGCAACCCAATCCTTCTTCCCTTGATTTCACTTGTGTAGGGCTGAAGCTTGATGAAAAAGCAAAGCTGCTGATCACTGTTTGTTTCCTTGTGACAGAGCACAGTAGATGAGGAATTCAGTTCAGCAAGTGTCCAAAGTGGGTTAAAGAATGCTGAGTGATATACACACACACAAAAAAAAAAAGCTATGAAAAATGCCCAATTTTCTTATCTGTAAATCCCAGAATATAATAAAAAGCGAATTAAAATCAAAAATATCCATGAAAATCAGGCAGACGGGAGAGGAAAGATGATCCCCAACTGTTGGTCATGGGGCACTGAAAGACGTCTGGTACCAGCAGTAATATTTACTAGCTAATCCTTAACTCCATATTCTCTTAAAAACCATGAAGAGTGGTTTATTACAATACAGAAATGTATATGCTGCCATAAACTACCAGTTGCTGAAATGAGAATACTGATAAGCAAAACCTATCTGGAAGCAATAAATTAAACTTCAGCCCAACTTTCTTGTGGAATGTATTAACTTTCTTGGTACCAGACCTTGTGAAAAATGGAAAAATGTTCTTCAGGAAACTTTAGTGGAGGAGAATACTGAAGAGAAGGAATTAAATGGGAGTTGGGTACTTCATTTCTTTTTCCCAAGGTCTCAGGTGGCACAGGTAACAACTTATTATAAATAAAAAAAGTTGATGTGTTTTTAACTACAGGACTCGTTTTCCAATACCTGCTTGACCTGCTTGGGGCCACTGCAAAGCAATATCCTTTAAAAGTGTTATGAAAATATGTATGTAAGGGTAGTTAAGCACTGGGGTTGCTCTATAGGTTCTCTTTTTCCTGGTTTAGAACCTAGATATTTAATAAAGGCAGTTTCTTAAGTACTAATATGGTTTCCTACATAAATATTCCTTGTACTTTGCCTTCTAGGACAACACAGTTGTTAAATCTGCCTCTCTTCTAAGCAAGGTAAGAAAACACCTCAGGACAGTGTTTTTCATAATTAGCAATATCCTGAAATGGGCAGAGTGTTTTAATTTAGTCTTCTCTGCTGCAAATCAAATAACTGTTCTCTGTCTTCTGCAATCTGTTATGTTAATACTGCTTAGAAATATTTGCTATCATTTCAATGTATGATTCAAGCAGAAGGGGCACCTTTGTGTTCTGTCCCAGGCATCAAAGCCTTAATGTGTATCTAATGCAGGGATTTCTCAAATAACAGGGTGAGAAAAAGTGTTTGCTTGGTTGCTGAAGTCTGAGGGATTCCCTCTATTGCTTTTTGCTGAAAGCTTCTCTTCCAGCCAGCTGTATAACCTACTATATAACCTTCTATAACCCAATTGCCTGAGAAAGTGGCCTGAACCACTTGTTTTCTTGGTTACTTTCAGAGAATATGAGGAAGGCTTCCAGTTAAAAATGTGGAGGTTTAAGCAGTATGAGAGCAATGCAGGTTTTTTCAGTGTCATTCTTCTACTTGCTTTAGAGCAAACATGTCAGTACCATTCTGCAGCCAGATTTTTGTGCTAGAAATAAATTTCATCTAATGTGGTTTCATCAGACAGTGCAGTGCTGCTCCAGTGAGGCAAATGAACCAGGCCACAGCAGCACAGCAGTACAGCAGCAGGCTGCCTTTCCCCTTGCAGTGGTAAATTTTTGCAATAAGTGCTGGGCAAGTGATCCCTAAATCACAATTTAACTGTGCTGTCAAAGTACTATGTATTTCTGCCAAACACATCCTGTCTGCACAGGATAATCACCCCAGTTCTTCCCCTGAGATACACAATTTGCTTTTTTCCCAGGTAGAGCACCCAGGCAGAGCTCCAGCCTCCTGGCAGCAAGGACCCCGCACCAGGTAATGCTGGGTGCTCGGTAAGCAGATATTTGAGGTTCTTTCCCTGCTTACTAGTTCCTGTGCCTGTGCAGTGAAAGTGAATTTCATGTAATATTGCTGGTTTGGCCAGATGGTGGTATTTCCTCAGGAGTAAAATCAGTATTAGTGAATCCAGGAATCCATGGGCTTCATCACATCTGCTTAGAGAGCTGGAATTGCCTCTTGTAGTTTTCCTGGACCCGTGTGGGATTAGGGAGGAGCATGCAGGCAGTGTGTGAATTTGACCATTCCATTGCTATTAATGAATGGGATAGAGGAGAGAGACATGGTTGTTCATAGACAGTGTTAAGAGCATGTGTCTGCTCACAGTGCTTTCTGTGAGCAATTCTGTTTTGAATTGTACTGGACTGAGCTGTTTACAGCATAGTATCATTTTGAAAACCATTTTACTAGTACATAATATGTTTGGGGGCCTGGATGTAGCTGAATGAATCAGTGGCAGCCAACAAGAAAAATCAGCCCACAGAGGGGAAGCCCCAGCTTGGATAACCAATGCAGTTCTCTGTTTCCACTGACACGTACAAAGGGTCCTGATCCTGGGGATCCTGGGACTCACATGGGACATCACAGCAGAATTTAGGGCAAATTGGGCAGGTTAAAGAATTATAAGTCACACAATACATCTAAAATGCAAACTTCAGTGATGTGCTAAGGTATGGTTTAGGCTTTGGGTGGAGGGGTTCTTATGCTTTTCTCTTGATCTGACATGGTTTAACTATGGCTTAACACCTTAACAGAAGGAACTGCTTTCAGTGAACTTTATTCTTTAAAGGAATTATGGTAGTGAAAAAAACCACCTTGCCGTACTTAATCTTCTTCCAAAATTTCATCTGAATTATGTTAAGTTCCTGAAATAGTGATCATTTTCAGGGAGGTTCTGTGTGCTAGTGGCACGATGAAGAATATTTTAGATGAGTGAGGTTTGTTAGCAGGGCCCAACGTGTCAAACTTAAAACCCATTAATAGCATTCACATTACTTTTGTATTTCTACCAAATGGCAGATAGAATTCAATTTAGCTGTTTTTATTCTATTTTATATAAAACTGGAGTGCTGCCATTGTTCAAAAACAAGGCTGGAAAAAGCAGAGAAAACTGCTGAATACCATCAAATACTTGGCTCAAATTCATTTTGGAGAATAAACAACTCCCACTCAAATGCCAGCACTGACTAAAAATCTGCTTTGTTTTTAGCTGAAAACATGAAGTATGTCCATCTAAACTAGTGTTCAGCTTCCTTGTACACCATTTCTAACACCATTACAGCTTCTGGTCTACACATACCTGCGAGCAGATAAGCCTGTGTCGTTTAGTTTTGCTCTGAGGAGTGCTGATAGCAAAACCACGTTAGTGTAGCAGATTTCCCTGTTTTCTTTTCCTCTAGTGGCTGCCTTGAACCACTGTTCCCATAAAGGAGGGGAAAATTGTTAAGTGTTTGCAGTTGTTGCTCTGAGAAATTTAAGAGAACTGGTAAAGAGAAAATTTGTGTGCATTCCCAGAGCTGTCTGTTGGAGACCATGCGATACGAATGTGTTGCGAAGCATTGGGCTTCTTTTCTAACTTTAGTCCAAATCACTGGGACAAGTTTTGCATCTTCAAGGAGTACATTTTAGTGGCAAGTGACAAGTGGCATCACCGTCAAGATTCTGAAAATGAATTGTTAAGTGGTACCCAAATGAAAAGCTACTGCTGTGGTCCCAGAGTGGTTTGATACCTGAGCGGTGCCTGCAGTGCCCTGTGTGATCACACCTCTCTGCCTGCCCAGAAGCTCTGGAGATGTTCTGCACTACCAGTGCTCAGGGACAGAGCGACGGGGGAACTTCCATCTCCTTTCTGGGAGCACTCAGCTCCCCAGCTAAGCTGAAGTGCAGAATTGCTGTCTGCAAAGCCAGGGCAAATCTCATCATGCAGCTAAAGTTTCCTCTGCTTTCAGAATCCTATTCTTATAGGAGAACATGCAAAGAGGTGAAGGACAGTGTTTTCTCTCCATCATAAGCTCAGATCTGCAAGGAACAGCTCCTGTATTACAGGAACAACCAGAAAGCTGGTGTTTGATGAACGTTCTCTTTTCCCTCCCTTTTAGAAAAAATCCTAAAATACTAAATAATTGTTTCAAAATACTGTGATTTGGGAAATGGTGGTGTTAAATGGGTTTGGCCCTCATTTGACTTTGGGCTGATAAATCTACTTTCTTGATTGGATTCCTTGGAGGTTTTGTATTTCTTTTTTTGGGTTCCCTTCTGTAGCCCTTCTACTCTTCCATTCAGGATGACATTCCACTGGCACTTTGCTGTCAAGTGCCATGTCAAACAAGAAGCATAAGAGCTTTGGCATGCAGTGAGCAGTTCAGGTATTTAGGGATTAATCTCTTCTGAAATGAGGTACTACAGGAGTGAATGAACTCAGAACTGTTGAGTAAGTAATGATCTACAAGACTCAAGTTTCCTATAAATACCTTAATCTAATTTTAATTCATAAATATGAATATGTTTGATGTTCCTACTCATTGTAGGTTGGATTCTGGGGCTAGACAAATCATCATTCAGGAATAATGTTTTCTTGCTTCAGGAGCTTCAGGAAAATATTATTATGGGTTTATTATGGGTTAAAAAATTCTGAAGTTAGGGAGCAAGAGACTTCCAGAAGTTGAGGGTTTGTGGGATAGGAGAGGAATGAAAAGTGTCATGTCCCATTCAATTTAGGGGTGACCAGCAGTGAAATCTGACTTTGTAATCTAGAGCACAGTGAAAACGTGAAAATCTGAAGATGATTTTATTGCACCTGTACTGATTGGGTCACCTTTAAATACAAGTTGGGTAAACTGATAAAGATTAAATTGTTTGATTAATTATATCTTGCAAGAATGTGCAGGTCCTTGTTTTCTCAGATGCTTCAAATAAGTGCAGATATTACCAAATATTTTCATGGGGTTTGTCACCATGGTATCACACTGTTTGTACACTTGCTTGGATAGAAATAACGTGCTGGGTAGGATTTCTCTTTTTGGGGTTTAATCAGGCTCTTCTAAAGTTCTTTTTAAACACATCCAATACTGGAGAGCAGCATTGCTGTCTCTGTTCATACTGCCCTGGGAGTGCCTCGGCATGTGATTCCATGTGCAAACAACACTCAGCTGGGGTGTCATGTCAACACTGCATGCCAGGTAAAATATGCTAAGCAAATAAAAACGTCATTAAAAAATAAGCTTCTGCAAAGATTAAGGAAGCTGCATTAAAGGTAAGTGTCCAAGTGTTACTTAATACAGTGTCGTTACCATACCTGTCCTGGGGGGGAAGGGGGAGAAGGCTCTGGAATAACTCACAGTCAGTATAGCAACATCACTTGTGCATTTAATTATATCTTATTAACCGTCATGGTATTTGCATTTCTGATCCTGCAAAGTGCCTCCAGCATTCCTAAAACAGCTTTGAAGATTTCTCCCTGGCCAATAATCCATCAATTTAATTAGTACACAAGATAGCTGATGAGATGAGCAAATACCTTCCCGAATAACTGATGTGCCAGTTTTGCAGCAATAAAATCCCACAACCATTCTCCTCCCCACTATTTACTGTAAATCAGAAAATCCGAAGTTTGTTTCTCAATCTAAAGGAAGAGGGAAAAGCAAACAAAACTAATAAGCTGGTTTACTACAAGACTCTTCCAAGACATAAAAGAAATAATGAAATGAAATAAAATACAGTAATTTAGAACTTGATGGAAAGTTGATCTTGATTACATATTACCAGTTTATTACCTGAATATCTTCAGAAATTCTGGCCTCATCTTTCAGCAGTCTGGGCATTTTTCATGTCTATTTGCATCACCATATTTTATTTCCCTTTTCTTGAAACATAATCTTGCATATGCACACAACTGATTGCAACTTAGTTGTCTGGCTTTCAGCATCCCTCTTGCCAACCAACTGCACAGTAATTAAATCATTTTGCAAACTGCACACATATTGCTTTTGCCTTTGGTAAAATTTCAACATCTTTCATGCCTAGAGGAGAGTTCAACAACAACATCTGAAGTGTGTAAATAAAGAAGGATGGATGAGGATAATTCAACAGCAGACATGATTCTCCAGGTATTTGGGCTACCATTTAGAAAAAGCTCTTGGCAACAAACTCTGGGCATGTAGGACACCTCATTTTCATGTTAAAATTGCTTTTCTCACTTTCTATGTTCAGTTTTATATAGGGTGTGTCTGAGAATTGATCTCAACTGTGGGACACTCCAGATGGCTCAGTTTAAGTATTGCAATATTTGTTGGTTCAAATTAGGTGTTGCAAGTTTGCAGTTGTGTATTTTCTCAAGAGTTTGAAGAGATTTTTGGCACAGAGATTCCTATTTCAGGTGCCTGGAACAGATAATCTGTTTCTGATTCAGATACCTGAACCACTACAACGCTGCATCTCTCTGAAAGAGAGAGCCACAGAATCTCACTGCCCTTGGCCCTCTCTTGGCCTCTGGTCATTGACTCTTCATCTCCCTTCAAATCCAACAGAGTGTGTGGACAGTTGGAAGGTGAAGTTCACTTGCCTTTTCCTTGGCTTGGATGGTAACTCTACAGAGGTGTCAAAACCCCCTTTATGACAGAGTAGTAGGAAAAGGGAACAGCACACATTGGTAGTGCTCGCAATTCCGTGGGCAGGAAACAGAATTCAGGAATTCCCAAGGGCCGGTTTCCCTGTGTCAGTCTGTCAGGAGCAAGTGCAACACTATCAGACCTGTCAAAGAAGGGTCGGGCAAACGAAGAGATCACTCATCAATGTCACTGACAAGATCCAGAATTTGATGGCAAAGCAACAAGAGGAATAAAAATGAGTTGATAATGGAATTGCATAAGCAGCACTTCAGGGGATCAGAAAAGCATAGAGGAATGGGAATGAGCTGCTGTCAGTGTCTCTCCTCCACGGTGATGGGAGGGAGTGAAACTCAGAGTTTTATAATGACAAGCTGGAGGAAATGTTTCAGGCTGTGAGCTGCAGAGAGTCAAATCTCCTGGAAATATGAATGCCGTGAAATCACCTTGATGGTACCTGCATGCTAAAAAATATTTGGAACAGTTTCTGGGAGGAGAAAGAATGTATGAACCACAGGCCACTACATGAGCAACAACATGGACCTTCATGTGCAGCTAATCTTTTAAATTCCAGGAGCAAACTCCCCAACTTTTACAGGTCCTACCTTTCATATTGATCTTACCTGGCCAAAAACTGTATAAATGTAATAAACTTGCTTTAGCATCAGAGAATTTTCTTAAAGTGAAGAGAAATAAATTTAAAGATCTACGGTTCAGTGTAACACATTCAGCTAAACACTTTCAGCAGAAGTGGTGCAGTCCCATCAAAATGAAAACCTACTCCCCAGAATATTTTTTAAAGAAATCATGGTAGTACTTTTATGAGTTAAAGAGATTATCTGGTATTTAAAACCCCCAGATTTAAGAGCTGCTTAAACCACAACCTAATAGACAGCAAACTCCAGTTGAGAACTATGGAGAAAGCTAATTCCCACAAAACTACACTTTCCTAAATGTAAGCCATACCACAACACCAGCAAGATCCACATTTCAATCCGTAAGATCAGAGCACTCACAATGAACAAATTCATTACAACCCAAGTGTCTAGAGGGGAAAACTGATTTACTGATGGATTGTGAATCATTATTGTCAACATGTTTTTCATCAGTTTGTGGAAAAATCATTTTGGAACATAAGACCTCACCCTGTATAGAAATCTTTCTGTAGGCTCAATACTCTAGTAACATCTTTATTTTGTAACTGCAGGCTGGAAGAGGCATGGCTCAATGTTAACTTGTCAAGAAATCTTTATATTTCTTGCAGTGATGATATCTAAATACCATTTAATTACAAATACTACAACATTATATGCTGTAACATTTTTAACAATGTGTCTATCCAGTGCCCTAGACATAAGTGCCAGGATTTGTCACATTATCTTTAAAGCTACATATGTAATTCTGGAGATGACCTTCAGTTATAGATGAGTCTTATGGCAAAATGTTTCTGCATGTAGACGAGTAGCCAAACATCCCTGAAAGGTGAGTGACAGGAGGAGCTGATGCTGTTGGGAAATGCACAAGGAAGAGAGACAAAAACTAACACTAACCATTATTCTAAGGTCAAGTGCATTTGTTTAACTTCCTTGCAGTTGTGTTATGTGATCTGGAATGCTGAGTCTGACATGGAACAGTGACGATGGGATCCTTGGCACACCTAAAAGGTCTAAAAGAAATTGGAATTAAGGTCAATTAAGATCACACAGGCTGTCAGAAGGGAAGGAGGAATTGTCAAGAATCTTCCCAGGGTGCCAAAAATTCCCACACTTGTGGTGTGCTTTCACTAGCACCATGTCTGAGTGTTTAATGAAAAAGCTGACACGTCTAATGTGGAATCTATAGGTAGGAAGCAAATGTTAAGGAATTTAAATTAACCAAGCAGACAATGCAATCCAAGAGCAAGGTGAGTAAGGCCCAAAGGAACATTTGTGCCAGTGTCTTCCCACTCCCTTTTTTCTTAATATGGTTGTGAAACACCTACTGTGTTTTCAGTGCCTAAAACGGAAAGGTCAACTGTCAACTCCAGGTTCTGTGTGGATTATTAGTCTGTCTTGTTTCTGCCTGTGCTCACCTTGGACACTACTTAGGCATCCGTGCTAACAACCTCAACAAGAGAGCCTTGCTGTTAACAACCTGCATCTGCTAGAGATGCTCCCCTGTGTGTGTGTGGAGCAAGAGATGTACTGCAGATACCTGATGCATGTCTGTCTACCTCTCACAGCTCCCAAATCTTGAGTAGCCACAGTTTTGTGTTTACTGGCTTCTGGTGCCTTGCAGGTTCTTCAATTATGCTCTCTTTCAGCAGTCAATGTTTGTAGTGTTTTCAGAGGTTTGTTTCATGTCCTGGGTCTTTTGTTTTCTGCTTTCTAAAGTGGAAATGTGAATTTCTTGATTCCAAGCAACGCATTAAGCTCTTCTGAAAAAGATAGAAGTCAGCATGTAAAGTTTACAAACAGTGCCATGAGAAATGTAAAGGGACATTTATTATCATAGTCTACGATTCTTTCATAAATTGACTAGAAATACTCCTGTTATTGATGTCTCTGAACAGCAACTCTTCTAGGTATGATGGAGTTCCCCCCAGGAAATGCAGGCTGCATCCAGTCTTCTGATGACAAAGTGGTGCTGTCACTGCAGGCAGGGGAGCTAACCTGACAAGGTCTTCTGTTGACACCTGGGGTTTTGTTAAACACTGCAGTGTCAGCTAGAGGTGGGTGTAATTTTCACATCAGGCCACCACTCTTAGACTGGCCTAACTTTGTGGTACTGACCTCCTACAGGGCAGTGCTGTCATTGACCTGGAGCATTAGCTGCCACTGTGTTACTGCTGGTTTCCAAAACTAGAACATTTGGTAAGCCAATGGAGCTGGAAAACTTCTGGCCACTTCTAACCTTCTGTTCTGTGCAAATATTTGAGGTAGAGTCATTATAAGGCACCATGGCTTGCCTTTGCTGGAAAGAAAAGTTTCTGGGAGTAAGTAAATGAACAACACATAAACTTAAATATAACCCATTTTTCCACCATAGCTTTGTTTAGTAAAGCACATTAAGTTACTGTCAAGGGAGTAGCACACAGAGAACCAGTTTATTTAGTTAGATTAATTCCATTTTAGTATTTCCATTAGCCATTTTAAACTTGGCACTGCAAAGTAATAAAATCCTCCAAATATTGACAGACAGAAAAGTAAATGCCACCCAACCATGGCAAGCTGTTTTTCAGCCAACCTCCTAGAGATAGAAAGGCTGCTATCATAATTTATTTATATATTAATAAGGCACGTGATTTTTATCGCTAGTGATTCTCTTCGAGCAATTAAGGCAAAGCTGATAAAATCTTTGCTAAGTCAACAGTTTTGTTAACTTTCAAGAATTCATAGCTAAAAATCTTCCTGGGATGCACACTGGGAAGAAAAGGATAAAGCTTCTCTTGTAGAGTGTGTCACTGACTGAGCCATGAACAGAAGGAAAGGGAAGGGCTGGCAGGGGATTTGAGGCACCAGGACTGGCACTGGCAGCTCCTGCCTCGTTACTGCAGTGCAGAATTGATGGCAACTGTGCTGTCCTTCTATCCATGGTACCTGGTGCTACAGGAGCATCAGAGGAGACTATTGGAATGAACTGTGAAATGGGTGGGGTTTTTTCTTCGGTGAGGCTTTATACCTTTAATATAAGCTTGACAGCTGGTCTGCTCAGGATTTGATAATACAGTGGAGTCCATGTGGAGGGGGGTACCCAAGAGGCTGGATGAAACCTGAGATGTAATGCACTCAACTAGGGTTCTTACCTGTTCCACTGAGGAACTGGTAGGAAAGCTGAAACTTTGTACATGTCAATCTCAGGGACAAATTACCACTTACCTTGTGCTGAAAGTCTTACAGTTACTAAATATGACCCCACCCTTGGCTGCTTGGCCTTGCTGTAGATTTCAATTATTTAAGTAGTGAATATGGGGTTCATACACACTAAGGAAATATTTTCTGATTCGTAAACATTTAAAAGGTAGAACACACCTGTACAAAGTTGCTTCATGTTTTTCCAGACTTGTCCTCCTCTGGATTCAAGGCCAGAACTTCAGCTGATGACAACACAGCTCCCAAGTGTCTGTGTCAGCTGAGAAATTGCTCTTGTTAGTTTTAGTGGTTGCCTCAGAATCACGGTAACTAGCATTTGCTGTAAAGTATAAGTGATTTCTATTATATAATAGCAAGGAGAAAGGTAATCCTGGGGGAACACATGCTTGGGAAAAGGATCTATATAGCATAAATGGGGAGCACACAGTTCCCAGCCTTTGGACAGTGACATTCACTCCTTCAGCAGCAGTAGGAAAGTAGCTAATAATCTCAATTTTGCGAAGTATGCAGTGTTTTGCCACATGTCCAGTGTGCAACGCTTTCTAGAAATGCCTTTCATTCTGCTTAATAAGATTACCCAGGCACAAACATAAAAATATTTGTGCATTAGTAAAATACATTTTAAAATGAGGGAGTTTTTCACTTTCTCATTACCTGAAGAAAATAAACCCATATATTAAAGTTTCTGTAAAGTTATACCTTTTTCCCTTGACAACAAAACTTATGACTCAAATAAGGTGAAGAGTCTAAATATAAATGAAATTCCTGGGAAAGACCTTGCAGTGCATTACTTTCCAGCTGAGCAAAGCCCCTGGTAGCAGCTAAAACTGATTCAGTGTGACATGCATACAGGGGCAAAAAACCACTTCTTTAAGTATCTGCACTATTAGGCCATGAATTTTGTAGTAAGCGTGAGATATGCTACTAAAACAAGTTCTTTTAGCTGTAGAGAGTTTCACAACAGTTGTTGGGGTTAACCTGTTAATTTAGCTTCTCAAGCTACATAACCTTTAGTAAAAAAAAAAATTAAAAAGAGAACAAAATACAGTTTTGTTAATGTATTTAACACTATTATGTTTCCTAATTATCATGACTATTCCTAATTAGAGAGGATTTTTTAGACTTTTGTGTTTGATTCTGCTATTCACTGCATTATTTGTCTCTAATGAAATTTAAGGTTACCTGTAAAGGATCCAATGGTTTCCTTTACAAAGGGAAGGAAAAACTTAAGAGTGCTGTATCACTTATTCAGAAACAATTTTGGATATTTGTTCTCCACACACTGAATCCTTAAGTTATCTCAACAACCGTGGTGACTTCATACACTTAACTCATGAAATTCTGCTTAACCTGAAAATCTCATAACTAGCAAACCCAAGTTATATTCCTTAGCCAAAATAAAACTTTAAAAACCCTACTGTTCTGTAATTTACTCTTAGGACACAGCAGCTCAAATCCTGCGGAACTACAAAATACGCTACGCCTTCGGTTCAATAAAAACAAGTGAATGAAGTCTTAATTTGGTAATTGTGTAGTTCATCTAAGTACTGAAACACAATAGACCATGTCTTACTCCATCATATTCAGCTACCTCAGGGGGGATATGATGGTCTCATGCCTTTAACCACCCAAGCAGCACAGAAATGTGCACCAAAGTGTGCCCAAAGGGCTTTGCTGCAGCTGCAATGGAGGTTTCTGTCAGTTGTTTTCATTCTAAGAGATGAACTAGTTTGTTTTAACCATGCTTGGAAAAATACTTTCAGTAGACACAAATCTTGCTTAATGTAGCTGTGTATAAGGACAGAGAATTATTGTTTATCACTCTTTGTAAAGGTTCTGACTTCATTCAGAGAAAAATGGAAAGAGGGGTTCAGGAATAAGGTCTTGTGTTCTGCAGTGACACAGGGAAAGGTGGATGCTCTTAGGGATGGTAACTTGTGCTTCTTTCTCTCTCTGTTGATGTCCTCTTTAGGATTAAAAAATATATTCCAAGTCTAATGTTACCACATGACACTTTTTATGAATAGTGTTACAGAGAGAGAGTGAGAAAGTTGTAGCAAACAGTATCTGCAACTCTTTGGAATCCAGGCATGCACAGCTCCTGCTTTGAATGAGTCAATGGCCTGAAAACCAGGTTGGAGTTTGAAACACTCAGCAGCATCTCCTGCTCCACAACCTCTGTCTTCTTCACTCACCCTAGAAGTGCTGCTGGCGCCAGCTGGATAAAGATATTTTTAATTACTTTACTAAATTTGAAGCCTGACCTATTATGTTCTAACAATATGGAACTCAACCATAATTCTCTGACTGTTACCAACAGTCTTTTATGTTCCTTAGTGTTTTAAACGGGATCTTCTAATTGCATAACAAGGCTCAACACGGCCAAGTATGTGGCCCATTGTGTCAGACACTTTGCAAACAGAAAAAAAGTATTGTTTGGACTCCCAGTGGTTCACCTGGGCATGAAACAAAACCAACTGAAAGGTCCACAGACCAAACTCTGTGACCATTGTAATCTACTGGACTAGTTTAATGCTTCCTTGCTGCAAAAAGCCGAAAAATAAAATATGCTAATGATAAATACTGATAATGATAAATACTGTGTGTAGTTCCAGTATTTATAGGAGGCTGTGCACTCACACCAAAAACTATTTCCTTGCCAATGAGACCCTTGCAAGCCAAATGCCACTTTCATACTACGGTATTAAAATGACTGACATGAACTGTATTTGCAGAGTAATGAAGTGATCTGCTTGTCATATATCCATCTCTTCAACTGGAGATTCATTACACTGAGTCACCACTAGGGATGAAACTGCCACCAGGAATTCTAGTCCCAAGTAATTTTGAGACAAAAAGTGTTCAAGTTTACATTCCCAAGTAGCAACAAAACCTATGGTTTTGTCATTAGAGCTTCTACTGGTCACTGAAGGACCAAAACCATCTGTGCTGTGATATACAGCACAGTATCCATGGTCATCAGCCAATGTTTCTAACAAAGGTTGTGTCAAAATCAATCTAATACAATCACCAGGTAGGGAGAATGTGGGGGGAGAAGAAAGCACCAGTTTGCTTTTAAAAGGAATCTCTCTGGTTCTTTAAGGTACTGGGCAAAGACTAGAGACCCAGATGAACTGGAAATTATTTCCAGCTCATCTGCAAAAATAACAAACCATTTCTGCTCCCACTCCCTGTCCTCTCTGTACTACCTTGAAGGAAGCAAGGTTTCTTTACAGAGGCAATTAAAGGATCCTGGCAGAGCAAGGCACTGATGGCAGTCACAGATAACCCCCGCCAGAAACATTTGTAACAGAGCTTCTCAAATTATAAGCCCCTTTTCCAAAGTCTATTACAATGTGACAGTTTCTACTGGAGTCTATGGATTCGGTGTTGGGGTCTCAATGGGGAGTTTCTCTTTAAAAGCATGAGTTTATAGCTGCTTGAAGTAAACAAGATGTAGCCCATGGCATTAGTGCAACACTGGAATTTTTAAATCAGCTAAAATTATTTGACATTTAACTATTAGTTCTCTAATTGCTTTGTTAGCATTATAATTTTGATATAAAGCTCACTGACATTAGTATGACTTTCTGTTAAATAATGAGTTTTTGATTGGAAGTTAGAAGTATTTAAGCATAACAAAAATGGAACTAAAAGACAAAAGAAAGACAGGAAATATTTATATTCTTTTGTTTTATCACTTAAAATGGGGGTTGGAGGTGGGAGAACAGGAATACAGAAGCAACCAACATAGAATTATAAAATTAGGGGGGTTTTGTCATTTCCTTTCTATATTTTGATAACAAAAATGTTCTGTAGATTCCAAGTATAAGAAACAAAAAGGATGCTTGGGAGGTAGGATATTACTAGAAGTACTACAAACTTGCAGCAGGTTTTGTAAATATCTTGTGAAACTGATTTCTAACTGTGTTGTGAATGCGAAGGCAGCCAGCAGAGGTAGTACAGCATTTGTCAGCCTCTCTGTGGGCAATGGGAGTTGCAGTGGATAAAACCCCAATGGGCTGGAAAGTAATTCACACCTTTGGACACTCCTGTTAAGACGATCTCCTTTTCCAAAACAGATTGAGATGTAATTGCTGGGAGAAGAATCATTCGTTTTTTACAGCCTTTTAGAATTACAAGATAAAGTCCGTAGTATTTCATTAGAAAAGTTGAGTGGTAACTCCTTGCAGTTTGCCTGATTTTCCAGGAATCGATAGCAATATCCGATATTCTTGATTTGGATAGAAACACAGGAAAGAAATTGTTGCACAGAAGTAATATATTGTTTCATGCTTGGCCTTACTGCAAGTTAAGCTGTAAAACAGTATGTCAATGACTAGTCTCATTGCACAGAGAAGTCAGTCTGAGATTATGTATCACTGTATCATTAACCTTTTAATAGCTTAGAAGGAAACCTTTCTGAAGGAGATCAAAGCAGGTGCATTTGGATTCTCTCTGTAGTGTCATTGTGAATATCTGCAGTGAAATCTCGTGAGTCACTTCAGATGTTACAGGCATTCCTTCTGCTCAGTATTGGTGGGGCTGATTCACATGTACATTTCTGTCTCTTTATTTCTGGTACTATTTCTGGTACTTGTCTTGTCCCTTCCTATGTTCAAATGATCTAATATTCATTCTAATTCAACAATTCAAATGGAGAACAGTGAAAATCAGGAATACTCTTCAATGCACGAGCTGTTTGTTGAATGGAGCATTGATGTATGTAGTCTTAAGCTGGTCTGAGGTGTTAATTTGTATTTAAATATTCTGTTTTCTTTTTAAGAAGTGCTGCCTGTTGTTCCTTGCAGACAGAGGCAAACTTTGAATAACCTGAAGTACTGTACCAGCATTAGTTTCCAGGCAGTTTTATTCTGCTATTGTATCATCCTGCCAAGACAGCACCTGCTCTGCACTGCACAATTTGAGATCCAACATTTAACAGGACAGCCTGAAAATGCATTCATATCAAATTTTGAGTATATGTAGAGGATGCCTATACCTCATCAACAGCAATTTGCTCTGTGTTGCTTTCCTCTTCATCATACTTAAGAGTAAAATAAGTAAATTTTCAGCTTTGATGAGTTAGTATTTGGATGAAATAGTGCAAATGTAATTTCCTTATAAAGGAGAGAATATCAGCTTTACACAGTGGAGACAAAACTCACCTTCCAGTACTGACATATAGTAACATATTCAAGAAAAGTATTTCCATTTTTTTCACACTTCCTGTGTCATCCCCTCTCACACGAGCTTAAGGGAAGTTTCTCAGTGCTTAGAAATACATAAAACTGCCTCACTGTGCCAGTGCAGAGACCTCAGGGCTTCTGCAAGGTGAACTTCACACTATCCTTTCCTTACCACACCGTGAGACCTAGGCCTTAGTAAAAGTGCACACCATAAAAAAAATAACCAAAAAAACCCCCCCCCAAACCTCCATCTATTCTTCAGGCTTTACCAGCTTTCAGGGTGTTGTACTTACTGTAAGAATGAGTAAGTGGCCTGGTAGGGTTACATGAAGAAACAACTGGGGTTTTGTGTTAGCAGGGGTAGAAGCAATTTCGTTTGACCTCCAATTCACCGTTTCATTAAAGGAATTCATCGTTTTGCCCAGTCTGATGGCTAAAAGGTATTGAGAACTCTCATCTGGGAGTGTGAATGAGGTTCTGAGTTTCTTTATTCCAGGCAATGTGCTGTTACATTTGTTGTGAATACCAACAATACAATTTATAAAGAGATTTTTAAATCTCATAAACAAACCTGCGATTTTATTTGATATTTAAGGGTAAGTGAAGGATATTAAAGTATCACAGAATACAGTAATAAAAAAAACCAAGCCCAAAACATACCATCTGTGCTTGCTTAAAGACTTGCAGAAATGATTGGTAATTATCCTGGCATTATAATAGCTTGATTTCTACAGGGTTTGCATCTCTTACCTTTATTTTACTTTGCAAAGATGACTTTGAGGTATTATTTTTAGCCTAATTTTTTTACTAGATTTCAAAATCTCATACTTGATGACAAGTCTAAAGAAGTCTAAATGGTGTTGCAGTTCCCAAGGGGAGACTTGTTAGAAAAGAATTTATGAAGTACTCTCTTAACTGGAATATTCACCTCATCTGCATTTTGCAGCAGCCTCTGATGCCTGTCATGCACAAGCCTCGCTCTTACCAATTCACAGCAATGATGCCTGACAAAATTAACCCTTTGATGATGGATCTTCTCAAAAGAAGAGAATTTATGTTGACTATGATGGCAGATCAATAAAGGCAATAAGTCTGGAAGAGCAGACCTTGGCTACAATCTAAAATCAGTGTCTTGCAACACTGGATTGTGACAGCTGGATAAAAAGAGAGAAATTGGGGGTGTGCATGTGTGTGAGGGAGTGTAGGCTCATAAAGTGGAATCAAAATGAAAAATTAGTTAAGTGGCATGGAAACAAAATCCCAATTTTCTTTTTCCATTGTCCTGTAGAAGTCCAGCTCTGTAGAGGAAGTATTTACCTACTACATGCAGGGATGTACTGATGTTCACCTTGTCTTATGCAAGTCAAGACCAATGCAGCAGGAAATTTATTTGTGTGCCATCAGACAAGAAAAAGTCTGCAATATGAAAGACTGACAAGTCTGGAGGAAATCAGAAGAGATTCAGATGGCGGGACTGATAGTTTTATACAGTTTTTCAGGTTAAAATTCATCTTGTCTGACTTTTCATAATGCTAAAAGCTCTCAAGGTTCTAGCTAATGTTGTTTAGCACTCAGAGCTTTCCAGCCACTCTAAAATATATTTGGCCTCTTACTTAGAGTTGGTCCCAATTCTTTACCCTGTACTGCATCCATGCAGAATGGCCAGTTTGGAGACTGATAAATGCAGTAAGCCTTTCCTTGACAATTCTTCAAATTACTCCTGAAAAATCTCTCTCATTAGAAGGCAGCCCTAGCAGTAAACAATGCTGGGAACCTTTTGTGTGAGGTAGATAAACACAAAGTAGGGCTGGCCCCACAGCGTAGTACAGAAAAGCTCATTTCCCCACCTGCTAAATCCCAATTAAAGATATTCATTAACACAGTTGCAAGTCCAGCTCTCAGAGCAGTAAAAGCTCATGGTAATGGCAGAGATTCCATGCCCTTAATGCACAGCATGGGCCTACAATGCTGTGTAATTTAACTGCAGCAATATTCCAGTTCCTAATATCATTTATCTCCTTTATGATACATATCTTTCCATTATATCAGCTGCTGCCAAAGATGATGTAAGGAAATTTCCCATACACATGATTTTTCAGGAGTTTGGAGGCAACTGGTCATGCAAAGGATGCCTCCTGTTTCTTCCACACTTGTGGGTTTTGTGCTTTGGGAATGAAAGGATTTGTTTTCCAAGTTCTCCACTTGTGTGTTCAACCCCAGAGCAGGTAGAAGGCTGCACAAGTGACCTTTCCTGACCTTGCAGTTACAAACATACGGACACATGTGATGTGATACAGTGTCCCCCGTGCTTCCTCTCATGGTAGATGTGGCTCAGATAGAGGAACCCCCCAAAGAACACGGATTGGTGTGACAAGAGTTATCTACTGCTGGGCAACTAAAATGAGAAAGGAGTCATCTGACTCCCTGACCAGAGCAGGGGAATGAACTGTTTTCACCAGAAAATATACCAAGGCTATAAATCTATTAAAGTGCCATACTAGTGGAATGGGATTTGCCTCCTTGTTCAGGGGGTGTCTGAAGCTGTCCCTGCAGTGCTGGCATTGCTGGTGGGTCACACACCTGCAGGATGGCTCCTGCAGAGTCCAAGGGGCTATTTTGTGTCCAGTTCCATGTCGAGTTCTGGCATGTGCCAGGACTTTTTGCTTGCCGAGGGAGCTACAACATTCCTACAGTTCCTCCCTTGCCAGATGGAAAAAGCAGGAAAGAGAAGAGCCTTGGGATCATTCCAGGAACGAGTGCTGGTGTCTTTACAAGCCAGTTGCTGAGATGAGATTTTTTTTCAGATCATCTTAAGATTATTTCTCCTATTTGGTTTAAATTCAAAACTCCCCGGGACCTTCTCGTGTCGGTGTGGGAAGGCGCCGCGGTGCTGCGGGTCGGTGCGGCTCCCGCGGGGGTTCTCTGCTGCCATCTCTTGGCCCTTCCCTGCGCCCTGGGATGGAGATCCAAGGCAATTGAGAATCCCAGGAAAGAACTGAAGTAGATGCTGAGCAATCGTTATCCTTACTTAAGGACAATAACCAACAAAGCTCTGTTAATGTCGCTGAACCGAACGGGGAACTTAGATTATTTCTCCAGTACGCTCTCAAGTTACCCTCCTCCGGCGCTGCTGGAAGTGTAATTTCCAGCCATCCTCGGAGCTTTAAGTACATGTAACAGCACAAGGAGGTGATGGAGCGACAGAGAGGGGAGAAGCTGCTGCATCTTCACAGACTGGAGTGAGATCTGCTTATTGATGCCCTGGGCTAAGTGATGCAGGTAAATGTGGCAGCAAGTCCTGGGTGGAGCACACACAAGCCCAGCAGACTGAAAGGTGTGTCTCCAGTAAGTACCAGGTGGATGCTACCACTGGGGCATGGAAAGAAACAAAGGACTTTTCCAAGGCTATAGCAGGGTTATACAAACATACAACATAAATCTTTTGTTATCATATTGAGATTACTCAATAATATCAATACTGTAACTCTGTAAATTGTATTTATTTACACTTGCATATTGAACTGCAGTTACTGAAGGAGGATATGATGTTTCCCATGTCATTGGGAAAGAAGCCAGAATCACTTCCCTCGCTCCTCCCCCCAGTGTAGAGTTTCTAGAGATGTGAGTCCTCTGTATTGGTTACATTGACCAAATTGGTAGTATTCAGGGAAGATTTTTTGTGTTCCAGCTTTAGCAGTAAAGCTGTTTTATAAAAAAACTACTCAGCAAAGCAGAGCTAGACAGCTGAAGAAAAGTAAAACCAGAAAGGTAACAGCAGAGAGAAAGAGGTTAACAGCAAGGAATGAGGAAAGTCAAACAGCATGAGAACCATGAAGTAAAATGAGTGTGGGCGTCCAGCAGCAGTGGAGCAAGAAACAGAATATGGACAGAGAAAGTAGATGGGAGAAAAGATCAGATAGAGAGTGTACCTGAAAAGATAAGCTTGCCCTTGATTCATTCTCTCTTCATTGAGTGGGGGTGAAGGATTAGGATGACTTTCAGTTTATTGGTTAAAAGAAGCTACAGGGTTTTTTTTTCCCTGGCTGAGGCTTATTTTTAAAGTAGGAATTAGCTGACTAAAACAGAGTGAGCAGGGCTACTACAAAGGACCTATGAAAACAATATTTTTTCTTTCAGTATCTAGGATAGTTTATCAGTGTAAATAACTTCTAGTCAGCTGTCTTGGATGAGTTCTTTGGGAGTCCTGGTGAGACCTCGATGGCATCAGCTCCTAACAATCTCAGATGCTGGGTTACAGACAGGTCAAGGCAAAAGTTCTAAACTTACTAGTAAGAGCGAACATCTCTAAAAATGTTTTGTAATTGCTAATTGCAACATTACCCCTGTGCAAGGTCCCCTTCAGCCTCTGAGACCTGGCATTGCAAAGCAGTGAGTGGGGCTGGGCTGAGAACTCCTTTGTGCTCTTCCCTGGGAGTCCCATGGAGAAGGTGGTAGATGCTTTTTAGATTTTGGCTGCTAAAACCATTAGCCTGGATGGAGGGTTTGTTTTTGTTGCTTAGCTGCCAAATGTGGTAGCCAAGTGAAGTCAAAGGACGCTAAGTTTGGGAATATCTTTAACCACACATCCATCACTGGTCTTTTTAATTGGATTATTGTTTTTTCACAGAAAAACCTCTCATAAATCACCTATCTCTTCTACTCAGTAGTAGTTTCACTTTTTGTATTGCAGCAGCGTTAGACTAAATGGCTGGCAGAAATATTGTGTTTTTAGAGGTGGAAAGGGTGGTTTTACATAGGAAAAATGTGTGGGGCACATTGTGGTCACTTCAATGCTGCTAAATTTGCTGGCTGCAAAGATTCTGCCTGAGGTGGAAGGATTTTCTGTCAGCAGTCTTCTCAAATACATATCCAATGCCTTGGTGGATGCACCTTTCCTGTACTTCGGTCACTTGAGAATGGAAGTGCGATATTGGAAGTGACGACGGCCAGCACAGCCGCTTCCAATTTGATATTCCTTGGGCAGCACAACATCCAAGACTCCTGTAGAGTTTTCATTTCCATTTTCTTTCCAGATATTGCAAAGAGCATGCAGTAAGTGAGAGAACAGGCTGGGTGGTCCTCTGCAGTGTGTAGCATCAGAGGTTAAAGAAAAGGGACCACCATGGTGAGCTGCACAGGTCGTGAGACTGTGGTGGAATGCACACACATATCTGCGGTTTTACAAGTCTCTGTCTTGAGCATCTCGTTTGCAAGTCTGAGGCTTCAGTCTGAAGTGTCTGGTGAAGGGGCAGCTCAGGTGTTTGAAATATTGTCCAGAAAAACTTGTGGAGAGTAGATTTGATTACATTCTCCTCATAGATAAGGCAGACATTGAAAGCAAACTCAGCTGTTCTCTGGTTCCTTTCCACCACCGGGAGGAGCAGGTGGGAAGGGCTCCCCAAATGCCCGGGGCGCCTTTTCCAGTAAGTGCCATGGCTTGGTTGCCCAACACTTCTCAGCTGAGTGTAGTGAAGTGTTTCTGAGAACATGAATTTAAAAAGCAAAGACAATGTTGGAAGACTGTGATAAATGTCACCTCTTCTCTCTCAAGACAGGAACTGGCAACAATACATATGCCTGTGGCAGTATTGGATCGGTCCAGTGATTCCTCCTGCCTTGCTTCTTTCTGAGGTTGCAGGATTAGTTTCTCTGCAACACGGATGAAATACACAGTAACTTTGATCTTTGGCTTAGGGCACAGATACCAAACATTCTGCAGGCACTCCAAAGTCATTTTGGGGAAGTCAGTCCTAACAACAAGCTGTGTCTCATGGAACAGGCCCAGAGCATGGATACCTTCAGCTGTGGGAAGGGAAATGGAAGCCTGCCAAGTGCATTTCCCTGAGCTAGAATTTGCTTATGATGTTATGATATCTTGGTTACCTTGTAGTAATTTCAGCAACCACAAATGGTCACAGTGCTTCATAGCAAGGAGACAGCCCAGGTCCATTACTGAATGAAGAGAGGTAGAGCATTGGACAGAAATAACCACACATTTCCTGTAGGTTTCATCAGGCCCTTGAGCGCTCTGCTATTGCCCTCATCTGTTTGCCCTGAAGGTTTTCAGACTGCACAGGCTAAATACTCTCAAGGTAACAGTATGAATTTGTGCTACAACTTCGAAAGGCTGGAAGAGTTTAAGAACATAAACCTCTACTTAGGTACTGAGAGATTAGTCGCAGAGGTTGATTTAAGGAGATCACATAAGCCTCACAGTCTGGCAGAGAGCAGGGCATTTCACACATACTTTGACATGTAAGGTCAGCTAATGGACTGATATGATTTGGTGAGCACCACTCAAGCTCTACAGCAAACACAAGAGTGATGCAAGCACAGGTAAGTCATTTGAGTATTTTTCATCTCAGATGCTGGATTTGGGACTTTGAGTTAATCACTTCGCCTGCAGAGCATCCAAAGTCCTTGAAAGTCTTTAAGATAAGGGAGAGAAGAAGAACAGGTAGCTATGAAACATTTATTTTCTTGGCTCCTCAGACATTGCCTGCTGCCAATTTTCACTGCTTGGTACACACAAAGCTATTTGTCTCTTAATGCTAAATCCCATGCTGGGATTCACAAATGTTTCTTCCCTGTGTCTGTAGGGATCAGGCAGATGTACAGAACTGCCATCAAAGAAGCTGCATGCTTTGGAGGGAGAAAGAATGGGACCAAATGCTTAATTTTGGTATTCTGTGTTCAGCTATGGAAGGTAACGCCAGATTAGGAGAGAAGTAGATCTGCATGTGTAGTTCAGTGTTATATCTACCCCAGAAAGACTCAAAATTGAGCAGCAAGGTAATGTCATGGATGAAAATACCCTGAAGAGCTTAAAGGCCCAGATCATAACCATGAAAAGCAAGTACTCCTTCATGGCAGTCACTGAAGGTTCAAGCATTCAGAACTAGGCCAAGATAAATTTATTCCATATGTTCATCTAATTCATGCAATATAATGCCTTATAGCAGCCCTTTGCAGTAAGGGTTATACTGTATCTCCTACAGCCCATCCCTTGGACAAACCAAAGGCATCTTCCCAAGGATAATGTTGGCAGAGTTGCAAACATCATCCAGGAATTCCTGGGCATCTATAGTCCTGCAGTTTGCTGTTCCTGGGAGGATTTGGGGTCACAACTTTTGATTCTACTTGCAGTAGGTGCTATGTTTTCTCTTTGGGTTTTCTTGTTCTTTTTTTTTTTCCCATAAAGGAGTTGTGTATTTCTCTGCTACACAAAATTTGAACATGTAGTATGGATTATCAATCAGCATGATTTGTGAACAATGAATGGTCACAAACTGAAAGAAGACATAGATAAACCCAAACAAGGCTTAGTTTCTGATATACTGAGAAGATTGTTGTAAATGGTTCACATTTGATTCTCTCTCTAAGGAATGTTAGCAAACAAAACTTAAGAAGCAAGGTAAATTTAACAAATTGCAGGGCACATCTCACACACACAAACATTTAAAAACAGAGACATCAGTTATTGAAATTGATGCCTCCTCTTGTTCTTCACATGCTTACAAAACCATTACCATTTCTATATTCTGCTGCTGCTCCTACATCTCTAATAAATATCCAAAGTATCAACCCGGAAATCTACCAGCAAATGGTTAATAATGATGATGTGCTCTGACACCAATCCATCAGCATCAGAAGTTCCATATATTCCATGAATATATATGTTGATTTCGGGGTTTAGGTTACAGATACACTTTAGATCTAGGTATAGGTTAAAGGAGGACACACTATTTTTGGTGTCTTGTTTCTGTTGTGTTTGGTGGAAGGAGGAATGAAATGTCTCCTTTTAACTTGAGAATACTTTATGAAATGCACTGCAGTACTACCATTACCTTTAAGTAGAAATTCATTATGTGACTGTAATTTTTTTCAGTCAAAATAGTTTCCATTTTTCTCCATGATCAGTAGGAAATTTAAATCTTCAAAGCAATAGTCTAATCTACCTAAAGCACAAAAATGTTAATGTTTCCTGTCTCTAATTTTTCCCACTGTGCTCCTTTTCTGTGACCTACCATTCCAAGTTATTTGCTACAGGCAGAAATGCTGCTCTTCCTTGTCCATGTTCTTTCCCTTTCCTCAGGGCTCCATGTCCTGGGAGAATTAAAGCAGCATTGGTCCAAAGAATATTTGCCAATAGTGGTTTGGAGCACTGTAACTTCAAGAAATCTTGGCCATTCATCACCACAAGCAGTTTAAGTATAATTTGAATTTAATGCTGTCTCACTTTTCTCCCACATAAGAAAAGCAGTGATTAAGAAAATTGTTTGTAGTGTGACAGAACTTTGTTCTGCAAGTGGCTCTCAGTAATGATCAAGACTGTTTCAGAGATGTTTCTTTTAGAAAATGAAATTAAAGGGGGGAAAAAGCAGCGGTGTACACAGGGAGATGACATAGAATCCTGTGTTGGTAGCTGTAGGAATACTTTGGATGGAGGCAGAATGAATAAATGGTAGTCCAAGGTCGTAAAGGAAATAAGGACCCTTGTTTATATCACAAGAAAATACTTTGTCTTGAGAATTGTTCAGGGTTGCTAAGTGCAATTCTGTACTTACATCACTCACAAAGCTTAGGAATGTAAAAGGAAAGAAACAGCAAAGGATATCACAAATCCAAGCTTCACATGTAACAAAGGTCTCATCAGTCACAGAGGAATACATCTCTTCATCACAGCATAAGCATTAGTGGTAGATAAAGCTCTAACAAAATAGTATTTCTGAAGTATTTAAAATCTAAAACTACTTTCATTGCCAAATGTGAAACTTGGGAACCCTCTTCCTTCATGGCACAGTGACATGGGAGGCCACAGCCTGGCTTACTGTCCAGCTTTCTGAGGGAACCCTTCCAAAGTGTCAGACATGCAAAAACCACCAGCTCTTCAGAACAGCTGAAAGTTGTTCTTAACACAGGAAGAAAATACAGGGTAAAAATAGCTGATTCATGGTAAGCAGAGAGGTGATGCAACAGGTACTTAGACTTCTAATCCATGAGCTATGATGGGTTTTTCTCCCATAATCAAGTCACAAAGCAGTGGACTCTAAAATCTTTAGATTCTTGAGTCTTCTGAAGAAGAGCTCTCCTACCATGACAAATAAGTTATTTTTTTTAATTCTTCTGGACAAGAAAGACAGAATTAGTCATCTTATTTCCTTTGGAAAGGATTTCAGTTGCTTCTCCTTATCCCCATTGCAGCAGTGTAACTCAGTTCCTTAAGTAAAGGAAATATCAATGCCAAACACCCAGGTGATGGCATAGAACATTTCTGGCCTAGTGCTAAGCAGTAGTTGCAATATCATCGTGTAACAGACTGGTTTGGGGTTTTTCTGGTTTGAGCCCTAGGACAGAATAAACCAGCTCTGTTACACGTGTATCTCTAGCAGGGCTTTTAACATGAGGCTGTTTCTTTTTACCGGTGTTGCTGTTCTTGCAATTTTAATTAATTTTTTTTGATGAGCAGTATTTCCAAAGACCGGAAGTTCCTACATGCTTTGTGAAAAATCTCTAGGTGTCTGACAAGCCCCCAGCTTCCGGGAGAAAGCTGAATTTTACCTTTCCAATATAGCAGATTCTTAAATAGGATATTAAATATTCTGATACAGACAGTTATATATAGATATATGCACACATATTCTTATCTATTCTGATATATATAGTAGTTAGAGATGATGAGTCACCCCTGGAATAGCATGAGTGTTGTATAACTGCAGATACAGGATGTGGGGGAGGCAGTTAGCACTGGGAGCATGGTGAAAACATGGGAGTTCTGTGGAGCACAATTCAGGACACAGTGTACAGATCTGCCCAGACCCAGGCTTTGTGAGTTTTGCTGCTCACAGAACAAAAAAAGAGTTATTTTTTCCAGGGAAATCGTTCATGTAGCATGGGAGTACATGCAAACAGTCAGTGGAATGGCACTAGTCATTAGTTCACAGAATCACACAGAATCACAGAATATTATGAGTTGGAAGGGACCCACAAGGATCATCTAGTCCAACTCACCACCTAACACCCATACAGAGACCGAGAGCACATCCCAGAGCGTAACACCAACCTAGATGCCTCACAGTCTAGCAGGCCACTCTGAGCTGGAAGGGGCCCAGGATCATCCAGCCCTACACCCCCCAGCTAGACCATGTCACTAAGCTCCTCGTCCAGTCTTCTCTTAAACACCTCCAGGGATGGCGACTCCACCACCTCCCTGGGCAGTCCATTCCAATATGCAATTACTCTCTCTGTGAAAAACCGCTTCCTAACGTTAAGATTGAACCT